>NTHP01000512.1:83305-116680 GCA_003416845.1 Oplegnathus fasciatus | reverse complement strand
GAAAGTCATCTGTAAACAGGAAACAAACAGAGCGACTCGGGTAGAGCCACCAACCCAGGTCGTCAAACACCGACGCTTTAGCCGCGTTTCCACTAAACACTTCGGTATAATATGTCACAACTCGTGCTCGTGCACGGGACAAACTAACGCTGTGAGTTACTCGCGTTTGAAGCAGCACTGAAGAGAGGGGTGTATTTGTTTGGCTGTTGAGTTCAAATATCAACAAGCTTTCTCCGGAATCATGGACTACATCTTTAAGGGACCAGTGGCCCCTCCCACTCCCACTTTTTTTTGGAGCATTTTTCATGGTCAGCATATTAGCATGCTGATGTTAGCATGTTAGCATGCTCATGTCAGCATGGACGTAGACCCCAAATATCATTCTCATTGCTTTGAGCTGCACAAATTCCATTCCATCGACCTTAAAACCTTTGCACCTAAAACCTAAAACTGAAACTACAGAAATGTTCTAACGCTGACTAACTTTAACTTTCACTCAGTTTCTGTGCACCTCTGTACATTTAAAACTACAATTAAAAATTACTCTCTGGGGAAAAGATGTTTTCAGTCACAAAGTTACAAAGCTCTTGCACAACAGAAAGCCTGAATGTCATTGTCCTAAGAAAGGACCCACCTAAATGGGGACTTCACATTCATGGAGGTAAAATCTAAATTTTCACTGTCAAGAAATCCAATGATACTACTGTAACTGGAAGAAGGTGCAGATGATAAAACTTATAGTTAGTAACAAACCATGATTTTTTTCTCTGCAGAAAATGAAACATACCTGATAAATATCTGATGTTTTATATTAATTAAGATTTTCATTCCACCAGCTGAGAAACAGCTGGTCGAACTTTATTTAAATGCCTTTTGCTCACACATCACTGTTGTAGATTTACTTTAACTCTTTACTATGAATGTGGTTATTAATGTATTATCATTGATAATAGAGAAAAAAGAAAATCCACAATGACTGCAAGTGTTTTCTGATCAGTTATTCAGTGTAAATGTCAGATTTTTTTTTCATCTCTCCAAAAACTGAACATTACACAAGAACTCTGACGAGCACCAGTGTGCACGTTTACACAGTGCTACTGTACCATCTGTGACACAGTGTGGACGAGAGCTGACAGGAATCGGCTGGGGGTTAAATAGTTCCTCCCCTCATCTGTCGCCTCCTCTCAGCCTCAGCTCCTCCCGGGGACGCTACCAGGGACGATTAATCGAGTTTGTCTCCCTCTCTGCTTCTGCTGTCACAGGAATCACGCTCAGCAGACTGCACAACTGCAGGCCTCATCTCTGCGCTGCATAATTCACACACTCGTGTGAACACTGGTACTGGTACTTTTTTTAACAGGAGATCCCCACTGAGACCAGTTAAATCGAGCAGCATTTTGAGGTGAAAAGAAGCATGCGGTGCGGCCCACGGGATGATCCAAACATTACATCACAGATTGTATCGCGACACGTCTCAGGGCGAGGTCTAGTTTATGTAACATCATGAAATCAAACAACAGGTCATCATCGGATAAGACACTGACCGACCCCCTGTTTGACTCATTCACTCTTTGATTAATGTAATGATTCATCGTCTGACAGGCTGATTAAATCAGCGGCTCCTGAAGCAGGTTCAAGGGCCTCTGGTGGCCCTCGAGAGGCTTCCTGGAGTTCACGCGCTAAATGAGGAAAAGTTTAATTTACTTTAATTAAATCCACTTCAAATTATCCCATAAACAGAATGTATAATGAGTTCAATAATCACAGGTGTCACTCTTACTGAGGAGCTCTGATTACATCGGTGAGACGGTCTGCAGCTACACGGTTGAGCTGAAACACTTGGAAGCCTTAAAAAGTGACTAAAAAGTTTTTAGTTTTTTCTTAATGAAAAAGAAATGCTGTTGTCAGCTTTATTATGTCAGTTGCAATGAATTCCAGTTGTGAAGAATTTTTATAGCGAAAAAACATCCAGAGAAACCTGCCAAACCAGCACAATCCACTTCTCTGATTTCCATTCATACCCTGAGATGAAGGTGCATTTCTTTGCAGCAGAGCACCGAGCGAAAAAGTTAAAAACAGTTCAACTTGTGAAGAGATGCAGTTTGGATCACCTGTCCCAGCATCTTCATTGTAACGTGCATTTCACTGTCGTTCTTGGTATTGCATAGTACATTAGCACTGTTTTTAAAATGCAGTCCCCCCCAATCATTTCAATGAGACCTCGGGCAGAAAGACACAGGGTCGTCTGGCATGAAAGTTAAAGTGGCTCAACTTTTGCAGCAACACAATGCATCATCCAGTAATGCACTGCAGTGACCAATTAAATATGTACGAGCACACATTTCCAGTAGAATACTTTGCAGTGTGATTTTACCGTCCACCTCATGACCATCGAGACAGGGGATAAAATGATTGTCGCCATGGTAAGTTTCCAGAGTTGTAAAATGGTCTGGGTATCATCAGATAATCTGTAATTCATTTGTAATTTCAAAACGAAAAAACACGTGAATCTGTTATTTGTTTCAAAACCAAAAACAGAAAAAACGAAGTCACACGGTCTGTTCGTTTTTTTGTTTCCAAACGACCAAAATCAGTTTTTGATTTTGGTTTTCTCGTTTTTCGAGAGCATATTTTGCCCTTCTAAGCTTTTTCTCATGGACACATCTTCTGTCGTTGTTTTTAAAAAGGAAAGCACAGGTGTTAATAATAACTGTCATGAGGGCTCAGCTGCATTAAATGCCCCAGTGAACCATTCCAATGAACCAGCATGAACAATACCACCTGGCAGTCGATGTGTTACTATTTACACCTGTGCTTTTCCTGCTGTCAAAATGTCTGCCATGAAAAAGGTCTGTTACCTTGAAAGTGAGGTTGTGTTTCAAATCGCCTACTAACATACTATTCATACTAGGTATGACGTAAAATGGAGTACGTAGTGCGTTCCAACTGCATAGTATGTGGATGTTGAGTACGCAAGAAATGCCTGGATGTATACCAGATTAGTAAGAATGCTATGTCAGCTTACTGGACATACTCCACTGCCCCAAAATGCATTTCAGACTGTGCAATGGCGGTAAAATGATTATGAATGATGGTCATGATCGTGGTCGATCGTGATCGATAAAGTCATATGATGCAGAGAAGATGTATTGCTGGAGTATACTTCAGTGTGATGGCGGGTAATGGCATGCAGTACTTAAAAGTTAATTTAGTACACAGTATGCAGTACATAGCGATAGAGTGTGTTCGAAGTCGCATACGAACGTACTTAATACTACATATTCATATTCAGAGACTCTGTCAGCAACATTTTTGGCAACAGAGAGGCCATTTTGTCTTGTTATAGCAGATATAGCACAAGTGTAAGTAATAACATTAATGAGGTCCATTTCTGTGTCCAGTGATGCCAGCATGCACATTACCACCGCCCCGGACTGTAACGCCTAAAAGGAATGAGCCATTATTAATGTTGGTGCTTACGCCTGTTTTTGATAAGTCGGAGCTCATTGCTGTCATTTGCCACATGCAGGGAAGTCCCACCCTTCCCCTGATGTGATTGGTTGTCTTACAAAAGAAAACCCAAAACAAAACAGAAGCTTTCACTCCTCTGAATCCTTCAGAGCACCAGCAGCAGACACTATGTACGTTTGCCTTTACTCCCCTTGAAGCTTTGGATCAGCTCCTGGATTTGTGACACTCCGTCCTCTCCCTCTGCAGCAGTGACACGACAACAGTGTAGAAACCCGACGTCACTTCTGATTCCAAGTGTTTGTAATGAGCGTCTGGCAGGATGGGATCAGGATAAAACCATTTGGCCTTGGCAGGGTGTCTCCCGCTATAAAAAGTAATGCCCACACCTATTAAAAAAGACACTGAGTCAACAGTTTGGATGGCAGTGTTTTATTACAAATCCTACAAAATCTTGGACAGAAATCAAACACAGTGCTGTGTTTCTGTTTAAAAAATCTGGTTCATATTTCACGTACAGAGTTGAACTTCACACCATGTTTTTATTATTTATTTAAACAATAATACAATAAATCCTCTTTTTGTCATCCATCTCTTCCTCAGGCGGAGAGGTTTCTGTTCAGACAGGTTCAGTTGCTAATGCTAACCACACAGTTCTCCCTAAATTGCTCTTAAATAAAGCAGACAAAGTGACATTTAATGACCTAAAAACAGCATCACTTCTGTCAGCGTCGAAGCCCTCAGACACCTGCCAACCTGCCTGCCTGCCAACACTGGACAACAACCTCAGGTGTTAAAGACTGTCAGTCCCAGAAGGCTTGTTAACAGTCTGTCTGTTGCTGTTTTCTCTCTTGTCCATGATTTTTTTATTGCCTCAGTCTTCTTACATTTCTCAGTTTGTTTGTGTTGAAAGAACAAAGTGAACTGGAAGAAAGTTTCACAGAAAGTTTCCTTGCTGCCGTTTCAGTTTCTGAGCATCACGCCTGGATTCCACCGGGCACGGCTGTGTTGCGTTCCGGCGGATTTTGTTCGTCCTCCGCATGGAAGTGGGATTTTGCCTACCCGATTTTGTTGGCTTCCCTCAAAAATAGACTAGATGCGTATTTGAAGCGGAGCAGAGTGGAGAGCCGATCTGGTGGAATCACAAGCATTTTCTAGAGCGGCCGCGACGCAGCCGTGCCCGCATCAGATAATCAGCATCACATCTTTTTTTACTCCTGTAGGCTAATACACCTCAAAGTGGCAGAGGCAAATTAATTTGTCTTATACCAGAAGCTAAACGCCTTACTAGCATTACTGCAAAAAGGACCAAACAAACATGATCAAATCATGCTGACTTCACGGACACTTCGGCTCATGGACTACCTGTTTTTTTAGCAGAGAAGTTTAAACAACAACAACTACAACAGTAGCTTCCTCCTTTTGACTCTAGCCTAGCTTAGCATAATGACTGGAAGCAGGGGGAAACCGTTAGCCTGGCTCCGTCCAAATTTCCAAAATACATCCACCAACACTGAAATCTCACTAATTATTAAATACTTTGTATGTTGTTTGTTTAATCTGTAAATAAACAGAAATGTTAAAACTGGAATTTGTGGTTTCGCGGTGAGTTAACATGCTGGAACTATTTCATTTGGTGCAGTGAGTGACTGTGTGAAGTCATGTCGTCACAGCTGCAGAAGTGCTGGGCGGATGGATACACTGTTGTTCATCTAAAAATAGTTCCAGCATGTAACTCACAATTTAAAAAAAAAAAATCATATCTCTGTTGTTTATGGGTCAAACAAATATTACGTATTGAGTATTTCTCTCAAAGCTCCAGACAGCATACATCTCAGCTACCTGATCTTGACTACTTGTCTGTACTGTGCTTATGTTGTGTGCTACACGTGTCACATGACGCGCAGCTATGTAACGCCACCGGTGCGTTTTATCCGCCTGAGTATCACCTCACTCCTGCGTCTTCACACACTGATCTTCACGATGACTTTCGAGCACCTTACTGGTGGTTCTGCAGCCTGTACCCCACGTGGTTGAAAGCATCTCTGCAGGTTGCTCTGTGTGCGCACCTGAAACTTTTATTGTGTTGAGCTGCGTTTATCTTCCAACACGTGAGAGAAAGCAGACGAGCAGCAGCTGTTTAAAAAGAAAAAATGGAAAAATCCTCCTCAGTTCACATTATTCTTTTGACAACAGCCATGTTTGTTTGCTCGCTGACTTGTTGGCAGTCATGTGGCAATCAAATGGGACACCATTTGTTATGCTCAGTTATTCACTTATTCCTAGAAATGCTGGAGTTTTTGGGGTAATTTCCTGATGGTGGTTTGATGAAATTGTTCCTCTACTCCTGCCACATTATTTGCCTATTTATCAACTTCCTCCTCCATTCAGATACACTCACTAAATGCTTTCTGTCCACATCTATAACATACACTCTGGGGACGAAACGGGGGTCAGATGGATCATTGTGAGCTTTTAACACGGTGCTTAAAAACATGTGGATTCACAGACAAATTACATCAAGACAAACTACTCTGACGATTGTCCTCAGTTTACTGTGTTGCCAATAAAATCCAGTGAATTGTTGGAGAGACAGATTACAGCCTGAGGCCTGAAGAGTTTTCTCTCTTGCAGAAAAAAGAAAACAGAGGAGAGATACGAATTTTTTATTCCACATAATTAAATCTGAATATGGGAGTGTAAGTCATAGAGGAAGCATCGCACATTTAGGAAAACTGACGCACAATATTTCAAAATTTGTTGTATGGAGCAAAATGGTTCTGTGCTAAATCTGGAACAGTGTCGTATATAATTAGTTATCCATTGGAAATATTGAATTTTTAACATTACTACTGTAAAGAAAAGGAAAGTCATGTAAAAACAGAAACACAGAATACTCCAAATGATATAACTTAACTTAAACAACAACCAGATAAATAATAAAATAATGGAGAAAAATACACTGATCTCTCCTGTAAGACTTGTGTTCAGACTGAATGCAAAGCAAATTGTAGGAATTACAGGTGGTGTGATCAGGGCAAATTCAGTGGTGCAAAACTGAGACGCAAAGACACGTCCACAATAGTTGAAAATGGAACAACTTGAGGGGAAAAGGTGCACTTACCCAAAACCATGATGACTCCAAATCAAAGTGCAGAGAAAAGAAAATAAGGAGACAAACTTGAGCACAACAACATAATAACGTGAGGCAAAAATGTGCTTTGTGTTCAGTCTTAAACACACCTCTACAGTACAGGTCATCAATATTTTCACACTGAACATTTCTGACTTTGTCAACTCCAAAGTGTCAACTTCAGCAGAGACAGATCTGCACCAGATTTCAACTGGAAACAAAAAGTTACAGCATCAGAACAATTTAAAATATAATCACACTAAAAAAAACTCTAGGGCCTTTAAAGAAAAGTGAACAAGCGTTAGCAGTTACGTACGAATAAGTTCTTATGGTATTAAAATTATTTATATAAAGACTTCAAACATGAGCTGTGCTGGAACCTCTGAATGTCAGATATTTTAGGCTTTTATTTATATTTTTAATCTCATGAACTGCGCTGACTCCAGTATCATTATAAAGTGCACTGTTGAGCGATCCCTTACGTCTCTGTGGTGTACAAACAGAACAGCACTTTGATAAAACGCCGCCTCTGACAGGACTGCACATTAAGTCGTTTAATACTGAGTTATTTAGATACATGGCTGAAGATAATTCAATCTATATACGCAAATTTGAGTTTCATAGCACACACACACACACACACACACACACACACACAGTGCTGTCTGCTGGATGAATGGGACGACAGAGTTAATGTCTCAGCTGTATGTGGCCATAAAATTGGATGAATCTTTACGGCTGTGTCATCCCATCACATAATAGCTCTTCAAGCTCCATTTTTCTCCTCCGAGCTGAACCGCAGCTCTTTCAATTTAGGCGATTCAGTCGTTTCAGGTCTCCCTCCGAGCCAATAGACTGGTGAAAAAGAGCGACCCCCACCCCTCGCCTATCTGTACTGTACTATATTTGTGTTTATCCTCTGTGGGTTCATTTATTACAGCAGCTGAGACCAAAGAGGGCACGCAACTTTTTAGATTAAAACAAACGTAAACTGAAACCTAGTTAAGAATTGAATAAATAGATATTAAATCAATTCTCCTAAGATGACAAATCATGTTTTTGTGATATTCATACTTATTTTTACGATTGATATTTTCAGTATGTAAGTAACAATTGAATTCCAGATAAATCGTGACTCTCTTTACAGATTCAGCATGGATGCACTGAACTCTATAATCCAATTTCAAAGAGCTCCCCAAGCACCAACTGTCGGCTACATAGAGTACTCGCCTCAATCTGGCATCTGTTTGTCTGTACCAAAGTTAAATCACATTTTGCAGAGGGAGACGGGTGTCTAAAGGTGTTTCAGACTGAGTTGATGCGTGTAAAACGATGCCTGTAGCACACACACACACAGACAGAAGAAGTGGTCATGGTACAGAAGCCAAAAGGTGCCTTTCAGGAGAGGGAATGTGTTAAAATTTGCTGCTTTTCTCGAGAGGTGAAGTGTGTCAATGCTGGAAAATAGGACAGTGGTTTATCCTGTATGTTGACGTCATCTCGGATTGGTGCGCATTAAGATGCCATCAGTGTTGCCCAAAGCGAGTCTAACGATACGATGAGTGGATTATGTCGTAGTTGCCCCAGATAGCTTTTGATCAAACGTATAGTTTGCTGACATCAGCTTTGGAAATAAAGTTCCTAAAGGTGCTTTCAGACAGTGACAGCAGCAAGAAGAGAGATGGCAGCTGAGCGCCGTGCACGGATCTTTGACGCTGCATTTAGAGTTCATGATGGTTCAACTTTTTCAACTTGCCACCGCAGCTCGCTGTGTGACCATGGCAACCGCAGAAACTACGAAGAGGAAAATGATGCAGGAACTAATTTGACTGAGTTTCCTGAATGATTCACATCTTCACCAGCAGAAACAAGAGATCAAAGAAGAGAAACATCAGCTTCAAAGTCTGATTATCCGGTGTGGGACATTAAACGATGTTTAGGATACTAGTCAGCAATACTTGCTATATTAATCATGTCATATTGCTAACCATTTCCTGTATTTTAAGCTGAACTGGCTCTATTTAGCTGTGTGCTGAGACTATACTGGGTGAGCAGCAACAGCCTGTGGTCCACAGCTGGATGGATCGGAGGGAGCCAGGAGCCGGGAGCTGTCTGAAAGCGCCTTAAAGGTTGAGTCTGAATTGCACATGTTCATTGTGACATTTAAAAGTCTCTCTGTTAAAAACTTTGCAGCTCAAGCTTAATGTATTTCCTGTAATCAAACTGCCTGTAGCTGTGAAGACACTGGATAAAAAACATTTGAGAGGCTTGTGAAATCTCTGAGAGTTCATGTAGTAACATAATCAGTGGCAGCCAACCAATACAGGGCTCGTGCTCCCCCCTCTTCTGTTTTTCTCCTTCTCTTCTTCCCTCTCCCTCTCTCTCTCCCTCTCTCTCTCTGTCTCAGGTGTTCCTAATCTGGCCTGGTGATTAGTGGGTGGCCCTGCCCCCCATATTTAAGGGAGGCTGGAGTAGAAGAAGCTCTCTCTCCACACTAATCAGTATCTGTGTTTTGTTCCTCTTTATTTTGTGTTTATTTCTTTCGAGGACGGAGGTCTGGTAGTCTAGTTTTCGCGGCTTTGTTTCGGTTGGGTTTACATCCTTTTTTGTTTGGTTCTGGAGGAAAGCTCTGGGTCGTACGGCCCCTTGTGTGGCTAGACCAGACTTTCCCCATCCTTTTGTTCCTTTGACCAGACTCCCATAGTTTTGGTTAATTTATGGCAATTTCTTTTGGAAATAAAATCATTATTTCTTTCAAATGAGTACTCAGGTATGGTGTCTTCTTTATATGTTGCTGGCCCCAAGGCTGAGCCAAACGTTTCGTTTCACATGCAGCTCCCCATCATCCACCAAGCGCCATTCAGTCAGCAAGCTTAATAAATTATTATTAAATATTTGAAATGGGAAAATAAATTAGTTTTTACTTTTACAGCATTTCGATGTTAGTTTAAGTATGAAATTAACAGCAAAAATGAGCCTATGTTGTGTCCTCTTTCCTAATGGGGCTGTGCCAGCCGCAACACACACTAAGGGGGCTTCACCTGCCGGCTGGAGCTCAACAGGCTCCGGTGCCGCCTGACCTGGGAGGCCATGCCGCGCTCCATCCACGAAAGCATCGCCACAGCCATCATGAGCAGCGACTGCCTGGTGTTCATTTTCTCCCTGACGAAGAAGATATCAGATACACCAGGCCAGAACTGAGAGGCTCAGGAAGAGCATCGACCCTCAGGCCACTAGGATCCTAAATGAGGACACTGCCTAAGAATTGCCCCAAGACTATTTTTACTTACTTTATTTTTCAAAGTTACTACGATAGTTAACATTATTATTTATTACTTGTTTCTATTCTTTATTCTTATTCTATTTTACACTTTTTTTTATTTTTTATTGAACAATTGAAGGAGCTGACGGTCACACATTTCACTATGATTATACCCTGTATGATATGTACCAAAAACAAACTTGAACTTGATGTCTGTCCACTTCTGGAGCGCTTATAGCAATGCAATCGGCTACTTTTGTCTACTTTTGAGGCAAGCCAGAACTCATCTCAAACAAGCCTATCGTGTGTAAAAAGGGCGCACAAGACGGCGCCCTAAAACCAATAAAACAATAAGATCCATGAGTGATTGGCTGAGTAGCCAATCGTTAGAGAAGCAGACACTCCTTTCCACTCTTTGAAAAAAGTATTAAATTAGGTCAGGAAGGAGACACATTGTGGTGGTTTAAGCTTCAACTTTATTCAACGTCTTCCTGTTTACATCTAGCCTCACAGGACAAACCTACCTTTACCACAATATTAACCATTTCCAGCTCCACTGGTCCAGTCCAGCAGGTGGCGACAACGTGACAAAAAAAGCAGCGGTCAATAACAAGATGGCTCGTAGGCTGAACTGTAAGCTAATGCCACTTTTTATATGAACTATTGTCATTGCTGTAACATTCACAGAAGCAGGAGGCCTTTCAGCATCAAGAAGCAGAATATGACACCAAGTCAAGACAATATTTTATTATTTGTTTATGAAAAACAGGAATCATTCAGCATTTATGTTACATTTAGATGTTTGAATTTAAATACGTTTTGTTTTCTAGAGGACCTTTCTGTTTGGTGAGAAAAGAGACAGATTAAAAAGTAGTCAAGCTGAGCTGTAGGATGGAGTGTGTTTTGCTTTTCTGGTTCAGTTGTTGAGTAAATGAAACCGTCTTTTATAGTTGGAGTGTAAGCTTAGTGCACCAAGCTAGACAACAACATTGTTAGTGTATAAGCAGAAGCCCTCAGTGCCTGAAGCCCCACTCAGGTAAATACTCACCAGCTGGCACTGAACACGAGCCTCATTTTGATGCACATGTATAACTTCTTCCAGGAAAACTGATTGTTTTAAAGATTGTGTTAAAGAAAGAAAACGCCACATGCTGTCTGACCCAACGATGATTTGTATAAAATCACTAATAAACAGAATTATTGCAGAAATACTTAAGATTTCTTAAGTTAACCATGAATGCTCATTTTCAGAGGGAAAGTTAAACAGCCAAAAAAAAACTTCTCTCATCGTGACATCAGATCACGGACAATCTGTCGTGTTTTCTCGCCTCCAGTCTGCTGCTCATCTCGTCTCAGACGTGACCGTTTCCACCACAGGAAGTCACTCCGTCTTGGCTCAGTAAGAACCTTGTCCTGCCGTGGCCTCGTAAAGAACGAGAGGTGACGATCCACCGCTCAGACATGAAGAGGAGGCAGAAGATTTCATTTTTTTGAACCCGTGATATTTTTTACAGCACAGGCTTTTGACAAAGGCCCAGCACTCGCAGAGATTAATAGGATGATAATTTGCCATTAACAGCTTGATCCCGTGCACCAGCTGGTCTGGAGGAGCACCAAATAGCCGCCGTCTCGTCCTAAATCTCCGGCTGGGCTGCACACAACAAACTGTTGAGAGGACGGCAGCCAAGCGGCGCTTGACCAGGCGGCGTGCTGCTCAAATTATTCCACCACAAACACACAAACAAACACACACACACACAGACTAATGATTGTGTGTTGTCATTCAGAACAGCTTTCAGTTTCAGCCTGTTTCCCACGTCGGCTGAATTACAAGTAGAATCACAGCTTGTTATTGATGTGGGGTCATCTTTGGATGTTAATGTGAAGGAAACTGTCAGTGTTCATACGGAAACAGTTTTAAGTGCTTCTACTCTGAAGTGCTTACAGGTTGTTTTCACTTGGACACATAAAATGTTAAAGAGTTTTAGATTATAGAGCAGAAAAGCAGCCCAGTAAGCACTGATGTGATCGGTCTGTCGGCTGCTGGTACCGTAGATGTCGAGGTTAAGGATAATAACAAGGGATTTGGTCTCAGAGTTCAGCTTTGGTTAACTTTGACAATTTATGCCACTGACCAACACCAAAGCTTCTTGACAGTGCTGACCTTTGAGGTAATGGAGAGAGAAGCTACATTCTGGTGTGACCGTCCTTGAAAAATGAACATATTAGATGTCTAGGCTACATCTCACAGCATATATTTTTAAGAGCACTTTGAATAGCATTTGCTATATAGTGAGGACATGTTTAACTCTTAACTGAAGTGAGCTAGTTCAGGCAGTAAACTGTGCCTAGACGCTGCACATTGATGCTGTGTATATAATATAGCCCGGTGTTGTCTTTTGACCTGCAAATGACCAAATCAGTGGTGACCAGGAGGCAGAGTTGTCTCAGTCACACACATAAATAGATTCCAGGTGACTTGGATACAACTGAAACTATTCAGTCATCAATACAAACAATGAATCATGAATGTCATGGAGTTGCACAATTTAACACACGTCTGGCAGAGAAATATCAGCATAACCACACTGTTAAATGTCAATGTATTTGTATAAATCTGACTAATAGAGAAGTGATCTGCAGACACTGTTTCCCTGAAAGTGTGAACCTTTCACTGGTACATAAATTAATGTAAATAAATTCACAGTTTAGTCAAACAGACAAACAGCAATGTTGCACAATTACAATAACATCACTGCGGTGAAATAATTAACTCCCCTGGTAAACATTCATTAGTGGGACAAATTAAGAAACAGAAACTAGAGAAAGCCAGTGAGAAAGGAGGAACAAAGAGCTGTAGAAAAAAAAATAGTGCAAGTGAGAAATTAACTTTGGAGGAGAGGAAGACAAATGAGTTTTCATGTTTGATTGTTTTACACTGAATCAAAGTAGATTTAATGTGGCTTTTTTGGTACTGATCAGTACAAAGAGACCCTTTAGTGTCAACAAGAAAACAAATCCAAATGAATTACAAATATAAAATGCCAAATTACACATTTGCATGTTCACCTCTTCAACAGGACTCACCTAAATCATCACTGCTAATTGGTTTTAGGAGTCAGATAATCAGTTAAATGGAGATCACCTGTGTGTAGTTTTTTACTGTGGTAGGCTTCATTTGATTGTAGTGTGTCCTCTAGTGAGAAGCTGCTGTGTTACTTGGCCACTGTAGTTCACCCGTAGATCTGTGGAGTCATTTGAAAGCATCGGCAGGAATGAGAATCGTGTCACTCTCACAAAAACATTGCTCCATCTACTAGTGGTCAAAAACTCCACAGCTTACCTGTAAATAAAGGATCTGAATACTTTACAGAGTATAGCAGTCTTAATTAATTTTTTTTTTTCATTGCTTCCAGTTTTAAATTTTTCTTTGATTCTTTTTACTGTATTTTCTTCCATCTTTCTGTCCTTCTTGTCTGCAGTCTTTAAATCTTTAATTATTTTCCTGAAACTGGAGCTAGAGAAGATTAATTTTATTCTTTGGAAACTTTAACATTTTACTGCTAGAAGTTTTTATTTCTACCTCTGTAACATTTTGAATACAGGCAATATATTTTCATGGTCATATAACTATTTTAGCTTGTAGGTAAAGAAAATAAGAGAAAAAGAAGCGCTGAAAACCTCGGAGCATATGGAACGTCTCAGCTGCTTTGTGTAACAACAAGATCCTCAACCAGCTCTCCTTACTGGTTCTTGGCCAGCTGTGATCAAATAACTGGAAGTCGGGAGCCCTCATCAATTCACAGCTAATGGGCTGTGGAAAGTGCTACAGAGACTCTTATCGCACCGGAGATGGAACTTGAGGATTTTTGGGCTCACGCCCAGCCAGTGAAGGCTATTTGGCTTCCATTTGCATCACCGTGTGCCCCCATTCAAATGATGGCTAGTAAAAGGATCATTTTTCACCACAACAAGCTCAGAAATAGCTGAAAAAGTAGCTGAGACTGACAGTGAAAGATCCCCCTGTGAGTCTGGATTTACTCAGGTCTGTTTCATAAAACTTTTAACTTCTTACTTTAAGAAGAGCTGGGCTTGCAGCCCAGGAGTGACTAACATTTACTTTAATGCATTCTAGGCCTGATTTCAACCACAGATTAGTCATCTGTGTGCTGAGCTATGAATTCAGTTTCAGAAATGAACCCAGATCTAAATGGCACAGAGTAACAGAGTTAAAATGAGGACACCTGAGAGACAAGATAAAGGATCAGCAGGTAACGCAAAGATTAGAGGAGCTGAAGACAAGAAAATATTAATCCACATAAGAAGCTGAAATGACTTTTACTTGAGCTCACTAAGTTTGTACAGTCAAGAGCAAGATAGTTCAACACTGTGCACAGTATAGCTGTTCAAAAATAGTTACAATCTGCCAGATAGGCCAATGACGGTCTAATAATTTCCATGAACAGGTCTTGGCAGTCCAGTTTTTTCCCCCCTGTATTTGTTAATTAGCACAATGGTATAACAGAATAGAGCCGTCATTTTCTTTTTAAAAGACAAATTAAATCTTGTTATTTCAATTATATATTAACTTCGGCATGAGATTGTAAAGACAAAATTCAGGCATCTGTTAAGTACTTAATTCTGTTGATTGATACTTTTGCAGGGGCTGCTGTGTCACAATCCTCAATGCCAGGTGTACTAGTTGACAACGGTGGCTGGTCACCAAACAAGTGTGGCAGTCTAACCAACCTTTTTTATTATTTAGTAATGGTAAAAGAACTATTGGTCACTATTGTGTGATTAATGTTGTGTGCTTTTAGTTTTCTTAGCTTTAGTTTTTGTAATGCTTTTAATGCATTGTTCTTTTTCTCCATTTTAACTATAAAGTGTCTGAGTACCATGAAAAGCTCTCTATAAATAAAATGTATTATTATTATTATTATTATTATTATTATTAGAAGGGTGATATTAACACAGCTTCATCAACTGTTGGCTAACTAAACATGCCTGAAACAGCTAGCTTTGTTAGCTAGGTATATTTAGAAACAAATGTGTCTGCTCAGACTGTTCACACTGACTGATATACTGACACACCTCAACAAGCTGCTTTACCTATGTGGTTTATATGTTTGCAATAATCTTGACAAGGTGTCCTAAAAAGTGTTGAAATGATTTAATTCTTTGCAACATAGATTGGTTTTACTTATGATCAGTCATTTTTCATCTTCTTCATCATCTAACTTCATCTCATCATCATCATCTGATCTCATTGTCTCCTGTCTCTTGTGGCGTACCCCGAGGTTGTTTCATTTGAATTATATACTGTATGTTTCCACTATGGTTTGTTTCTAGAAAATACAGAGTCCCTTACATTGCTATGCTGATGACACGCTGCTATATTTCCCCTAAAAACAACATGAATAGTGAATTAATCCTAAATAGTGAATGTTAGCAGAAGGAACTGTAGCATTCCCTCTCTAGCCTCAAACTTCAGAAGTAACAGAGGTAACAAAAAATAATTTTGTTGTGAAATGAATCATTAAATATAAATTTCCTGCAAATTTTCAATAAATATACACGTAACACATTCACAAGTGAATGTTGCTGTTAAGAGATGCAAGCTCCTCTGCAAAAATAGACCTGGCATGTGAAGTAATGTCAAAGAGCCGTGAGTGAGACTCTCCAGTCACATGTCCAGTGGACATTGGCACACCAGGTAGAATAACATCACACTTTCTCCAACATTGGAGATTTTGGCCACTTACCAAAAAAATAAAAGGTCAACTTTGTTTATCAATGTGCATTTTTTGTTTGCGTGTTTGTAGCTGTTAAGTGAATTGATCGCTCAGTATTGTCTTAAAACAGTGGTTAAACTTTCGTAGTATTTTCTGTGGTTGTGGCAAAATTAGACATTCAATGTATTAATGCATTTTTTCTGACTGCAGACTCTGTTTCAGTGGATCTCCATGGCAACATTAATTGAAGCTGCAACTGTAGGCTTCTACAGTCTGTGTAACCCCTTCAAAGTCAAAGTTAACATGCGCTGCTCTGCTGAAATCCCTCACAGTGACAGAGGTCAACAGGACCGCCAGCTCGTACATGATAAAACAAGACCTCCACTCTTGTCTCACCCACAGCCTATCTGATCTCCTACCTCTTATCTACTAATGAAGGCTTGTAGAGGAGTGCCAAGTGAATATCTCATTAACACAATTATGCCAAAATAACGAACTGGTGGCTGTGTGTGTGGGCAGAAGCAGAGCAGAGGGCAGGCTGGACGCAGGCTGGGAGGCAACATATGGTCGACAGTAGACGGGAGTATGGATACATATGCAAGGAAACAGGCAAGCTGCCAACAGCTGCAATAAAGAGGCGAGCAGACGGCAGCAGGCTGCAGAGGAGAACTGTGATGCTGCAACCACAAAGGGCTGCACACGCATAAACAGACTGAAAATGGATATAGAAACGGATATAGTGCGGCACAGCCATGACGCACACAGATGCTTTGAATTCTAGGAGAAAACACACTTAAACATAATTACTGGACAGAGATCCATCTGCACACTCAACATACATTAATGAAGCAATGGAAAAAAGTCTTTCATCTTTCATCATGTTTGTGATGCCAACTGAACAAGATGCCTCATACAAAAACATTTATTTCAAATAACAGGGTTGACTAAAGTAAGAAGTATAACGAATAAAGAATTACCTTCAACTCAAGGTCCACTTTCCATGTAGGCCTGAGTATGAGACTTTTCCAAGCTTTTTTTGAAGATACAAAATATTTTCAGACCAGATATTATTAGTCCTAAAATAAGCCTTTTCACCTCAAATACTTCTATTAAAGCGTAGTGAAAATCACACGTTTCTGTAGCTTGTCTTTTAGTCATATACTCTCTCCTGTCAGGCTCTTGGAAGTGGTCAGAATGATGTTCTTCGGCAAATTGACAGATTTTTCATTCCTCGATCCATTTCTGCAGTGAAGATGTCAGGAGATTCTTTCCACTTTTTTTTCCACTTGGTTTTCACTTGCCAGGAATTAGCCTTACACCGAATGTACACAGCATCCTGCTGCACCACGTCCCGGCTCAGTCGTAGTTACAGTGTCCACTGGAGACACTGAAGAGGCTGAGCATCTGTTCTTCAACAACCGCATTTGTAATATAGTGTAGAGTTGTTTCAACAACATTTTTTGTGTTTTAAAGCATAAATACAGCAGTTCATTTAACAGATGCTATTGGGCAGCATTTAATATGACAACCTTTTGTAGCTTCTATCCTCTGTCATCACTAATTTTAAATGTCAATATAGCCGATCTAGCAGCACAGCTGCTGCCGTTGACCTGTAGTTGTGTTTATTTTGTCTGACAATGTCGTGATCGTTAAATAAAGCGGCAGCTAAATAAATGTAATAGTAATTTTATCTGCAGCTTTGTCAACAACAAGAAAGAGAAAGATATGAAAAAAATTCAGCATTATTAAAACAGAGTACAGGTGATCACTTTTCTCCTCTCAGTCTCTCTCTCACTAGTTTTACAGTGTAAGTGTGAAGACGAAGTCAGAAATAAATGCATGTATTTTATCTCCATACCAGTAAATACAGGCTTTCATATACATTAACAAGTAAGTTTCATGCTTCAGAGACGAGCATGTAATGGCACCTACACACTACACGACTTTCAAAGTCATCAGATGCACCCCTGTCTGTCGTATAATGGGGTATCTCAAAGTTGTTTGCACATTACACAAGTTATCGGTGACAGGGGGTCACACATTACAAGACATTTCATTAGGTGGAATCCCCGACAAGTCTGTCTGATCTCCAAACTACGTCAAAGTAAACAAAACACGCGAGAAGATGCGAGACAGTTCTTTCCTCCATAAATGGATGTCCACAAGAAACTAGCAACCCAAGTTGTTTGTGCGCTGATTTGCAGCGAAAAACCAGGGAAGCAAAAGAAAAGAATAAGTAAACACTAAAATAAATATAAGCTATGCTTGCTGATGTTCTGTTGCAGGTGACTCTTCCCCCTGATATTTCCCTCGCCCCGTATCTTGCGCTGTCATTGGCTTTAGGTTGTCGCTGCTGTCATTGCCGGTCAAAACAAATTTCACACCACAGGATTTGGACTCGCGACAGGTTCACATATTTAACCTGCTAAATATCTCTCAGGCGTCCGCGATGCATTTCTTTGAAAATTCACGCATGGTGATCGTCGCTCATGGGAGCGAGTGCTGATTTGCCTCTGATCTGGAGCTTTTGTCTCCAAAAACTGTCGGCAAGTGGAAAATCAGGGCTAAAATCGTGTAGTGTAAACTCGGCATAAGAGACTGATAATGGGACACGAGTGGTTATGGCTCTTCTACCAAGTGAGACTGTGTGTACAGTATCATCCTCCATTTCATAAATGTGTTTCTGTGCAATTGACCGTGGTTAGAAAAACAAGACACATCATAGTTCCATAAGTTTTTTTTTGTTTTTTTTACATTGCACCAAATTACGTCTTCCATGCTCAAGAAGCAATAAAAACACAAACATTTAACTACCTCCTTAATTCTTTTATGGTGGGCAAAAAGGAAAACTTACTCATACAGACCTGGTTCAAACCTCATGTACCTGCCCTGCTGAGGTGCCCTTTAGCACGACAGAGAATCTCCACAGATTGCAGTGGTGCTGCTCTGTCACCGACCCTGATCTCTGACCTCTATGTGTACCTTCAGAGTGAGATTTTAAAGGCAATGACAAACACGTTGTGGATTCAATAAACCACAGGAGGGAATGACGGTTACCGTGACATTAGGTCAGGACCTGCAGTAAAAACTAGAATCGACCTGCAGCTACATAAAACTCCGACATATACAACACACACATGCACACATGCTAGTAAAGCAGGTTAATGGGCACAAACACACCGATGGTTCAAAGGCTCCATTGATGTGACAAATAAACTTGATCTCTTGGATTTGACCTCACAGAAACTATAAAACACCAACATGATGTTTACTGTCTCTCAGCCTGACAGGATAGAGAATGACTTTTAGGCTAATCAACATGAACTCTTTTTTCTGAAACGATTTTCTATTAGAACAGAAATATTTTTATGAATCTGTCGATCCACAAAGACTCAGGCAGATGTGATTTTCTACATTTGTCTTTCACAACATGGTACTTACACAGCGTGTACAGTCACATGAAATGGTCCTTTTGCTGAATCCATGCGGGCCTAGTGTAAAATTGTAAAACACCTGTATTGAAGTTTATCGTGCTTTAGGCGATTTACAGTTTCCACAGATATGGCAGCTGGCAACAATCACCATTGATTTTAAACGTAGGTTTCACCCCGGGTAAACACTTTATCACTCCTGAAAGACAAAACACATCTGTGAGGCTTACTTGGTGCAACATAAAACTGTCTTGATTTTTTCCTCTGTGGTTTGCATAGGGAACATTATGTGACAAGTTATGGAGAAACGTACTGAGGTCAGAAATGGGGCTAACACAGATTTAACCTTTAATCTAGCTGTGGTTTGTTACTCTGGCTAAGGAGAGACTTTATAACGGGGCATTTAAAGCTTTAGTGGAGGTGAAGTTCAAAATGATATAAATAACACCTGGTTTCTTTCTGTAGACTTCTGATATGGACAGCATCTGTTCCACTAGCCTCGGGCATTGAATTTCTGAGAGGGTTTCCTTCATTCAGACAGAAAAACTCAAATCTGAAATGTTCCAGCATGTGAGAAAAATGTAATGCTCAGTAATGTCATGGCTCCCACCAGTACAATTTTACACCCATTGTCTGTTTACCTGCCTCAAACCTGTCATTTCAGACCTTACCTGTCAGCACTCGTCCTCAGTCACCTGATCTCTATCAGCCTACACACCTGACCCACATTCCCCTAACCACTTCCCCTGGTATATACACCGGCCACCTTCCCTCCCCGCCTGCTGTGTTTGCCTCTCCGGACTGATCTTCCAGTTACAAACGTTGTAGTGAAGTTTGGCTGTAGCAAACTTTGTGCCTGCTTTCAACCTGTGCAGTCGAGTCCTGCCTGACTTACTGAGTCATGACAGCGGTTATGAGATTTTATTTTTATTTGCTTTCAAAATGTGTTTGACTTCTGATCAGCGTGATTTTGCATTTCAGTTGTTCTGGTCAAGTCAAACAAGCAGCAGTTTTCTGATGTATTTAGTCTAACTGGAAAACACTTAAGTCCACATGCTCCCAAAAAGTAAAACCCAGATAGGGTTATACTGCAGTAACTGCACCAAACACTTTTACCCTCACTTTGAAAATATCATTAACAGTATGGGCATGTGAAAACTCTACAGTGTGCTTTTCTCACAGTAACGTTAACATTTTGCACGTCTGCATCCTCTGTAGCCTCCTGCAACAGGACTAAAATAAGACCTTCGAAGATCCCGCCTCCAGCTTCAGTGTTGGTATACAAGAGTTTGACAGCTGAACATTTTTTTTTCCAGTTTCTTTTATATAAAATTTCTTGATAAAAGTATGTTGCAATAGTTAAAAAAAATCAAATTCAGTCATATGGGCAGTTTGTGTTTAGTTTTTTATGCATGTTTGTGTTTCCTCATTTGCAGATTTGTGTTGATGAATGTGTGTGGAAGGAGGAAGGGACTAATAACTGTGATTCGACTCATTACCTTTCATTGAGGGATCTCTGATTGTGTTACCCTCTGAATGCACCAGCACACACACACACACACACACACATAGCTGTTAATTGTGCTCAGGCAGTTTGATGGACAGCTGTGTGTTATCAGAGTTTAGGGAGGACCTCATCATCACCACCATGCTAATGGCCCAGCTGGGAGTGAACCAATCACGTTAATGCATGAGCAACAAAGACCATACAGGAGGGTGGACAATAAAACAGAAACACAATACAACACAGTACCCCGGCTATAAACACTGTTTCCAACATCTGGAGAGGAAGAATACACACATCCAGAAAACTCATCAACAAAGTATTTGATATTAAAGTCAAAAAGAAAACATTGATTTAATCTAAGAATCTTTGTTGCTAATAACATTTCAATAAATATACCTTCGTCTTAAGAGCCATTGGCAATCAGGATTTATTTTTCAGAGGACAATGGAACAATCAGTCTTGAATACCTGCAATGAGCATGTTCCTACATTGAACCAGCAGGCTAATCTCATGAGGGGGAAAAGAAATAATTCAATACAATTTTTCTAAAACCGGCACAGAAAGAAAAGTAATTTCTACTTCTGACCACTGTCGTTTTTAGTTGAGTTGATTTCTTCAGAAGTTTTTAGACTTTTTTTTCCCCCTCTCGTCTCAACATTATATGCAGCTGATGCACCAGCAGTTACATTCAGCATCCCTCAAACACTGACCGACTAGAGACTGACTTACTGGACACTTGCTTGCATTAATGCTGCACTTAAATTACAGCTGAAAACAGAGTGTGTGGTCAAAATGCTGCTTTCTATCACATCAGTGAGAGTCTCTGTGGATCCATTTCCCCTTTGTTGTTTGTTCATCTTTAAGCGTGTTCTAGTTGTTCTGAAAGGTCCTGCTATTACGAATATAGTTTTCTCCCTGATGCATTGCATTACCTTTGCTGTGACAGTGATCTAATTCCTCCACAGGTATTGATAACTTCATTTCATTTTATGAGAAAAACTCATTTCTGTATTTTCTTATGTATCACAAACAAATATAATGTGTTTGTCTTTCAAACGGGCTTTTCAGCTGTTTGGAATCCCATTTATTTGTAAAACAGATTGGCTGAATATCACCAGGTGTAACTCAGTCCAGTGTGTTTAAAAATGCAGCTTGTGGGTAATTTCACTTTCTGTGATACAGTTCCTGTCATTGTAAGTCGCTCTGCCTGAAGACTTTTTTTCCCTTTTTATCATAAAAACGTTAGTTCTGTCCATAAATCTGCCGGCTGTATTTTCATGCGGAACCAATGCAACAAGATTAAACTCGTCACACAACTTTTATCAGCGGTGCGTAATGACTGTCACCTCTGCACCTCCTGATTCTAATAGAAAGATGATCTTCAAAGGGGGAAATGGTTCATGGCTGTGCAGGTCGCGGGAAATCTGCAGCTGGCCGAAGGGAGTAACCACCTTCTACTTGTGCAGCTTCAAAATATATCTGAGAACAAAAAAGGGAATCTGATTTTTTCTTTTTCTTTTCCTTATTCAAACATCAAAGCAGTGACACAAATGGAAGCTGGACACGTGAGTCAGAATTAGAGCCGATGTTTGAGCAACGGTCCCAGGTCAACTTCATGTTCTAATTAGTTCATTACCTTTTGCTGCAGAGAGCTGACGGTTCAGAGGACAGAATTTATCTTTCATGTCATTTGGCAGAGATTGAGAATGAAATTGCTCTATTGTTCTCTTTAATGCTCCTTTATGCAACGCTTAGAGCAGAGAGAGTTTGAGAGGAAAATGTCTTCTGTTTCTGCTCATTGGGGTGAGTTAGTTTAACAGGAACAGTGTGAGAGTCTGATCAGGAAAATGTTGGATGTCTGTAACATGCTGCATGGAGGAGGAATCCTGTGAGCTCCTGGAGGACTCGATTATTTACTAAAACTACAAAAGTGCGCTCATGTCCAAGTCTCCACAATCCTCTGAAGTACTTGTTTAAATGTTTTTAATATGCAGCTGGATCTGCATCAAAAGACACACTATGACTGGATTGATAAATGTTGTAAATTGTGAAATGTGAGACGGGTGTATGCCTTTTTTTCACCACAGACATTTGGAGTTGTCTTACAGTAGCAGGAAAAACACAGGTGTCACTAATACGATGGCTCAGTTCTGTTCAGGTGTCCCAGTAAGTCATGGCAGTGAGGCAGCGTGGGCAATACCAGGACTCTGAAACTGAAGCAGCTAAATGGAATTCAGCCAATTTTAATATTCACACCTGTGCTTCCTACGGTCACATGTCAAAATGTCTTCTGTGAGAATGGCTCTGGCTTCAGCCTACACCTGTTCACTTACTGTAATCTGTTTGGTCATTACTTTATTATAATGTGGCTGTGAGCACCTGGGCACACGTACAGTTTGTTATTGAACTTAAAGACCAAAATAAGGATTAAGATCAAAACTCAGGTTTTAAGACCTCCTGCTAATAACGTATACAGTCCATTAGACGCAGGGCTGAGAATCTCCTTGGTGGAGCTAATAAATAAAATCCAATCAACCTTTAAAAACTGGGCCTCAGGCTCTGGAGCTGCTTTAAATAATGCTTCAGTGTTGCAGATGATTGATGGCCGCGTTAGGCCGAAGGATTTATTAAATCTATAATAGAGTTAATGTTGCGTCCATAATGAGCTTTCCCTGCTTTTAGAAAAATAACAACATCACGAGGGGGAGGGGCCACATCAGCACACTGTCTTCATCTTTGCCATCTGACCTTCTACAGTGGCAGCGTTTCAGCAGCTCTACCCGCTCTAATCTTTTCATTTAACCTTTATTAGCTGCAGCTCTTGTGTAGCTTTTGTGTGTGTTTGTATGTGCGTGAGTGCGTCTTTGTGTGCATAAAAGCTTTTTGCCGTGTGCATGCTGCTCAGCAGAATTACTGTGAGTCACACAGTGGATAAATATTTCATTCAGATTCATTCAGAAGATAATTTGTTCCAAACACTCCGACATCTTCACAACATTTAGCACAAGTACAGCAGCAGATACGAGTTTCGCGCGTCTGAGTTGGGAAGATGTTTCATGTTCTTTATCTGTACCAAAAACATTTCACTCTGACAACTACACTGAACAAGCAAAACAGCAGATTAGCTTAAAAAAATTTGGATTAATACATTTTTTCATTCAGATTTTCGACTCCCTCTCACCCAAAAGTTTTTTCCTGTTTCAAGAAGAGGCCGATCACCAGTTTCCTGTAAATGATGTCCTCTTCTGATGAGCAGAAAAATGATAAAATAATGATTATTGAATGGAAGGCAACACGCACACCGCTTGCTTTGTCTCCTTTGTGTTGAAGGGAATCAAATCCCCCAAAAATCCAATTCCATAAAAAAAAACCCTGTCCTCGTGGTAAAGTATACATCAGCATAACAGCTAGATCTTTGAAGACTAGAATGGCGGGACATCGTTCAACTATTAGAAATGTAAAGTACATTTTTTCTACCATGGCAAATGCTATGTTACTTAGAGAGGGACTTCTTTTGCCTCTTGTTCTGTGGGATTGTCAAGAGTTTGGTCTATATTCTGCCCCTCCTTTTCTATTTGAATACTTCTGTATCTATTTTGATTGATTTGAGCCCTTTAAAAGCCCTGCACACGCCACTACTAGATACTAATATGCACATGTTGTTTTCTGTTTCCTTTTTTGTGTTTTTGGTTTATATATATTCTATATTTGTACAAGGATGAATTTTAAGCTATAGGACCCCATGGGATATTTATACACATTTTATATGTATTTTTTTTAGTGTCTTTCCTTTTTTTTAGTAATATCAAAAGGATGATAGATATTGTATGTTCTGATAGGGGAATCTTGAATGAATAAGCTGTTATAGGTAATCATGGACACACCTCCAACACAGCTGTGGACTATGATGCAATTATGGGCTGAATTTAAGCACTGCGTCACTTTATGATTGACATGTATTGATAAAGGAAACTGAGCCCTACATGTTGAAATTTACAGGAAATTGGTGAGCAGAAGTGGTGTTTTTCCTCACACACCCTCACATAAATATGACTGAACCACGATTTGTCTTTTTCAGACAATTCAACATTGTGCTCCGATTAATTAACACAAAGCCACCGCATATTTGATCAATCAATAAATCGCCTGCTAGGCTGAATTAGAAAGATCCTGAATCAGGATTCCTGATGCGTCTCATCTTGTGACCAGTTTAGTTCGTTGAGGACGGTTTAAACGTTGAGCTCACACATTAAATATGTGGCCTTTGCTGTGTGATGTAGCACCTCTGGTCATTTTTCCTGAATCTTATTCAATATTCAGTTTCAAAAAAGTAATAATGTTTTATGACAAGAGAACTAAATACAATATAATACAATTGTTTGTTACAGCTTCTTAAGAAACACAAGCCAAAGTGGAGACCAAAATATATTTGACACCATTGTTGTAATCATGTCGTTCTCCTGCCAAACACACCAAACACTCAACTTCACTGAAGATGAAGCTGGTTAAATACATTTTTCTTCCTCCGAAGCATCTTTTGTTTTCTGTTAACAAGATTAGGGGGCGCTGTTGTGCTACACACACACACACACACACACACACACACACACACACCTGTCTCCCACTGAATGAACTGTGATGTCGTCTCAGTGGGACTTCAAATAGTTTAACTGCTTCACAGTGTGAAACTGTAAACAACAACATTCATCTATCAGTTTAGATTCTGGGAGGCGCAGACCTCTCCACTCGCCTCTCCGTTAGCTCCGCTGAATTTATGCTCTTTGCGTTTATTTTTACAAATATTAGTTGTACTTTTTGTGAATCATATTGGACGATGATGGCGTGTGACTACAGATCGCTCACCAGGACAGGGAAATGGTCGACTCACAGCTTTGTGGACTCTCCTCCTGCCGACTCTGCTGTCTGGCCAGTCGAGGTTTTCAAATGTAAATATCGGAGCAACCATCGAGGAAAAGGTGGAGGGGCCAAACACCAGCGACGACTCCGACCACATAGACAAGCAAGACCATCTCTGTGTCCATCTATGCGTTCGCCTCAACATGGGAGGAAACTCCGAGGTGGACGTGAAGGGATTAAACACCGGCTACGATCCCGGCCACATGGATCTTCTCTGCCAAGCATCCTGCTAGCCAGTGTGCAGACGTTGGATAATAAACTGTACGACCTCCGTGCCCGCATCAGTTTCCAGCGGGATATAAGGAACTGAGGCGTCCTTTGTTTCACCGAAACTTGGCTAAATCCTGGAATAGCGGACAGTGCCGTTCATCCAGGGGGAGGACCTGAGAGGCCACGCTGTGCTCCGTCCACGAGGGCATCGCCACAGCCATCATGAACAGCGACTGCCTGGTGTTTGTTTTCTCCCTGCTGTGGTCGAGAAGAAGAAACCAGATACACCAGGCCAGCACTGAGAGGCTCAGGAAGAGCTTCGACCCTCAGGCCACTAGGATCCTGAATGAGGACGCTGCCTAAGAATCGCCCCAAAGACTATTTTTACTTACTTTATTATTCAAAGTTACTACTATAGTTGACAATATTCTTTATTCTTATTCTATTTTACACTTGTTTTTTATTTCACAACAGCTAACAGTCACACGTTTCACCATGGTTATACCCAGTATGATTATATGTGACAAATGAACTTCAGGTTACCTCTTTGTTCATCCATATATCCATCCATCCACCCCTCTTCATCCAACCATTCTTTCATCCTTCAGCCTATCCATTGATCCATCTTGTTATCCATCCATCTCTCTCTCTCTCAGTGTGTGTGTGAGGTTCCCATCGATGAAGCAGATGGCCGTTCTGTTACTGTTTGGCGAACCCTTCCCTTTCTTTTTACCACACACACACACACAGTGTAGACAACAATCTGTGCTGTGTATAATAGGTCACACAGACACATGCTGCACCATTTGTGTTAGTATAAGTGTATCTGTATATATCTGTGTGTGTGTGTGTTGAGCTGGCAGTCAGATCGACTTCACCTCCATCAGTGGATCTCTTCCTGCAGCGTTCAGTAACCTTGATGTGACTAGACTCGTCCTGCAGCTCCTCTGCAACATCCTGAGCAACTAAACATCCAACAGAATCACAACAGAAACAAGCTGAGCGGTTTGTTCAACTCCACCCTCCTGCAGCACCGTCGCTCTCTCCGCCTCATCTGTCCCATCTCTGCTCCTGACTGTCGAGGAAACTGGTTTACAGACACAGATAAAAAGATGAAATTAAAACAAATACTCCTCCTTGTTAATTATACTGGTGATTTTGTTCTTCTTTGAGCCTCTGAGGAGCAGGAATGTTATCTGGAACTTTCATTTAAGTGTGGTCAGTAGTTGTCGGGGTATCTTCCATCTTCCTCTGGCCTAAACTGCTGGATGAAAGGACATGCTGACATCGCCACAGGAGCACCATAATCCATTTCATAACCCACTGTATCAACTGTTTTATAGTCCGTTTATTTCTTTGTCGGGTGGAGTTTGTGGAGGGTGAACACTATTTTCCCACCTCTCAAATTCCAAACTTTTTACTTGGGGGGGACACACGTTCTCCTGCACTTTTTCTTGAGTCACCAGTTATTAACCTACACCACCCGCCAGTGCTGGGCAGAGGGTAAAACAAACACACCTTCAGCATTATTTGCAACACAGAATACATTTTGAGAGAACCATAATAAATGAATGTATCTGCAAAGTCCCACCATGTTCATACTGAACGTATTTGAAGAGGAATTTAACACTAAATCCACTTTTTTGAGTTAATGTAATAAAATGACTGTACACACCGTTCATTACAGCAGCACGTCATGTTCCTTTTTCCAGAGAAAATCCAGTACGTCTTTCATTTAGACCCCGAAAATCTATGACATACCCTGGAACACCAGAAGTATTAATACTGCAATCTCCTGTTAGCGGTGTGGTCAGTATGGAGTATGAAAGATAGCGAGTGTGCAACTGAGAGTAGCTGTAGTAGAAATACTACTGTAGTAGTACCTCTATACAAACTGAAATGTGTGGGTTTAGACAGTGGGAGAGGTAGAGGGACGATTTGACAGCGCTGTGAGGGGACTGTCAGCTGTCGCAGGGGTTTAAATTTGTGCAGGGGGGCGTAGTCAAGCTAAAACGCTGTCTTAAGCTGCTCTTTAATTTGTTTTTCATGATGATATCCACTCTTTACAACTAAAGCAGGAGTCGTGTTTTCATGGTTCTGTTTAGGCACTTGCAGCATAGATTCGGATTAGGGAAAGATGGTGGCCTTGGTTCAGTACTGACAAAGTAAACAGTGACTCGAAGCTTGAGACATGACGTGTTTACTTTATTAACATGTAACCGAAACCAGCATGTTTGCTTTCCCTTAACCAAAGTGTTTTTGTTGCCGAAACTTAAACGCACTGCAGGACTCAGGATGTGGTCTCTGGTCTGTGGTCTCTGGTGTCACAGTCCTGAACTTTGTACATCCGCCCTCCAACCCGACTTTAGTGCAGTACAACAACGTAAGACTTGCTGGACTGCATAAAATGTTGCCACTGAACATAATCCAGGTAGCAAATTTCATTTCCTTTAAAAGGTAATTAGTAAAACCATTTAGTGGTGTGTGTGTATATACATTTATCTTTTGGAGACAGAGTTGTTGGTCAAGAGAAAGGCAAATCATCAAATGATGTCCACCTCCATTTTATTTATATGACAGCAGTGCAGTGTATTTTATTACATCAAGCAGTACATGGCTTGTGATGCAGAACACGGTGAATCAAACTATTCACTGTTCTGCGTCTGAGCACCCGGAGGTTCAGTAGCTTTTCTCTTTACTGTAACTTCAACCTTCAACTTGTCTCAGGAAAAACTGAAAAAACCACAACATTTTGTTTTCTAAAGCTCACAGTGTTGCTGCGAGGTACGATCAGTGTTTTCCAGCCTGTTGTAAACTCTGTGTGTAATTTCCTGTCCAGTCAGAGCGGCTGAGCTGCGGCAGGTGAAGTCGGGTAACCCTCCGAGGAGATAACCGAGAGAGAGAGATCAGATCTGAGTCCTCATTGGTTCACAGTGTGCTTGAACGCTTCGCTGCTGCCGGCTTTTGTTTCTGCGCTGTCAGACATGTTGGTCTGTGTTGTTCCCGCCGACAGCCAACAACAACTCTCATTAGAAATAACCTTGAAAGGAAGAAACTGTATGTGTGTGTGCGTGTCAGTGTTTGTGTGTCTATACTGTATTTCTGCCTTTTCCATGCCACAAAATCAAACGTCCTTGTTGATTTGAATAAATTATGATCTCAACTGCTTCCCGCCCCCCCGCCGGCTCTGCCCACATCTTCCTTAAAACCAGAACTCTCTTCTCTTTGGCGACAGGAAACATCAAAGCGGCCGGTTTGATGATTTCCGCCTTTCTCTTAACTCGACAGCGACAGAAGCAAAGACCGAAGACCTCAAAAGAAAACAGGCCTGAAGCTGTTGGCACGGCAACCGACGGGCAAAGCAAACGAAGGAGAGGGCGGCAAGATGAAGACCTTGTACTTCTAAGAGAAAAACACTTAAAAGCTGCAGGTTTAACTGATGTTCACACTCAAACAAGAATAAAAAGGAAGTGAAAAGAAGGAAAGAGATAAGAAGAAAAAAAAAGGTGAAGATTTTATCAAAGAGCACAAAAGATGAAAAGTGGAAATCAGCTTTTTAGGAGGGAGGAAGTCACAGTCAACAGGATTCCGGTTCAGGTGAAAAGAACAAAACATTACAAGTGCTAACCAGCAACAGCTGAGACAGCTCTGCTTCTAAAAATGTTGTGTGAATAAAGCAGCAGCTGATGGAGGAGGCGGTGCAGCCCTGCAGTCTGACACTGAACAGCCTCTAATGTACAAACGGTGAGGGATTTTCCATTTTGTTTGTTAATCCTCTAAAAGCTTCTGGAAGAGCGGCCAAGTTGGCTGCTGTCTCTCTCTCTCTCTCTCTCTCTCTATAGGTGTGAGGTTTTGATCAAAACACATGTTGCCAAAGCATATACTGTACATAAACAGAGCCAAGTAAGTATGTAAAATATATGTAAATATGACATTCAGTAGATGGAATGAAACAAAACGTAGACCCACATTCATACAGCAGATTACAGAGGAGGGAAAGGATCACATTAGAGTCTGATTCTTCTTGATGTAGATGAAGGTGGAATATAGTTCTGCTCTACATGCGGTATTTGGAGTATTGTATGCTAAGTTTTAGTATAGTTTTATGAAGTTCAAATAGTACTTTTTCTGGAGGTGTTGTATCTAAATTTTTGTGAGATTGGGATCCATACACCATCCATTTAACATAATAGGTGTTTATCTTATATCTGCTTTTTTGTTCACATGACCTTTTTATTGCATCCTTACTGCTCAGGCTTAAATAAAGTGAGAAACTCTCAGAATGAAAGAAGGAAGGAAAATCAGTGTATTAGTGTGTGTGTATACAACTGAAGAGCAAAAGCGTCTACATGCTGCATAAAAGAAAGACCTGCTTCTAAACTAAAAGACAAAATATGTCATTTAACTATTTTTGTCTGATTCTATTAAAGAATGAGTCCAGTCTTCATAGTATAGAGTTTTGGCAGTCAGTATACAAGACATCAATATAATAACAGAAAATAATACATAATACATGAGGCATGCAGCAAAGGACGCCGGTCAAACACAACTTCAGGAAGCTGATGCTGATACAGAACACAGAAAAAGATTTAGACATCTTTTTAATTTCCTGGAGCTCGCCGTCATCCGCAATCTTCAGCTGTGAGCAGGTCATCCATTTCATATTTGCATTGCATTGTGGGACAACAGTAGATTTTGGGTTTTTTTGAGTCCTGACATTTTTGAGTAGATGTTATTTAGTCACTTTCCCAGTCCTGCTCCTCTGTCCCTCCCAGCCAATCAGTGCTCCTCTTTCCCCGACGGACATCTCTTCGGATCACAATTCATCAATTGGAAGAATCAAGCAGCTCTCAGAGAGCCGTCTCGTTTTGATTTGAAGCGCTCCTCAGCAGCTCTGGAAAGCTCTGAAGCCCATTCTGGCATTTCCAAAACACACGAGTCTCTCACAACAACACGTTTTGTGGGTTTTTTTGTTTTTTTTCTTCAGTCCTGACAAGTTGACATTTTGGAGATTTCCATTCAGCTGCAACTATAAATTATTTCTTTGTTCCATCTCTTGTTCTTAAAAGAATAATGACCGCTGTGTGTGAAACAGTCTGAACGGGGCTTTAAAGTGAATGAATCACTGCTCTACACGTGATCGTGATAACAGTCAGTCTACACACAGCTACTTCTCAGTATGACTCATATATTCTGGAGCTACTTTACAAGTTATTTATGTCCAAAATATATCCCTATTTTCTTTCAGCTCTAAAGTTACAGAATTGTGTATCAGCTTGTTTCAGTTCTCCACTGAAGCTATATGATGTTTACGATGAGTGAAATATTCAAACCCGTGAAAGACTCCATGTGGATTTATGTAGAATGTGAGTTCAAACCATAGATATAAAACATAGCTATATCTATGGTTCAAACATGCAGGGGACTCTGGGTAATGCTGCCCTCAGGTGTACTTAACGTCAAACTACAGCTGATCAGTCATGTGACTCCTCCTGACTCATCAGGTTGAATTTTGTGGCTCAGACAGATCAGGGATCAGCAGAAATCTGCGTCCCGTTCTTTGTACGTGGCAAACCAAGTCATCCAGATTAGAACGTTGACAATTTGACATCAGTCTGGAGTTTTTTGGTTCTTCGAAGCTCGTTTAAAATTAATGTGGAACTGTTGTCAGAGCAACAAGTTCTTAAACCCAAACCTGCAAAAGTGCAGCTTCTGAGAAATAGTATAGTATAGCATAGTATATTAATAATAATTAAAAATAATTATGATTTTTGATGAGAACATGCTGGTTTTCACTATAATCCACTGGTGTAATTATCACAACTTACCTATACATGATAGAATATTATATATTATAATATTATAATATAAGTACACTAAATACGAACCAAGCCAAATGTAGTTTGAGATACGAACAAAAAGACATAAACTCAACCAAAAGATGATTGTTGAAAGACCAATAAACATATTTAATTTGACATTCATCCATCATCTATACCGCTTACCCTTTTAGAGGGTCGTTGGAGCCAATCCCAGCTGGCACTGGGCGAGAGGCGGGGTACACCCTGGACAGGTCGCCAGTCAACTGCAGGACCGACATATAGAGACAGACAACCGCTCACACCTACGGGTAATTTAGAGTCACCAGTTAACCTAACCTGCATGTCTTTGGGTTGTGGGAGGAAGCCGGAGTACCCGGAGAAGGCAGAGGCACAGGGAGAACATGCAAACTCCACACAGAAGGGTGGGTTTGAACACCATCGTGCCGCCCTATTTAATTTGACATTAAAATTAGAATTTGTCATTTGACATTTTGCTGAAAATTGTTTTTAACGCTGCTTTTTAAGAGATTTTAGTCAAATGATAATCATAAGCCTGCAATGAAAATGAAACCTAGGAGTCTCTTGCCCATCCATCGGGAAACCCCACAAATCCTGCACCAACATTCACTGGTAATATCTAACGTGATGAACAGTGATGAATATGTGGAGACAGTGGAAACGTTGTGGAGCGCCATGTGAAACAAAATGACACCTGTGACAATGCACATACAATGACACTGAGGTATTACTGTCCTGCCCCAGTGCATGCTGGGAGGGTTCCTACCACACCTACTTCATGGCCCGATTCCAATCCGGCCCCTACACCCTCCCCCTACCCACTCTCACTCCGTTTGTGCGTTCGTGTGGAGGGGCCGCCACATTGTCATTCCAAACCAATTCGCCTAAAGTGGGAGTGGGTTATAAAGCCCTCCAACACCGAGTCTGCATCGATGCAGGCTTACAGACCACACTCCTCAAGTGCAGCGTCTCTTTGTGTCTGGAGGAAACATACCTATGAATGTTTGTTCCGTGCTGGTATTTCCAAAGGACAAGTGATAAGTTGCCTCACCTCAAACACACATTTGATATTGACTATTTTTGTGCACACATGACAGAATTTTGGAAAAAACTAAGACCTAATCAGATTAAGAATGGCAAACAAAAAAATGTTGATAAGGTAAGATAAACCTTTATTGATGCCCAGCAGGAAATTTGGTTGTTGCAGCAGCACAATGACAGAAATAAGTACAGATAAAAAGAATAAACAAAGGTGTATAAAAACTAGAATAAAAAATAAAAAATGCAGCCAAAGAAGCATGGGAGTGAGTTTTTCTTTATTCAATTAGTATTTTTTCTTTTCACAAGCTTACTTGCTTGAATGTAATGAGTGTGCCAGGTCACCTACATCTTTGTCAGTGCTGTGTATAAGATGATCTTTTGGATAAATATTTATTTAATTATACTTTCCTTTTCTGTTTCCGTTGGAGACAGACGAGGGTGTCCCAAAGCGTGCCGGAGTATTTATACCCTCCCCCTTAATGAAGAGACCCTCCACAGCCTCTCTCTACTCATTTTGCCTGTATTTCAAAATAAGGGTGCACTGTTATTCAAGATAACTTCATCCAAGATTAACACATTTCATTATAAGTCTAAGAAACCAAGACATTTGTTTTTGAAAATGAGTTCCTGTATGTGGTTTACCCTAAAATGTCTTGGTCATGATCCAGCTAACTGTTAATAAGCTGCACTTTTGCGGGTTTGGGCTAAAGGACTTGTTGCTATGACAACAGTTCCAAGTATAGCTGTAAAGAACCAAAAGACTCATGTCAGATGTTAACATTCTCATCTGGATGACTCCACCTACGAAGAGCAGGCCCAGGCACGTGAAGA
>NTHP01000512.1:57420-75729 GCA_003416845.1 Oplegnathus fasciatus | reverse complement strand
GTACTTCCTGTTCACATTTTGTGTACACTTTGGCCTGATGGTGGCAGCAGGAGTTCAGCAGAGAACTGGTGGCCCAGAGGTCTAAAGCACTGAGCATGTAACTGCAGTTGTAGTTCGGTTGGAGATACTGCAGTATGTTATACTGGTGTTCCTGTTATTGTGTCCACCTCTCTGTCAACAAAGCCAGGGGGCAGCAGAGGACTACAGTTGACACAAACACATACATTTTGGACAATTATCATCTTACATGACTGAGTCATGTTTCTCAACGTATCATTTAAGTCCCCCTCCACCAAAAATGTGTTTTACTTCTACTACTACTTGTTGTTAAGCGTCTTTGAGCACTGTGAAAAGCGCTATATAAATGTAATGTATTATTATTATTATTATTATTGTTGATGTTTGAGCTTCAGTGTGCAGAATGATGTTTGTGCAGAGTTTGTTTTCACATTGAAACTGAGATTTAAGGTGAGCTCAGCAGATGAAACGTGTACATACGAGATGGTTTTGTGACGTCAGAAGTAGTTTGGAAACACGTCACACACACACTGAGAACAGACTCTTCAGTGAAGTGGGAGACATCTTGAGGTCCAGCTGTTAAACTTTTGGAATTTAAAATATTCATAGAGGCTGGATTTTTCAGTGAGGGAGAAGGAGGAGATGTAATTGTAAGAATCTTTAACAAGGTAGTTGAACAGTTTTTGTGGAAAGATTTTACCAGACACAAGTTTTACTCAGAGAAGAGTGTTTTTATGTCTTAAACGTGTCAGGAAGGGATGTTTAAGGCAGCTATATAATGCTATTTTTATGATAACAATGTATCAGTATGAGAAGACAATATGAAAGGGCTCGCTCATAGTGATTGTTACGTGAATAATGTATTATATTCCTTTACACCCCTAATAAAATCCATGAATGAGAATTTCTGCATCTGTTAGAAACATGTAAACTCAGGCAATGTGGAGGAGATGGAAGAAAGCTGCTTTGAAGAACATTAATGTGTTTCTCAAATGTGAGTGAAGGTCACATTCAGATTTTCAAACCACTGAATGTGTAATAATGATACTGCCGTCAAGGATGAGGGTGGTATTTGACACACTGGATGGATATTTGATGTGAATGTGTGAGTGTGAACAGGGTGTTTGTGCAACAAAACGAGAGCATTAGTGAAGCTACTCTGATAAAAGAAAGGTTAAAACAATCAAATAATCAATCAAACAATTGCTGTTGAGCTTGTTTCCTTGTCAAATCTACACTCACAAAAAACAATATGACGTTTCATCATCCCAGTATCAGGGCGATTTCTATCAACTGGTTGTCAAACTATTTTAAGAACCATTTTAAGAACCAAGCTTGTGTGTTCCATTGCGTTGAACCCTCCCTGGTTTTGTGACGTCTCACTTGTACCATAACACAGCGACTCCACAGTTTCCACCCAGTGTGTTTGTCAGTCTGCTGCCTCTCACACCCTGTTGTTCTTTTCAGGTTTGTAACAAGCAGCCGGGCAGCTGAGAACAACAGGGTCACAAAGACTGCTAGAAACTGGACTCCACCCAAAGTCACATTGTGGAGACGCAGCTTCCCTCTAAAATATGACTAATATGTAAAATGCCACCATTTCTTTTGTTTTGGTGTTTTTTTGTTGTTTTTATTGGAGCGGCTGATGGAGATTTGTTTTAATGTTAACCAAAAATGATTTGCAGATGACAACTAGCACAAGATGAATGTGAATATATAATAATAATAATAATTATGATGATGATGATGATAACTTTATTTGTATAGCAACATTCATGCAAGGATGCAGCCCGAAATGCTGAACAAAACAAAATCAGATTAAAATAAACAATAACAATAAGTAACAGCAATAATGGCAATAAGTGAGAAAAACAACAACACAAACAGTTTGATCATAATACAATAAAACATTAACAATGAAACCAGCAAAACAAATAACCCAAATTAAAAGCCAAGTTAAAAGGATAGGTCTTTAATTTCTTTTTCAAAATTCCAAAGGAGTTTGCTGTTCTAAGATCCAAGGGGAGGATGTTCCACAGTTTAGGGCCATAAAAACAGAAAGCAGCCTCACCACATTTCTTGTGGGACACTTTAGGAACCTCTAAAAGAAAGGCAGTGGAAGACCTGAGGGTTCTTGTTGGGACATAAAATGAAAGGCAGTCACTGATGTATGAAGGTGCTAGATTATGTAAGGCTTTGTAGATAAGTAAAAGGATCTTAAAATCAATTCTAAAAGACACAGGTAGCCAGTGCAGTGATGTGAGCAGAGGGGTAATGCTGTAGATTTAGGTACTTCCTGTTCACATTTTGTGTACACTTTGGCCTGATGGTGGCAGCAGGAGTTCAGCAGAGAACTGGTGGCCCAGAGGTCTAAAGCACTGAGCATGTAACTGCAGTTGTAGTNTTCAGGTTTGTAACAAGCAGCCGGGCAGCTGAGAACAACAGGGTCACAAAGACTGCTAGAAACTGGACTCCACCCAAAGTCACATTGTGGAGACGCAGCTTCCCTCTAAAATATGACTAATATGTGCTTGTAAACATTTCATATCACACTATTACATATAATCAGTGTCATATTTTTTCTGAAGCTGAACAAAACACATTTTCAACAAAAAATGTTTCTCAGATTCTGAACCTGTGACCTCCATCCATCCATTATCTGAACCCACTTGTGTATCTAAATAAACCTCAAATGTATGCGGCCACAACGAGTCCCAAACTGCATATTTTTGTCGGTTTTAAACTCTGGTCTGAGGAGAGACTAACTTCATTTAATTGTATTTTTTATGGTTAAAGTGACAATAAATCTGAACTTAATTTCATTGTGCATGAACAGAGGAGATTACCGAATTTACTTTTTGTCTCCAGTGAAAAACTCCTAAAGTAAATAAAAGAAGTCGTAGGTTCATTTGACACATCTCTTCTTTTTTTCATTATCAGGATTTTGGACAATGAAACACTGTTGAAACCCCTTCATGCTACACACACAGAAATTATATAAAAAATTATAATAGAACGAAAAAAGCAAAATAAATTATAAACAGAACAAGTTAGAATGAGAAACACTTTATTTAATAATACAACCTGAACCAGATTCAAAATTAAAGATATTTAATATAAGTAAACATATGAATACGTAGACACGCTTATGTCTTAATATTTGGCAGATTTATTAACACTTCCATAGCTTTACTGAAAAAATGTAATTTCATGATCTTATTGTAAAAGTCAAAGCAAAGCCAAGCGGCGACAGCTGTTCAGTAAAGTTGTGGTTGGAAAAAAAAGCACAATATTTACCTGTAAGCGTGAAGCGTGATGTCTAATGTAATTGTCACATGTCTGAGTGACAGCTGAACAAAAACATTCGCTGGAGCAAATCCAAACCTGGATCAGGAAGAAACACTGAGGCATCAATTAAAGGATTTATCAAACCACAAGCGCTTCTCTGAGGGAATGAAAAAACTCACATGCAGCATCGACTGCGACGACATGCTGTGCGCGGCACAATTTATGAAAAGCTTGGGACTCATGATGAAGAATTTTTCTAAAAAGCACAGAACATCCAGTTTGGAAGAAAAATATCCGTAGGAGGTCTGTAGATTTCTGTAAAAGCAGAAGCTTCCTCAGAAGCTATCATCTTCTAGAAGATATTGTGTTCAATTTTGCATTAAAAGTACTCTATGGAGTTTTTAACTGGTTATGAAACAGTCTCAATTTAATACCGATGCCTCTATATGACCTACATAAGCAAACAAGACCAACAGTGAGAAGATTTGCTATTTCTATTAGTTTCTAATAGTTATTCTTAATGCCTGCCACCGGGTCAGATTTTTCAATCAGATGAAACAGTGCTGGGGTTTGCTCTGACTGAATTCGAGTTGCTTTAGCCGCTAACTGAAGGTCCGTCTCCGGAGCTGCCGCATGTCTCCACCCGGCGAAGTAGTCTCCTTGTAGCGGAGAGTGATGGCGGCGGAGGGAACATGTAATCTAACGTTAGGTGAAACACTATCGCCTCTGTCCACAGGGACCGCCAAAATCAACACAAAATGAAAAGTTCCATTGAGCTGCTTTAAGTTAAATATTTGCATATTGTCATGATCAATTAATTCAGTTCCTCCAGGACCAAAGTTCAATCACACCACATAATTAAGGTTGGAGGTTCATTCATGACTAGATTAGAAAAAAACCCTAACTAAAAATTCTTGGCAAAATGTCCTTCTTGATCAATGACCTTTGACCCCTTCCTAGTGGATGCTGTGACTGTTTTAGGTTTGGTGTTCACAGACAGCTGATACGTTACGGATAAGTGGACTTTGTGATAAGAAGGTTTGTCAAAATCCCCACAATATTTGCAAGATGTTGCAATTTCTTCAAATTCCAACAATTTTTATGCAAAATCTGGAGGAAGAAGACGAAGAACGCCATCCAATTTTAGAAATGCATGACTTAATTTCTGCATAAAAATTATCCCATTCAGAACCACTTTTAAGAAGTCAAATAAAACTCATGCCTAAAACTGACCATTTGGAAGCACTTATGTGTCTTTTCTTCTCTGAATCAGGTCTATAAGGTAAGTTCACTTCCTGGCTACCTACAGAAATTAGATCCTAAGAGATTCCTTAACTAAATGGCCGCACTTATCCGAAGTGCTTTACAATTTTACCTCTCATTCACCCGTTCACAACCCACTCAATCTCCTGAGCCAAGATTCTGTAGGGATTGAAAATGTGTTGATTGATCTGTGTACTACTTTGGAGAAATAATTTCATTTTGGTACAGTTTTTAATGAGCTTAGCAAAACTTAACAGAAGTTTTCGCTCAGTGTTCAGCTTTGTTTGCAAGTTGCATTTTCACATCAACAGAAAACTGGATATGTAATTTCATGGCTGACTGCACCGAGCCCACAGATCTGCTCATCAGAGCAGAGATGCACCATGCAATTACAGAGCACTGTCAGCTACATAGTGTTCCTCACAGGTATGTTGCACAGCAGCATCTCAAGCCTGTTTCCTGTCTGGAAGGCTTCCATTACACCTGAACACACGGTCAGAGCTGAATGTATTTCCTTAATGACGACAGTCAGAGTGACTTTGTCTTTCTCTTCCGCCCAGCTGTTCTCGTGCAGCTGTTCATCTGCCAACAAATACAGACTGTGGTTTTACTGGGCAACACCCTGCTAATACAGTCCTCTAAGAACAGAGGGTGTCGTATGCTGTACAGATTGTAAAGACTTGCTGAGCTACACGTGGCTCTGTGTATTTACTGGGAAGGTTTCACACTCCCAGACCCCTTGAGTATTTGTGAACACTCCATACTCCGAGGTCTATTGGACTACCTGCTGGCTCTGTATATTCTACTGTATGGCAATACTTCACTCTGCCAAACCACCATGAACTTCTTTCCGGCACTGTGTATTTACTGCGAATTTACATACTCTCAGACCTCCTAAACTACCTTTTTGTGTATTTGCTGATAACTCCCCCCACTCCCAAGCCCCTGAACTACCCACTGGCAGTGTGTATTTGTTGATAACTGCCCACTCTTCCAGATACCTGAAGTACCTGCTGACTGATGTATTAGCTGGGAACTTTCCATTCTCCCAGCCCTTCCAAACTACATTCTCTAACCTTGAACAACACAGCAGCTCTGTGTATTGTCTGGCAACGCTTTACTCTGCCATACCCCCTGAATGTCCTGCTGGCTCTGTCTGTTGGCTGGGAAGTATCCACACTCCAACACCCATCTGTGTATTGACTGAAAATAATCCACGCTTTTGGGCCCTTGAACTACCAGTCGGCTCTGTGCTCTGTATTTACTGAGAACTGTCCACCCTCCCAGGCACCCTGAACTACTCGCCCTGCACTCTGCACGTGATGCCTCAAGCTGCACCTTGTGCATGTTGATAATCTGATAGGGGCTGGGATTGATGCCAGAGGCTTTTCTATTTGCTCTTTTTGTGTCAATAAAAAATTAGCATACAGTGAATAAAACATAAAAGCAAACTTCATTAAACCTCTGTTTGTCTGAGAAGATTAACTGAGCAGGTACACGCTTTTAACAGGAACAGGTCAGCACACTTAGACTTGGCAGGTGCCCAGAATGAAATAATGTTTTGCTGCAGGGCTTTTTATTTGTGTGTGAAAAAGCTTTGTGGTAAAGGCCGATTCCAGTGTTTTTGGACGATCAGAGGAACCACTCACAAACAGCAGGAAGAAATACAGTAGAGCTTCCAAAAAGGCCTAAAAAGTACAGTAATAAAAGACATTCAAAGCCATGGTGAAAAATCTTTTGGCCAATAGACGTAGTAGAGTGCATCAGGTGCAAACACTGATCAAATACTGAACAGGCCTATCAGGAGTGGCAAGCGACTGTGATCATTTCTTGTTCAAAGTCAATCAAACAACTGAAAAGAGACACAAAATGCCCACAAAGAGATGCAAAACAGTTTGTTCCTTTTTTGCACGCTCCACTGACCTTTATTGGACTGTACGGAGGAACAGAATTGTCTCTTTTCTCAAACCAAAATTGCATGAAATCGTATTTCAGTAAATAACCAGTGAGTATACAGCATAGTACATGGCTGTGGCTTCTTCCCAAATAAAATGCCTTCAGTAAAAGGTTTTATTTTACTAAGATTTAATTGATTTAATTTCGTTCTTGTTGCGTTTTTAAATGTTGATCTCTTTATTTATTTACCTTATGAGAAGTTATTTGAATTGTCTCAGTGTTTGAAAGGTGCTATACAAGTTTTATTATTTATTAGACACTTGCCCTGCTCTGCCTTGTCTTTCTTATGTGTTGCTGTATAGTACATTATTATGGGTTTCTGTTCCTCCAGCAGAAGATGCTGCTGCTCTTCACACTGTAGGTCATTCCTGTTGAGGATACTGTAGAGCTGTCAACACAATTCATGTCCAAAAATCCACAGTAGTACTGTTGGTGTTTTCTTTTATTGTTTGTTTGTTTTTGTCCTTTTTTATTGCATATGCCTGGTCTCACCCTTAGTGACCCTGTGAGGAGCTCAGAAATTGGACTAAAACTATTGCTCCTTAATGTTAAAAAGAGCCAGTTGAGGTGGTTCAGCATCTGATCAGGACTCCTCCTGGACACCTCCCCGTGGACAGTTTTCAGGCACGTACAACTGGGAGGGACTTGGGTAGACCTAGAACTCGCTGGAGGTATTATCTGACCTGAACACATCAAGATAACCCAGGAGAAGCTGCAGGATGTAGCTGGGGAGAAGGACATGGGTTATCTCTCTTAGTGTGCTNTTTTTCTTAAATGTTTGAAACCTGCAGTGTTTACATCTTACACCATCTTCTTTCCTGCCTTTGCTGGCACATTCCCACGTATCTCAGTGCATTGCTGCCACCGGTACATCAGTGGAATACTATCAAACCATTGGCAGGAATGTGTGTGTCACATCACAACAAAAAGAGAAGAAACAAAAGGGGGACCCACTCGTTATACCGAGCTACAAGTGGTCAAAAACTCCAAAAAAATTCACAAATTTCAAAAGTGTAGTGCAACCTAGTGCTTCATGAAAGGTCAGAGTGCTCAAAGCCAATCAAACACTGTTTAATAGGTTTCAACAATCAGTGCTTGACTGAGAAATATTTTTTTCGTAACAAGACAGCCTGGGAAAAAAACACTTAGTTTGCTGTTCCATCTCCTTGGAACAGCAGATGGCCTTAAAACTTTGACAAACAAAATAATTTGAATTTACCAATGACGCATCCAGGGGCATAGCACAAAATTCTGGACCCTGAACATAGGATCCATAATATTCTCTATGGGGCCCACCCCACATCCACGGCTATTCATTCTAGTATCTTTGTGGGCCCTCCTCACATGAGGGCCTTGTATACTCAGTCCCCCTTTTCCCCCCAGTCCTATGCCTCTGGATGCATCATTGTGTGTGAAGTGTGACTGTTGCTTTCCCTCACATTCCCTGCCTCCTGATTGTTTTTTCTCCGTGTTTTGTCCCCTGTAATACTGGTTCCTCTCCTCTCAAATCACGGCCTTCTTGTGAGCTTTCAACTGTCTTGTATTTTGAAACTATTATTTCCAGTGTCAAGAATTGAGGCTTAAAGTGAGACTTTTGAAAGAGCAAATAAATTCCTCGTCCTCCTTCAAATGAAAAGTTTAATTCATAAGCAATAAAATGCACTTGCTTATGATGGCTAATGCTAGCTAATGTTCTCAACCTTTAGACAGACATTACTGAGTCGTTTCACTGAATTACCAACTCTTCTCTGTACTTGTGCTGTTAGCACTACGTTTTATTATTAACCATTATCCCACTTGTGACCACAGTTCAGCAATAGTTTAATTTTAAATTTAAAGTGAACACTGATAAGAAATCCTAAAAGTGCTGTGGATAAAATCAGAACAACTGCTGAGCTTGTATGTAAATAGAACCATCTTTATGTCAATTGAGCTCCACTAGCTCCATTTACTGATGAAGACTGTGGGATGCGGTTGAAAACCCTGGAAGTGTGTTTAATTTGTTGTTGTTGGGTGGTTGTTTTCTTACTTTACCTGCAAGATGACAGTCAAATCTGATCAAACCACACCCACACAGTCCTGATGAAGCAGATTAGCTGAGTTTTTGAGAATAAATCTCTTATTAAATATTATGTAAGTTAGTATTACCAAACTTTAATTGTAATTGTATCTTATTTACTCATGAATATTAATTGTTGATTTGAAACTAAGTTTTCTGACTTCTTAGGTCTTTAACAAATATTAAAGTGATCAGTGAAAACTTAATAACTTTGCAAAACCTTTACTGCAAACCATGTTTTAAAAAAAGATGTAGTTGCAGACAAAATGTTGACATCAGGCTAATATTGGACAGATTCACTCACTGGCCTATCACAGACGTTTGGATTAATTATACCTCCGGGACGGACACGTGGGATTTCTATTGTATCGGAATACAAAGACACCACCAAACATCCACACACAAAAAACAAAATAAATTAGCATATTATTTACAGCATCTAAAATCTTCTTACAAATCCTTCAATTACTTCATTTACAGGATAAGAACTGTATGCTTTCAACAACATGAGCGAAGCACGTGTGTCATCACAGCCACAACGACTGAAATGAGACTGATTTTGTTGATGAGGGCAGAGGAGGCAGCAGTGGATGCAGCAGTGGTTGTTGCTGCAGCTGTGCCTGTTGGAGCAGCTGTGGTTGTTGCTACGGCTGTGCCTGTTGGAGCAGCCATGGTTGTTGCTGCGGCTGTGCCTGTTGGAGCAGCCATGGTTGTTGGAGCAGCTGTGGTTGTTGGAGCAGCCGTGGTTGTTGGAGCAGCTGTGCTTGCTGGAGCAGCAGTGGTTGTTGCTGCAGCTGTGGTTGTTGGAGCAGCAGTGGTTGTTGTTGCAGTCGTGGTGGTTGCTGCAGTCGTGGTGGTTGTTGGAGTTGCTGTTGTGGTGGTTGTTGGAGTTGCAGTCGTGGTGGTTGTTGGAGTTGCAGTGGTTGTTGGAGTTGCTGTTGCAGTCTGTGCATTGCCAGAGGCTGTTTTGAGTAGAAAATGTTCCACATTTAGTCCCACATTTCAAACTCATTTAACAACTTTGTTTGGGATGAAAGTTTCTCTTACCAACAAACAGAAGCAGGATGATACAAATCTTTGCAATCATGGTGATGTAGTTTTAGTTTTTCTTCTCTGCTCTCTGAAAAATAAAATTAGTAATTTTCATCAGGTAAATGAAAAGCTAAAAATGGTTATTTGCATTTTAAACAGAAGAGTATAAGCTGACTGTAAGACTCTGAATTGAAATTGTTGCTCACACTTTCAGTGCATCTGTCTTTTATTGAATTGACAAAATAAAATGAAATGGAACTTAAAGCTGCTCAATAATTACTTAAAAACCCCCACAACAAATAAAATGCCTCCAACTATGCCTGGTTCTGCCCTGCTAGATAAAAGGCAAGCAATGATTGACTAACTACTATAATTTTCTTCTTTGGCTGACTATCATAATTATAGAATTATATATATATTAATTAATTATATAATTGAATTTGTTGTCAAATTGTACCTACAGCAACTTTAAGACAACTTCACAATACTTTGATGGCTCTGAATACAACCTGATAATAAATTGTTTACAAGATAAACTTAAGTAATTAACACCTGTTTTTTATGATGATGTGTGTTCAACAAGTTCCAGGCTTACATTTTACAATATCATAAACATGGCCATTTTATTTTGATTTTAAATTAAAACAAGACAGATTTCTCTGTATTTACAATGTTTGAAATATTTGTAATTAAAAAGTAATGTTTAAATATTATGATAAACTTTATTTGTATAGCACTTTTCATACATACAATGCAGCTCAAAGTGCTTCATATCAAATTGCATGAAAAATATTTAAAGAAGAAATAAACTGATTAAACGCTGGCAGCAATCCTGGAATACAATAAAAGAATAATATATTACATGTTACAGTACGAGTGTACTGTATAAAATATATACTATATTGCCAATTGAACATTTTATTGGGATAATAGGATAAATAGTATTCATATACAAAATATTTCCAAAATAAAATAACAAAATAAATGTTAAAAAAAACAAGCATAATTTTAAAAACAATTTCAACATTTCTAAATTCTTGAAATTCTTGAAATTTCAAAAAAATAAAAAAATATAAAAATCTTGGAGTAAAATAATAATGTAATAGAAGTACTTACAGGTTTATATTCTCTGCTTGAATGTCGTCCACTGCAGTGAGTGAAGTTGTGATGTTCCCTCATTTCAGCTCCTCCTTTATAAACAAAGTACATGAGATGACATCAGCCTGAGGACAAAGGCAAGAGGAATATGTGCAGGTATAGTATGAGTAATGGTTACTCTTGTCATGGTTAAAGGTGTGAGCAAAACCCCTTCAATTATAACTTCTCTCTCTGCTTTTCTTCCACAGACACAATCAACACAACCACTATGAATTTAGGAATGGCTTCAGATGTCATACATGTACTGTCACATTTTTCTGATGTGACATTTTACATTTTAGCTGAGTGACTGTGACTTTGGGTAGTAGCTTTACTTGCCTTTCTTTGTTACTATCATACATCATTTGGGTCATTGTAATATTTCTGATCTACTTCCTTACTGAAACCTGCAGGTTCACTTCACATACAGTCAGAAGTAAATTGTAAAAATGTGGAAGTGAAAAGGGGATGATAGTTCTGACTTCCCTTCATCAAAAAAACAGCTTGTTCACTTGCCATAAAAACTGGTTGGAAGATTCAGGATAGTCAGTGAGCATATCAAAAATCCACTGTTGACTTCCACAAAATTAGTTGAATGCTCCAGAAAGTGTACAGCAAGGGAACCTGTGCAAATATTTTTGGTCAAATTAACATATAAATAAAAACTTAAGTCAAGTTTATTTATATAACCCAACATCACAAATCACAATTTGCCTGAAATGGCTTTACAATCTGTTGAGCATACGACACCTTCTGTCCTTAGACCCTCCAGTCGGAAAGCTCCCACAAAATACCCTTTAAAGGGGAAAAAAAAGGGAACACCTCAGGAACAGCAACAGAAGAGGGATCCCTCTCTCAGGACGGACAGACATGTAATAGATGTCATGTACAGAATAGATCAACAAAAACAAAAAATCACAGTATATACAATTATGATGACAGAAATATAGATTGTAATATAGATTGTAAAAGATAAGTGAAGAGGATGGATCCAGGATGACACTGGCTCAGGTCTTACCTATTGGGTGACACCTGAAGCTGCTCACATGACCTCTCTCCACCATGGAGGCCACAGAGGAAGAGAGAGACATGATAACATGCAAACTAGGGAGAGAGGGAGAGAAGAGGAGAGGCTGGATCTCATGGGGGACGATGATTTAAACATTTAAAATTGTTTTATCACATTGATACTTAATGATTTTTTTTAATCTTATGAGAATTGTTAATAAACACGATTTGAAATGTTTCAGAACTCTGCCACAGAAATGACACGATACCTCTGTTGTAAAAGCTGTAAAACCTGGTTAAATATAAAGGATTTTCATCTGCTGTATATCTGTGATTGGTGTTGACTGCTCATTATGCAGAACTGCTTCTCCTAAATCCCAAATAAGCCTATTTGAATTTCTGTTATTGAAGTTTTATAAATAACAGTTTGTTATGAACCATTAAATATTTCTGTGTTTGGTACAATAATAATGCAAAACAATGGTCATTTCTGTTTTCTCACCTTTAGCTCAGCTTGTTGCAAAGAGAATGGTTACCCCTCAAACTTTTCTACATACACCATATTATTTTATAGTAATAAGGTCAGGAGAAGAGAACGACAGAAGGAGATAGAAAGAAAATTGGTTAATTTTGCAATTATTAACATTTTTACACGCACAGCAGTGGGTTTTGTGGAACCCCAAACAGCTTTGAAGTAAAGCCACTGTCAATAAAACAGCGAAAATGGATGAAAAGGTTAAGTGTAGGGTATGTACTCTGTATCCTGGAAACACATGCACCAATGCAATATAATTATTTGACAAATTTACAGTTGAAAACCACTTTTATGTTTGCAGATAGGATAGACATATGCACATATAATACATGTGTACACACTTGAAATACACGTAGGCATGAAGCTCTGCTGAAGAGCAGGCTATCAGCCTGAAAATATTCTTGCTAATAAAGGTCATATAACTAAAAGGATTGTGTTTTTTAACCAGTTTTAATGCCCCAACATTAACCAAACCATGCCATGGTTCATGGTTCATTTTAAAAGGCACTGACAAACTATCAATTTTGTCATTTAGATTTTAGGACTTTTGCAACACTTGATTTTACAGTTTTCATTTACAATTAGCAACACACATTTCTCGATACTGAGATCACTTTTTCACACTCCTCACACAGTTCTCTTTACCAACATGCAGCTCAGGGCAACAGTTAATCTTACATCCAAAATGCAGCCAAAACACTTCATACACATCTCAGGATCAACTCTTGCACCAGAACACTGACAACCCACCAATCTACCATCTACAAAAAGGAAAACGTTCAACACTCATAACACAATGACCTTAAAAACAACAAGTGGTGGCAATACAACATGTATCTTTATTATCTTTGAAGTACCTTTCCTTTTTGCTTTACTGCTTGGACTCTATGTTACAGTACATGTTGCAGAAAAATGAATCAGAAATGCTGCAATACGCATCAGTAGACTTTGTCTACAGTATCTCTATCTATAAGCAGCTCCTGTTATGCAATTCAAAATATCAGTTTTAATCAGTTTTGTCAGATATAATTGTAACATAATGTAGCAAATTGTTGTCTAATTTACAGTAATTCTGTGTTATGTTTTTTGGTTTTTACAATAGTAGCCTATGTATACATGAGCAATACTGACCGTAAATACAGAGAGTTTTGGTGATGGTTGAGTTTGAGTGCAAAAACAATTCATGAAATTTGAAAGATGAGGTCATTGAATGTATTTTGTGTCAAAGTGATGAAAAGTGATCCACGGTTTACAGTTTTTTACAATTGGTTACACCATTTCTAGATACTGGATCACCTTTAATATAATAGCATATAATAGTTCTATGTTTATACCTATCTTTGTTGTCCTTGTATTTAGCTGTATATATGTTTCTATGTTCCTGTAAATTGTTCTGTGTGTAACACTGAGCAACTTACTGAACAATGTTTGGTGAAATGGGCCCCAGGCTAACAGCCTAAAAAAGATTCTTGCTATTAAAGGTCATATAACAAAAAGCTTATTGTCTTCCCTGAACTTAGTTCCCTAAACTTAATTGAACTTTAATGCTCATGTCAAAAGGGTTTGTATTGAAAGACAAACTACCTACTGTATGTCATCATTTAGATATAAGGGTCATTCCATACCAACTCACCCAGAATTCAGAACTTTTCCCAGTTCATGTCATGGATTTTCTTGAAAATATTAATGTGAAAACTTCTACTAAATTCATGGGATCTTGCAAAATCCTACAGCTCTACTCCAAATACTTTTTTTTAATGAATTTTTGAAGTTTCATCAGTCTTTGTACTGTATGTGTATTCAATTGCTTATTTTTCATTGTATTGGGTTGAAATTTGTACTGAACATCCAAGAAACCCTAACCCTAATCCTGAGAAAGAATTTTACCCAAACAAAGAATCTTTAATTTTCAGAAATTAATGTCTCCGCTTTCTTGCAACCAAATGTGGACTCTGTGTAGTATTAATATAGTTCTATCACATCTAGAAGTTATTTGGTCCTGCATAAAAAAACTGAGTGCCACAGATCTTGCTAAATATCACTTCAGAGCTGAAAAACCCACTTTTTAAGGCGTTTTGACTGTATATTTTCCCAAGAAGGATTATTTTAATTTCTGTGAAACTTTTTTATTGGAAAGTGTAAACATTCATTGCAGATATACAAAAAAATGAAGATGTAATGTAAGTCATTCATCATTTAATAATTTTTGGAAAATAGCTAATTTTTCATACTTTTCACTGGCTGTAATATCACATTCAGTGGTTTCATTTCACAGGTAGATATTTGTACTAGGTTGACTTCAAGGTTTTCTATCTCTATGTGATCCCTATTGAGCCTGTTTTTCTTTGGGTTCAGGAAATTTGCAAGTTACAGAGCTGTACAGAGCTGTAACTTGCAAATATTCTGCAAATCTTTATTTTTTTTTGTATATCTGCAATGAATATTTACACTTTCCAATAAAAAAGTTTCAAGGAAATTAGAATAAGCCTTCTTGGGAAAATATACAGTCAGAATATTCAGCTCTGAAGCTGTATTTAGCTAGATCTGTGGCATTCAGTTTTTTACGCAGGACCAAATAACTTCTAGATGTGATAGAACTAAATTAATACTACACAGAATCAAAGTTTGGTGGCAAGAAAGCGAACACTAGTGGTGATATTCATTTTTGAAAATCAAAGATTCTTCGGTCAGGTAAAAATTATTTATTTTTATTCAGCAACAACTATTTACATGAATATGTTGCCAGTTAGGGTTTCTTGGATGTTCAGTACAAATTTCAACCCAATCCAGTGAAAAATAAGCAGCTGAATACACATACAGTACAAAGACTGATGAAACTTCAACAATTCATATCTAAAAAAGTATTTGGAGGTTAGCTGTAGGATTTTGCAAGGTCCCATGAATTTAATACAAGTTTTCACATGAATGTTTCAAGTAAATCCATGACATGAACTGCGAGGTCCGAGGTGAGTTAGTATGGAATGACCCATAAGGACTTGTAGGTATATATGATATAAATACCAAGGAGATTCAAAACAGTCAACTGACTCATCTGACTCATCTGAGTTTGTTGGTCACACCTAACAGAAATAATGATAAACTGAATAGGAGACACTGTTTACAGAACATCCATCCAGCTATCCATTATCTATACCAGTTTATCCTGTTTATGTTTGGTCAGACTGGAGCCCATCCCACCATGCACTGGGGCTAGCCACAGATTGTGCCTCCCATGTATTATTGTATTATTGAGTCAAAGAGCCAGAGAGTATCTGTCACTGGGGATCTTTAAAAACAAACAGAAGGTCATTCAACAACATTTACTGCAGTTTTGGAGGTTTTGCCAGAATCCTCAAAGACCATCAGAATCAAAAAACAAACAAACAAAAAAAAAATGGTTGTCATAAAATGACTCCCATCGCCTTGTTAATTTTGTATGATGCAAACCAAAGTTTAAAAAATATTTATTATAAGGTATTTGTATCTATATTAATTTTTTTCTCATTATTTTGTATTTTCATACATAATATCACGTTTGCATTTTACAACGCAATGCAAACAATGTATACAAACTTTTGTGTACTTTTGATCTGGTTTGTTTTTCCTGGTTTGAGCCCTTTAGTTCCAATGAAGGAGAATCTCAGTACTACTGCATACAATCATTTTTTAGACAATTTCTTCCAACTTTGTGTCAACATGGAATCCCTGTACATGTGCTATATTTCTTGAAGTCCAGTAGCTCCAGAGAAATTATCAAAAGTGTTCAAAATTGCTTTATCTTACAACATTAGGAAACACTATAACATTCTTTGCTCTTCACCAAACACAAATCACTTGTTCCTTGGCCCAACTCTCAACCTGATTTCAATGGAGTGTATTAAGTAGCTCTTGAGCTCTTGACATATCCTGCTTAGCTAACAAAACATAACATGGCAATCTTTTGTACTGTATTTTTCAACTTAGTGTCAACATGTTCCAGCAGCCCTGAGATAAAAAAGTGGTTGATGGTATGTCACTCTTGTTCTAATAGCATATGCTGATTCTGAGAGGTCTGTCACTGTTGGTTTTTGGTACACTGCTGCTGTTCTACCACTTCTCACCGGCATATACAGATTCTTATTGATATGCTGATTACAATATGACGCCTATGTGACACCTATTGCAATGAAAGAACTGTACAGATTCACCAGATTCATTCATATGATACTTAAACAAGTTGTGGCCCTCCACCGGTATATGCCAGTGAACAGTAGTGCGTACCCATGAAAAAGGAATCATAAGCCTTTTGTAAGTCACACACAGCAGAGGCATATTGTAATCAGCAGTGCAGTATGTCAGTAAGAATCAAGATATGCTAGTGTGAAGTGGTGTATGACAGTGGAACATGAGTGACAGATGTTTTTAAATAAGGCTATAGAACTGCAGTGGTGTACCAAAAACCAACAGTGACTCAGAATAGACATATGCCACTAGAAAAAAAGTCTTTGTGCATACTTACCTTTGCAACTGACGGTCTACACAGTGTTGAGACTGGAAATTATGTTTGTTGTGTTATTTTGTGCGATGCTTTCTGGTGCTTTGTAGGATTGTAAGTGGTAGATTTTTGGCTGTAATGATAAAGTTTGTTTTCATGTCATACAATAGAGTCAACATTACAAGACACTAGCAGTCAAAAAAATACCACAATGCTGTATCATAAATAAAGACAAAAGTATACCCAGGGTCTTTGCATTTGATGCTTTAATGCTTTCATTAGTTGACTATTAACATGCACAATAACTGCAATATTGTGTGCTGTTTTCATCCAGTGAACTGAAAAGTAGAAATGCAGGATAATATAAAACCACTTAACTATGGCCTCACAATAGTTGAATTAACATCTCTTTGATTACATTACCAATAACAGCTGTTCATGTTGTGGCCACCACATGACTATTAACTGGTTCTCTGTGGATATTAAGAGCAGTGAGGACAAAATGTATCTAAGCTAGTCTTTAATTTGAGGATTATAGTTGTTATTTAGCATAATTCATTAGTTATGACAGAAAATGTGTTATACTAAATGTATCAGTTCTGAGTATGGAAAACCATAACATAAATCACAGTTAGAGCAAGTTCAAACTGACAATCCCCGAAAACCCAAAATACAGATATGATAAATAAGTTGAATAAATTAAGTCTTGTTATTCTTCAGTCTCTTTAAATAATATAGTATCCAGTGCCTAAAAGCTGGTGGTATATAGTCCTTTGTTCCAGTCCAGTTCTTAATTCCAAAGAGGTGCTGTAACAACTGCTATGAATAAGAGGAAACTTGTTTTGTTGATGACTGCAGAGGAGGCGGCAGTTGTTGGCTCTGGTGGTGCTGCTGCTACTGTTTCATCCCCNNTTGTTCCAGTCCAGTTCTTAATTCCAAAGAGGTGCTGTAACAACTGCTATGAATAAGAGGAAACTTGTTTTGTTGATGACTGCAGAGGAGGCGGCAGTTGTTGGCTCTGGTGGTGCTGCTGCTACTGTTTCATCCCCGACTGGCATTACTGTTGTTGTTGGGGTTGCTCCTGGGGCCACTGTGGTTGCTCCAGGGGCAGCTGTGGTTGTTAATCCTGGAGCTACTGCTGTTGTTGCTGCAGCTGTGGTTGTTGTTGTTGCAGCTGTGGTTGGAGAAGTTATGGTTGTTGTTGGGGTAGCCGTGGTTGTTGTTGCTGCAGCTGTCGTTGGAGAAGATGTGGTTGTTGTTGCAGCAGCTGTCGCTGGAGAAGATGTGGTTGTTGTTGGTGTAGCTGTTGTTGGAGAAGCTGTGGTTGTTGTTGGCATAGCTGTTGTTGTTGGAGAAGCTGTGGTTGTTGTTGGGGAAGCTGTGGTTGTTGTTGGAGCAGCCGTGGTTATTGTTGGGGCAGCTGTGGTTTGAGATGCTGTGTTTGTTGATGCTGCAGCTGTCGTTGGAGAAGCTGTGGTTGTTGTTGGGGCAGGCGTGGTTGTTGTTGCTGCTGCTGTGGTTGTTGTTGCTGCAGCTGTC
>NTHP01000512.1:13918-32380 GCA_003416845.1 Oplegnathus fasciatus | reverse complement strand
TGGTTGCTCCTGGGGCCACTGTGGTGGCTCCTGGTGCCACTGTGGTTACTCCTGGTGCAGCTGTGGTTGCTGCTGGGGCCACTGTGGTAGCTCCTGGGGCAGCTGTGGTGGCTCCTGGGGCAGCTGTGGTTGTTGTTAGAGCAGCAGTGGTTGTTGTTGGGGCAGCAGTGGTTGTTGCTGGGGCAGTTGTGGTTGTTGTTGCTGCAGCCGCGGTTGTTATTGCTACAGCAGTGGTTGTTGCCGCAGCTGTATTTGTTGTTGGGGCAGCCGTGGTTGTTGTTGGAGCAGCTGTGGTTGTTGTTGGAGCAGCTGTGGTTGTTGTTGGAGCAGCTGTAGTTGTTGTTGGGGCAGCTGTAGCTGTTGTTGGGGCTGCTGTAGTTGTTGTTGGGGCAGCTGTGGTTGTTGTTGGGGCAGCTGTGGTTGTTGTTGGAGCAGCTGTGGTTGTTGTTGGAGCAGCTGTGGTCGTCACAGTCTGTGTGTTGCCTGAGGCTGTTTGACAGTGCCATGGATGGATCAGTATAACATTCAGATTTTGATCCCACATTCCAAATTTATTTCTACAGCATATTTTCTTGGGAATTACTAACTTAAACTTACCAACAAATAGAAGATGGATGACACAGATCTTCATCATCATTGTGGGAAGGTGCTTTGCTGTTTTAAAAATATAATCATTGATTTTTGTTAGATTCATTTTCGTAACGACCCCTGAACAGTGTTCACTTTTGGACGTCAGATATCTGTATAACTATTTACTGATATTTACAAGCATTAATCTAAATTGCTGAATTACCAAAAAGTCGTGACACTTATAACACATGTTGAAATTATTTTTAGCACTTTCATTACATTATCCACTGCATCTTTAAAAGAATAATATTATTTTTAGCTGTAAATGCAAACTACAGTACTGTTACTGTTAGTACCTACATTGTTTATTTAATAACACAGCCTTTTTTGTGTATTAATTGAACTTTTAAATTAAAATTAAAAACAGCTGTCAAATACCTACATAGTTTTAGCTTTAGATGAGCACAATAATTAAAGCATTAAAAAGGAAATACTCCTTTAAATTTTTTCATTATTTTTTCCTGAAAAATTTACACAAGGTGTACAGAGAACATAAACCAAATGTAACACCAAAGATAAAGATCCAATGTACAATTTAATAATTACATTGTAATTGAAGACAGACAGGGCAAATATTCTTCATTACAAAATACTTACAGATTTCGTCTGGCGTTGACTTGATTTCACAGCAGTTACTGAAGTTGTGATGCTCTCTGATTCCACCTGTTCAGTGTCCTTTGCTGTTTGCTGTTTGTTGATGTCCTCCTCTGATGAGACAGCAGTTTGTTTATCCACCCAAAGCAGGTAAGATGACATCAGGATCTGAACAAAGATGTACTGTAAATATGAACAAAGATGTACTGTAAATATGAACAAAGATGTACTGTAAATATGAACAAAGATGTATTGTAAATAATTTGCATGAGTGATGTTTGTAAGGTGTGGCATTCCCTTCGAGGGCTTATTCAAACTTTTATTTTGCTGATATATAGTGAGTAAAGAAACTGGGTGGACATTTCTTTTCGACATGATGTTGGACTATTTTTAGTGTGGGATATTTGTGATTTGAACATCGATGGTGGATGTTGGCTTATGACCTGTGTGTGGTTCTCAGAGATGGTGATTTACCCCGCAATGTTAAAATAGTTACCTGGTAGTTAGGAATACTTACAGTATAACTTCTCTTTAAATTTTTCCAATCGCCAGATTGTTGCTCAGTAATTGTCATACTGTACCCTAATAATAATAATAATAATTAACCATTAATTAATAATGTAATATTAGAATAGGTACCTGTTACTTAATAAATACCTATAGTTTATTTTTAATTTCCAAGATTGTTACCACCTTATTTTCATATTTTCTTATTTTCACTTATGTGTTGGTACGTACTGTACTGGTACACTGTTAGTACAGTTAATATTTCACCTTGCTTACATAATAGTTACATGTTTATATTTGCTTATCTTTGTTCAGTTTTGTTGTTCTTGTTGTGGCTATATGTCTAGTCAAATTGCTTGTATGTGTAAACTGATTCTGATTCTAATTCTGGACAGAAAGCAAAGTTCTTTGTTTGAAATGTAATGTAAGAAGTTCTATAAGTCCATGTGGGCTGAGCACTTATGTGCATGACACAACAAACAAACAACTAAATATTAGACCATTGCTCTAGCAGGATTGGAAAAAAAAACCTGAGGCGGGTAGCAGTTATGTTTCCTCTAAAACATGCTGTATATGCAAAGCAAATTAGTAGTACGTTAAAAGTATTTCAATCAGGAGAGACTTAGTCAAGAATGAACAATAAATTTAATGGTGTACAATGAATTAGATGTGTGAAGAGTCTATAGCAATCCCCATTGTGACGACATCATTGTTAAGGGGTAGCGATGCCATGAGAAGACAGGAATAACCCCCCCATGGAGTCTAGACACTGGTGGTGGTGGCGAAGAGATGAAGAGAATGGCTGAAGATCTGGATGGATGTGATGCGGAGCTCAGTGGAAGGAACCCTGGGAGCCGGATGTGATGAGAACTGGAGGTGAATGGGGTGGAGGAGAGTCGTATGGATTTCACACTGAAATGACAGCTGACAGCAGCAGAGAGGAGAACATCAAACTCTAAGACTTTAAACACTTTGATTCCAAATATGGCTCTAGTTGTTTGTAGAGTCTTAGTGTGTCCATTGTTCATCGTGCCGTGCTGAAGCAGGAAGCGTCTGGCTGAACAGGAGGACACTGGAAGGTTTTCTTGTTTTTACAAAGATTTGACAAAACAATCCCAACTCAAGGTCCTAACTTTTTCTGGAGATTTCAATCATATCACACAGACTTCATCAGCTGATGGAGTGTGCCCAGATGTAGTCGATCTGTTGACATCTGAGCTCAGTAGCTGTTATATGATTTCATCCATAGCACTTTTAGGACTTCTCTGTTGGCTCGTACATAAGCAAAAAAGCAGAAAAAGAAAAAGAGGGCCTTGAGCTGGTAGTTTTGTCAAACTACTATTTACAAGGTCAAGAATGAACTTTGATGCTTAACTCATAAGACAACAAGGATGAGAAGTACTAAACATGCTGTGAATGAAATAATTAAAGCGACTGACTGGTTTCCAGTAACAGACATTCTTTCCTCTGAGAGAAGTTCTGTTGCTAATATTTGATTTCTTTATTTGTCTGTTTGTGTGATGATTGTTTGTGTGACTGGCTCATCTTGTTGTGAGCTGAATTCCTGTATAAATAAACACACACACACACACACACACACACACACAAACAAAACACAGGTGAAACTGTTTGTCTGATTGAGACTGACCGGCCACAGTTTGCATAAAAAGGGTTGTCTGCTTTGTTTATTTGTGCTTTGTGTGCCCTGAGGAAGGAGATACTTCTCCAAAACGCACAAAAGGAGTCAAGTTGCCATCCTGAACTTTATAAACTTTCAGTAAAATGTCATCTTACCAAAGACTGGGCACTCCTCCAGCGCTCTGATGAAGGAAGCTCTGAATGATTGGAGCACCAGCAGCAGTTTGAAGTAGAGCACATTTACTCTCTACATTTTAACCTCAGTGCTTTACACAGTCCAGAAAGAGTAATTATAACTAAAGTAATGTTTCTCCGGTTGCTGTTTTTCAGTATTCAACCAAAGATGATGATTTTTCTCCTTTAGTTCCCTAAACACAGCGATAAATATGTTAATCATGCTTTAGTTGCAACAAATGGATATTGTAGGAAAAGAATTAAATCCATATTCAGAGAACGTTCGACAGTGTAAAAGTTTTGTGACTTTGCAGATACGTTAATTATCAAATGTTCCCGTATTATGTTGATCAAAAATTCCTTCTGGTGCCATTTTGTTGCGTTAAAAACTTTTAAATTAGTAGAATATAAACATAATTAATGCAGTAAATAATAAATACAATAACTTGATCAACAAAAAAAAAGGAAAAAGATTATGAAGAGAACAGAAAAAAGGACGTAACGGAAACAAAGAGAGGCGCCAGAACACTCAGCTGAGTCACACTGTTGTAAATCCTGCAGGCGGATTCAAGGAGAGGCCCCAGTGACTCTAAACATGGAGGATCGCTGAAGTCACACCTGTAGATTCACACAATGGCACCTGCGTAGCACAGCAGCCAGGTATGCTTTGCTGCTGCTGTTGTTGTTGTGGTTGTTACTTAGCAACCAGAGTCAACTATTGATGAGCTGTCAGTCATTCGACCAGTTTTTGAGTTACTGTAATCTAGGTTAAGGCCATTATCACCATCACCAGAACAGCTACTAAATAAACCTTTAGTTTTATGGTCAGCTGCTGTTTCCAAGTTCAAGATTTAACTTTAGACTTCAAACTTTTTCATTTTTATATCAACGCAGCCTTTTTAGTTTTAGAAATCCTGGAAAAATGTTACTAATCTGGAAAATGTGATGCATGAAATACTTTAATACTTTAATTTTACTGCTCATGATAAAAGGTTGGTGCAGTTTGTATCCAGAGGTTCACAGCTGTCTGCCTTTGAATCAATGAATCAAACACAAGTTTTTGAGGTTTGGGTTTGTGGGAACGTTGCAGTTTCTTGGGATTTTTATAAGAAATCAACCAGATCCAGTGGGGGTTTTCAGGTATAGTTGAATAATTTTATTATTTTTCATTTGATTTTCATCACATTCAGTGGCTCTCTGATGACTTTGTAGACACCTCGATTAAGTTAGAATTGAGTTGAAATGCCACCTTAACCAGAAGCGGAGAGTAACTTTACAAGTCAAGTGTTTTACTAGTTAGTATTTTGTATTGTGGGAGACATTGTACTTTTCCTCCACTACATTTCAGCGTGAAATATTGTCCTCTACATACATACATGTGTCCAAGTGACAGAGTCATATTTTTACATTTAACACGAGAGATCATCTTTCTTTTATCCCCCATTTTTCCCCCTCCTTTTGTCTTTCATTCTTTAAATTTCTTTTATTTGCTTTTTCTTTCCTCTTTTTATATTTATTTCCTTCCTGCTCTCATTCTTCCTCTCCTTATGTCCTTTTGGTCGATATGAAAGCATGAAAATATGAAAATGCGGCGAATTGCATCTGACTTCTAAGTTTAACTCTACTCTTCTTCACAGAGTTGACTGTTACTCATGTTTTCCTGGCGAGCGGCTGACAGTTTGACAGGGTGAATAGTGTATTGCTAACGGGATCCTCCCAAACTAAAGGGCATGTCTTTTACTCTATTGTGCAAGTCAGTCTTTGCTGTGAGAACAGATGCATCAAATATTTTGCTGTCATTCAACAGTGAGTTAGCTGTCTGGAATCAGTTGGGGTTAGTGAAGTGTGAGAACTCGCCCAACAATGTTACCCCTCCTCAAATGCATCAGAGCCTGTTGTTGGGCAGGCAGGACAGCAACACATGTATTATTCTTCTCTGTCCATGCTCCAGACTGCACATCAGATTTAAAATGAAACAAATATTATGAGGTTATAGTGCTGACCTTTCATATGTAAGGTTGGTTGAGGGTTCATACTGGGTGCAACAGTGCTCATAACCGGTTTTATACATAATCGCCCAATTTTAGACAGCAGGAGTAATGATTGTGCTGTAGCTACAGTACATTTTGAAGTGAGCAGAAGTGCAGGCGAGTACATGAGTGTTGCATTTCACCAGACAGAAGAAAACAACAGAGATGTTTCCTTGTAACTGACTTCTATATCTTAATAATTACAAGAAAAGATCTCAAAATTACAAGACATCTGCATTTCTTTCTTTCGAGTAATAACTTAGATGCATTTATATCTGTATCTGTACACACCCTGCACTAAAGCTAGGCAATGATTAGATATTATCAAATTTCAGTGGAATCGTATCTTAATGATTTTATCATTCTGCAAATATTGTACTAATTAATGATTACACGTGTCAGAAGTTAGAACTAATGCATATAGTGGGGCATTGCTTTGAATAGTATTTTCATCACCACCATTTTACTCACTTATCAGGGACTTTGTATATATAATATGACCACATCCACTTTGTAAATTTCAGCTAAAAAAACCCTTTCAGGCCAGGATGCTATGTTACGTACAGAAAGGTCACGTGTCTGGCGTATTACATTAATAGCATGTCATTAAAAACTCATTGTTGTGGTTGGCGTAGTCACACTTGTGTTGCTGGCTCTACCACTGGCATACGTACATGTCTGCACGTCTGTGATACAGTACCATATGTTCCAGGTAGGGCAGAGGTGAAACTTGCTCCAGCAGTTACATGATAACTTCAGAGGACTTTCAGGGATTTTTCTTTTCTCCTTATGTATTAGTGCTACAGCTGATACAATTAGTTTGAATGGATTCCAAGACAATTACACACTGACTAAGGCAATTAGTGTACATCACATTTGTTATCACATTATTCATTTGAATTACCTCTTGAACCCTTCTGTCTAGGAAATAGTTTTAGATGTTGAAAATGCTCTTTTTAAGAATGTGTCATAATTTCGATTTACAATGAGTATTTATGTTATCATGCATAACTTTAATCTGTTGGGGGTTTTTTGTGGTAAAATTGGCTTCCATAACTTCTCCAAATGGTGTCAGTGAGGTTTAAAGTGGCTTTCTGAATTTCAGAAAAGTTAGAACTAATGCATATAGTGGGACATTGCTTTGAATAGTACTTTCATCACCACCATTTTAATCACTCATCAGGGACTTTGTATATATAATATGACCTCGTCCACTTTGTAAATTTCAGCCCAAAAAAACCCTTTCAGGTTAGGATACCATGTTACATACAGAAAGGTCACGTGTCTTGTGTATTACATTAATAGCATGTCATTAAAAACCCATTGCTCTGGTTGGCACAGTCACACTTTAATTGTCTTGCATTGCTGGTTCTACCACTTGTCTGCGTGTCTGTGATACAGTACTGTATGTTCCAGGTAGGGCTGTTTTTTTTTAACTCACTGGGCAATAACACAGAGACCCAGCATGTGGTTGTGGTGGTAAATAATGTTGACTGACATTAGACGCTGTTATTTTGCGTGTGTGATGATGCACATAGACATTAACACACCTATACACACCCAGTGCACAGAAATATTCTTCTATGCTGGATAATGACTGTCTGCATCTTGTTTTGTGGTTCATATTGCTCTGGTGTCTGTTTATAGCCTCAGGGAAGTAAAGGTGTCGCTCACGGTACTTCCCCATCTTCACTGCCTTTTATGTAAATGCAGATTACCATAAGGCAAATTCTGCACGGCGTTGGCTCTTCCTGTTTGTCCACCAGCCAACAATTTTTTACTTTTTAACCCTACGTGACAAATTCACAGAGGTTCACTTGTAGAAATACAAAGCTTCCAAAGATACCAAATATGTCCAGTGAATTTTTGTGTCTAAAATGAGCCAAAACATGTCAAATATTTCCATTTGAGGGAAAGATGTATCAGTCTTGGTTGACCATGAGATCCATTTGGTAGCTGTTCTGGAGCTTTCAATCTTATCCCACAGTCTTCGTCGGCAGATAAGAGTTTGTCCAGTTTCAATGGAATTGTAGATGTTCCGCTTCCACCAAACCCCACACTGCATCATGAGTCTCCTTCTTTTCAGACTTGAATTAAAGGCTTACAAATAACAAGTGTTATACTGTAGCCATGCAGATGGTAAGAAGACATAAGTTCAAGTTCAAGTTCAAGTTTTATTTGTCACATATAATAATACAGGGTATAATTATAGTGAAATGTGTGACCAAAATGTGTTAGCTCCTTTAATTATGCAATAAAAATAAGTGTAAAATAGAATAAGAACAAAATAAATAATAATGTTATCTATAGTAGTAACTTGAATAATAAAGTAAGTAAAAATAGTCTTAGGCAGCGTCCTTATTCAGGATCCTAGTGGTCTCAGAGTAGAAGCTCTTGAGCCTCTCAGTGCTGGCCTCGTATCTCCCTTCTCGACCACAGCAGGGACAAAACAAACACCAGGCAGTCGCTGTTCATGATGGCTGTGGCGATGCCCTCGTGGATGGGGCACGGCGTGGCCTCTCAGGTCAGGAGGCGCTGGTGCCCGTCGAGCTCCAGCCGGTAGGCGAAGGCCCCGGCCTGACCGCGAGTCCCGACGAGCTGCAAGATGGCACTTCTCCCGCTTCTCCAGCACCAGCATGAAGTCCATGGACAGGAACACAATGCCCTCCCCCCTGGTTGAATGGCGCTGTTCGAAACAAAAGACACCACAGTTCCTGATATCCCGTTGGAAACTGATGCGGGCACGGAGGCCGTCCAGTTTATTGTCCAACGCCTGCACATTGGCTAGCAGGATGCTAATAGAACATCCATGTGGCTGGGACCGCAGCCGGTGTTTAATCCCTCCACGTCCACCTCGGTGTTTCCTGCCATGATGAGGTGGATGCATAGATGGAAGCAGAGATGGTCTTGCTTGTCTTTGTCATCTGGGTCATAGGTGGTGTTTAACCACTTCATCTTTTCTTCGATATTAAGCAAACCAAAATTGAGTTTTGCCATCCTGAGCAATCTGTGACCCTGAACCTCAGCAGAGCTTTGTAAGTCTGTTTGTGCTCTGTGTAGATTAAACTGGACGCTCCCATTCAGTCAGAGGACAGAAAGTGTCACCTGTGTGATTTAGATGAGGTTCAGAGTGAAACGCATTGTATATTCTACTGTCCTTTTTATCATGATCTTCAAGTTAAGGTTTACCTGAAAATGTCTGCTTGACATCCCAGTCTGTTTGATATGACAGACTACTGTATATGTTTGCATACAGGTGTTTGTTAAAGGGTTACCATTAACATATGACAGCTTTGTATGTTTATATCTGTTTATTCTTTAAAATATATGGATACAGTACCATGTGCTTTGCTTGCTTTTTTTCTTCTCTCTACTGTATTTTACAGAAGTTGTGTGTTGTGAGCCCATGTGGGCTGGGCACCTCCGGGTGTATGAGGCTTGAATAGTCATTTACAGACACACTGTTTGATGTATTAATGTCTGAGTAGGACAGAACATATACTTAACTGAGATCACTCCAAGACTGACGGCAGGAGTGTCGTCACCAGCAGTTTGATCTTATCTCACCACAAGTATGCGTGTGCAAAATCCATCACACCTCATAAGCAAAGTTACGTTTCTAGAAATTCAAGAGATGCTTGGACACTATCAGCAGCTCGGGCAGAAATAGTAGGGTTTACTACTGAACAAAAAAACTATGTGGGGAGAGAAACAAGTCAGAGGTGGCTGCAATTTATTTTTTCTTACTGTCAAATTTGTGTTTCTTTTCTGCTGGAACTTTCCCAGGAACCAGGGAACCTTTTTAGGAACTTAACCTGAACTTAACAGCATTTTACCTACAGGATGTTCCAGTTTGGGTTCTTGGATCATAAAGAGAGAGGTGGCTAAACAGCAACAACAAAAACTTGAAAAGCTGTTTCAGACCAAAACATTGAAGAAATGATGCACTTGAACTGAATTGGGCCACGTACATACTGTCTGACGACAACAATCTAAGTTTATTGTATGTTACATGGTGCAAAATGGTCTAATAAAGTCTTGACTGTATGATGTCAATGAGGCATGTCAGTTGGTGCAATGAAGGAATAAATGCAAACAGAGACATGTCATCTACTCACATCAGCCAGCTCTGAATGTTCTGAAAATGTCTCAGAGCAATAAACAAACTTTGGTAACAGAGCTGACACTTCCATGCATCAAAAAACCTCAAAAGAGGAAGAGAAGGAAAGTGTGAAGTCAGTCTGCGGACGGGAAAAAAAGGCGCCACGAAATGTCCATTCTGCACGTTGTATCCTGATTGGTTGGTTTGTAGATGTGGGTCATAGCTAAAACCACACCACCTTTAAATAAAAAGACTGAAACACTTTTTCTTCTGTTTTCATCTCAGAGTGAATCAAAATAAAAACCCATCGCAGAACTCTTCTCTAGTACACTCACTCTACTTTATTCACCAAACTTTTTCGGCCATCTTGCCTTCATCAGAGTGGTGCCTGAGGCTGTTTCCCGTTTCCTTATAAACAGTACAACACACTGATCTGTCATGTGATCGACATAACGCCATAGATGCATATAGTCACCATAGATAGAGATAGTCATCTTCTTCAAAAAAAATATTATTTACAAAATCTCATTGTCCTTAATACTGTAAGAAAAATATCTACAAATATATATACAAAAATATAACCATGAATACAGAGCAACAATCAATTACAATCAACTTTTCACATTATTTCCTTACAAATTTTCATTATAACCCATCAGTGGGTAAAAATGTTGAGTATCAATTTTCAATACAAGTAAATAAATTCAGTATTCTAATCTAATTATTCAGATTACTGTGTTTAAATCACCTCCATCACTTAACATTTACGAACGGCCGTAACTAATGTCAAAGTCCACAACACATCTTTCCAAGAACTACACTCCCAATTGTTCTCAAAGAAATCCTGGTAATGGAGAACCAATCCCATAAACTCTACAGAAATGGCTTCAAGTCTAACTCCTCATTTAACCCTTTTGGGCTTAAAAGGCCCAGTTTCCTCATCCAGAATGCCTCCCTCTTAAGAACCAACATTTGCTGGCCTGATTGTTAGAGCAGAATAAAAGTCTTTGCAGTGTAGTAATGCAAATTCTGTAACATAGAAGAGTGCAAGAAACTGCCAACAGAGCGTTGTTGTTTGTGTATTGTCCAGTTAAACACAGGTTGATCAGCTGAATTAAAATGGGCGTAAAAATAAACTCTAATAACCTTGATTCATACCAACGCACTGAGGACAGGTCTCAACAGGTCATTGGCTTGTGTTTATAGTACATTTTGCACCCATCTATATCTGCCCGTCACCACTTCACTACTTCCTTTTACTATTTTTAAAAGAACAGAAGATCAGCTGTTCACTAGTTCAGAGTCAACGCATGCTGGCGTGATCTTATCATCACTGAACTAGAAAGCATTCAGACAGCTTAGACCCCCACCGAGGCTGCACAATTCACTATAATACTTATTTAAATGACAGAAAATGTTTAAAAATGTATATAAATATGCACTGGAGCAGACAATCATGAGGCGTGGATCATGGCGTGGCAATGAGAACAAATGAGGAAAGTTCCTGGATCTTTACATTTACATTTACATTACATTTATGGACACCCTCATCACTTACAGTCCAAACAGACAAATGAAACTTAAAATGTAATGTGTTTGTTTATGTGTGACACATACAGAGACTTAGGTGGAGTTAATTGTAGTTAAGTGGTTAATTGTAATTATTGTAATCATTACAATCATCACTTAACTGATGCCTTTAAAAAGCAGTAGTAGTAGATAGTGTGAATAATTAGATGTAATTTATGGTTACAGGGTGCAGGCGCTGCATTTTGGCTGAACCCTTCTTTCCTTTAGTTTAAATGGAGTTGTGTGAGACTTTATTATGTCTTTATAAGTTATATAATGTTACATGTTGCTGTGAGATGACTCACAGTCTCTTCTTGGATAAAAATAAAAACATAATGACGATTAATATCTACTTCAATCTCCACTCATTACGTATAAGTCACTATTACAAATTTTATTTTCCTTTCAGCTTTGAGGCGTCTTCTTAACGGGATGTTATTTGTAATACTTATTACAACACAACCCTTTAACACTTAACGTCACATCCTGACATGAATAGTCAATTGAAATGGGTCACAGTTATAATTCAGGATTTACAAAGCAGAGGTGGAGATCTGTAAAAAGAAACCAAATGAATCTGATTAAATGCAACAAAAATGTTCATAATTAATCTGGATTACATTCAGCATGATACATTACATTTGGCAGTGTGTCACAAAGTGACTTACTTTCAGTGCATTCTACCCACAAAGGAGCAAGATTGGGAGTGTATCCCTTTTAAACTAATAACTAACAGTCTTTTAGTCTAGCGGTTACAAGAGCAAAGATTCTTTTTTCTTGGCTGGACTCACATGTAGAAAATGTCTCTTTTTGTACAAAAGACAACTTCTATATTTAAAGGCATAACGAGTAGGATTTTCCTAAAAAAAATAATGTACAGACTCACACAAAAATAATCCATCTCAGTCGTCACTTATGACCCACTAGAAGTATGTGTCTGTATCTGCAGAGACCCTGCCCTCTGCCTGGATTTTCTTATTTTGTGCTGTGCTCAACGTTTCTGGGCGTCGACCTTTGGGCAGTGATGCGTAGCCTCCAGCCAATAACAGCAGGCAGGGTGTGAGGGGCGGGCTCTATAAAAACGTAGCGACCAATTGCCAGATCGTAAGCACGTAGGACGACCGCTGAGCAGGTCGTGTATGGTGGCTTTTTACAGCTTTTTCTCTGAATACAACGATATGAGAGCGCTGAGAGCGAACCAGAACAGTAAAGTTGTGGGCCGGACAGATAAACAATGAACCTTATATGGTTGAAAAACATTTGATTGAGATTAAGACTGTGGTCAAGGTTTTTCGGGGGAAAAAATCTCACATTAACTTTTGGAGTGAGGCGGGATTTGAGATGTCAGACTTTAGAACGACAACTAAATTTCCAACCTGCTGGACATGCTGAATAACATATGTAGTGGTGTAAAGTAACTAAGTACATTTACCTTTATGCCACTTTACTACATTTCAGTGGAAAATATTGCACTTTTTACTACACTACATTCATTAAGCAGCAAGTTACTACTTGCTTTGATTTTCAAAACATATCATTAACTTAGTAAATATGATACATTAGATGTAAGAGCCTGCACACCCACACAAGTGTTTGCAGCTATTATGGTTGATTAGATATGCTCAGGTTGGAGTTATGAAGAGCTTTGCTGGGATTTACTACTAATAGGTACTAATAAGAATGATGACTTGTTCACAACGAAGAACGAGGGAGATGTTAATCGAGTGCACAACACAACTTCACACCTCACCCAGCTACACTAAAATACTGCTTACCTCTTAATGTATCGCTAATTATAATCCACGGAGGGAATTTATTTAATACAGAGCCTCCAAAGTACCAAAATATTATTTATCTTGTGGCACAACTTATACACATAAGATATGGATCTTAGATATCGTCTTTTGGGACTGAGGTTCCCTAATTTTGCACTCTTCCAGTGGTACATTTACTCAAGTACTGTATTTAAGTCATTCGAGTATTTCCATTTTATGCTACTTTCTCCTTCTCCTCCACCACATCTCAGAGGTAAATATTGTCCTTTTTCCTCCACTACATTCGTCTGACAGCTTTAGTTACTTTACAGATGACAGCTGTTCATCCCCTTCCTGTCCAGTGAAAACCACGTATCTCCAGATGTGTTGNTGCCTCTCACAGCTTCTGTTGTCATATTTTTATTTTATTTATCTGTTGGGAAGTTCACCTGCTCACCTGTGGACACACCTGTCTACATTTACTGTGAGGTCGTATTCAGTAAAATGTGGCTTTTAGTGACACCTAGTTGCAACTGCAGGACATTACAACAACCTCCTTCGTATTTCAGCTTGATATGCTGCATAAACACACATATACATGTATGGCCAAAAGTATGTGGACACCTTTACCCACATATTTTAGTCTATTTATGATCTGGATCTGCTATCATGATATTTTAGACAACAGTGTGCTTCCAACTTTGTGTCAGCAGTTTGTGTTTGTCCCTTTCCAAAATGACGATGCCCCGTCACAGAGCAGCTCCATAAAGAAATGCTTTTCCCAGTTTGGCGTGGAAGAACTTGACTGGTCTGCACAGAGCTCTGACCTCAACCCCATCCAGCGCCTTTGGGATGAACTGGAACATCAACTGTGAGTCAGACCTTACACCCAACATCAGTGCTGGACCTCACTAATGCTCTTGTCATCATCTGGTGGAAAGGCTGAAACCAGAAGAGTGGAGGCTGTTAGAGCAGCAGATTAAAAGTAAAATGCAACATACACAGTAATGCAGCAGTGACATTAATCCAGAAACATAGTGCAGTAAAATGTTCCTGTCAGTGTGTTACTATTATATCTGATGAAGACTTTTACTTTGATACTTTAGGCACATTTTGCTGATAGTACTTCTTTACCTTTTACTCCAGTAGAATTTAAAGTTTTAGTTGTAACAGAGTATTTTTTCGGAGTATTTCTTCCACCAGTGAAATAATCTGAGCGTTTCCAAGATTAGTGAATATTAAAGGAGTGACTGAATTTGACCTGACATGGTTTACACCACAATGCAATATTCCACCAACATGTCTCATCACATTTTTAGGAACATGTTGTCGTCACAGGAAGCAGCGACGCTCCTGTTTTGGAAAACAAACAGGGAGCTTAAAGAACTCAGTGAGTGTGTTGTGTTGTGACGTAGAAATCAAAAGGGAATCCTAAATGTTACGTTCAGGGACGCCTTGAGTTTTGTCTGGTGGATTTCTCGCATTCCTCGGAGGGACTGCCTCCACCAGCGTCAGAGCATGACGGGAAATGGTTTGTCTATGACTGTTGCTAATTCTGTCTGCAGTCACAAAAGCAAATTATGAGTGTGTCTATTTATGTGTGTGTGATGTCAGCGAATACAATTTCATAACTGTGGTGTTTCATTTCAGTCATTAGAGATTATATGAATACAAAATACACCTAAAAATATACCTACGGACACTTGCCGTACAAATAACTATGTATAGAACAAAACACTGAAATTCTATAATAATAGTGAGAATAATTAATTTAATTTGACAAATATGAAATATAATATTGAGCTCTTCTTTGACCCCAAAAGTTTAGAAACATAGTTGTAAGAATCGTGAAATTTTGAAATACTGAATAATTCATTCATTCAGTTCTTTCATGTAGTTCAAACAGTATAAGATGAAGATAAAAGAGATCCAGTGTGAGATAAGACAAATAAACAAGATGGAGTACATGTATACAAATACAGATATAAAATATTATATATTGTATAGTATTGTATTATCCATTCTATTTAATATAATGTTAATATTAAATATCAATATCTTTAATATAATATTATATATTTATTATTTATTATAAGTTATAGATTTGATTTGATCTTCTCTTCTATTTCACCTTTATATGTGCATGTATATGTACTATAATATATATATTTATATCATTTTATTTCATATTTCTAGTTTTATTCTACAGTATTCTCTTCAATATTACAGTAATACTTTATTACATATTATAATAATGAAGTATGATTGTTTTGCAACTACTGCTTACTGTATATTATATTAGATACATACAGAATATTTCATATATATAACACAGCAACACATGTTCATGAATGTTATTTTAGATGTTTACCTTTCTATTTATTTATATATACTATACGGCACATTCACTGTATATCTGCCTCATTTATATTTGAACATATACATGCAAAAACACGACAATTAGCAACAATTTATTTTGTCAACAGTTCTAGTAATTCAAAGATTTCTGGTAACTAATTTCTTGATTAACTATTTAATAGCTGTATAATCTCTCCTGACCACTTGTGTGAGGCTTTCTGTTCCATGTGTTAAACAACTTTACTGACTTCATGTGTGGTGTTACCAAACACATAAACAAACTTCCTGTCAGCTGTCACTTCACACCAGGTTTGACGTTATGAGACAGGCGGCTCCACCTGCATGTCGCGAAGGAAACGACCAGTCACTCCTGAGCTGACGGGTTCAGCTGCCTCTCACAGCTTCTGTTGTCATATTTTTATTTTATTTATCTGTTGGGAAGTTCACCTGCTCACCTGTGGACACACCTGTCTACATTTACTGTGAGGTCGTATTCAGTAAAATGTGGCTTTTAGTGACACCTAGTTGCAACAGCAGGACATTACAACAACCTCCTTCGTATTTCAGCTTGATATACTGCATAAATACACATATACATGTATGGCCAAAAGTATGTGGACACCTCTGAGCAAAATGAACTATCATGCGACCCAATTGACATGTGAGCATCAGAGTTTGGTTGTGTCCCAGTCTACTTAATGGTGTTAGAGGCTGTTATTTATTGGTTAAGATGCTTTAGTGAGCTATTCACATTGTAAAAGTTGACCCTTGACCCATGAAGTCAGAAAAATCTGTGACATGTTTGAGTTGAGTACAACAGAGTAAAAGTTGCTTTGGCTAAAACTTTGTGGTTTACTTGATCAATTTTCGCCTATTTTATTTATTGATTATGGGGCAGTTGTGAGTTCCTGTCAGTTTCACCAAAAGCTCCCAGATGTCACAGATTAGTTTCTGTTCTGTAATCAGCTCTCATATTTGACATTTTGTAACATTTCTTTCTGGGTGAAACCCACAATTTTCTTCATTTTCAAATAGTCCTGCTTATTCTGAAAAACAAAACGTGCAGTGCATCCATATTTAAAGCTCATGAGAGACTTTGAGAGGCTGATGAATTTAAGTAGTACAAAAACTGAAAGGGTTATTAACGCCCACAGTGTCGCAATCACATGTTACTCTCTCGCATATGGCTGTAATGTTCGGGTGTCCACATATTTTTGGCCATGTAGTGTATCTAAGGAAGGTTCGGTTGGACGTAGACTCACTCATCTGCCTCGTCTCCTCTTGTTGTCATTGTTTAAAGGTGTGATCAGTAAAATGTTGTCTTTTAGTGACATCTAGTGACAGCAGCAACAACCTCTGCCTCTTTCTCTGCAACCAAACACATCTCAATAATCTGCATGAATAACTACCAGTGGAAAAACTGCCTGAGCACATAGGCTGCATATTCAACAAAGAGTGTATGCTCTTGCCTGATTACTGATTCAGTTTTCATTTATTATTTTTTAGATACTTACAAAATGTACATAATAGACACCAGTAAACATCCTTTGCTTCAATTTATTACATAATTGTTTTCTTGGTCTTTTCATGCCCTAAACTGTTTATTTTAGAATATTTTACTTTATATATTTATATTCTTACATTTCCTGAGTTCTCTATAGCAGCAGTTTTCCACCCCACAAGCCTCTCATATGAGTGAGATCACTGGGTGTTATTTAATGCTATTTATCATATAAAAGTTGATATCAGGTGTTACAGCTGAGCTCAGGTCAGTGGGAGGCTGTCACAGCTTTATTACAAGAAAAAGTCCTTCATTCAATATTTCACTTCAGCAAAAGTAAAAAAGTATTAGCATCAAGATAGTACTCATTGTGGAGAATGTGTTCATCACTTTACTGTTGCAGCTGGTAATGGTGGGGCTGTTCTTATATACTGCGGGGTGGCTTGTGAATTTCACCAAGGGATCAATAAAGTCTTTATCAATAATAATACATCAGGATTTATTTGTTGATTCATTTTGTATCATTAATCTGAATCTACAAAGTAACTAAAGTTAAAATAAAGTCAAAAAAACAATATTTCCCTCTGAATTGTTGTGCAGGAGGAGAATAAAGTAGCAGAAAATGGAAATACTCAAGTAAAGTACCTCAAAATTGTACTGAAGTGCAGTAGAGTGAATGTACTTAGTTACTTCCACCACTGACTAAAGATCAACCTCACTCAGTCACGTAGCGCCCTCTAGTGATGAAAGACATTCAAGCACTTACTTTTCAGAGGGTGGGCAAGAAAATACACTTATATTTATGTAAGTATGTGTGTGTGTGTGTGTGTGTGTGTGTGTGTGTGTGTGTGATGACAAATGGAGACAAATAGAGCAGATGTAAACGATCATGTATCACAAACAAAGAGGATTACAGTTAAACAGACTTCCTGTTTCTGTCTGTGTGTGTCTCCATCAGCACCAGCAGCAGCGTCGGAGACTTTTAAAGGAATCGATTAAAGACACGTGGAAGCTGCTTTCTTTCAAAGTCTTTTGGTGGAAACACGTAAACAAAAGGCAAAACATTAAAGCGGCTCTAACCTGAACAGGTGAGCCGGGTGTCCAGGCAGGAAGAGCTCCAGTGTCTCCAGTTTGGAAGTCCAGTTCGCCCTGTTGCATTTTCCAAGGATGTTGGATTTAAAGGAAGACGGGAGGATCTCAAGCAGCGGTCAGACTCATGTGGGATGAACAGAAGTAATTAAGTAATAAGTAAAAGTAATAATTGATTATCATCGAGTCATTTTTCAAGGAAAATGCCAAAATATGTGATGATTTAATTCTTTTCTTTGTCAGTAAATTGAATATCTAACGAGCTACCTAAACGTACTTTTGACTTGAACTCACTTTTTGATCAATATTTTGAACATTAAACACTGCATAGCTCTTTTCATTTGAAAAACAAATATATCTGACATACTTTTTATTGTAAATTTCTATTCTAAATGTGTGATTCTTGACTTTTGCAGTGTTTATTTTTTCTTTTCTCTTACTTTGTTTATTGTTCTGCACCAAAATACCAAAACAGATTCCTTGTGTGTGAAAACCTACGTGGCAGTAAACCTGATT
>NTHP01000511.1:378626-389088 GCA_003416845.1 Oplegnathus fasciatus | reverse complement strand
GGCCATCGTCGCTCATGCGATTGTCATCCTACCTTCTGGCTCTGTTGATCGCTATGTCTCTCGCAATCTCCGATTCGGAGAGTGAGTCTCGGTCCTCAGGGGAAGAACTCGGCTCGAAACCCAGGCTCAGTCCGCTGAGGTTCGCACCGAGAATGAATCGGAAGCTCCTCGTCCGCGCCGTAGCTCCCGCACCACCCGCACCACCCGCAAAAGACTTGCCGGATGGCCCGTGCACCACATTCTGGAAGAGCTATACGCCCGCAACATCTCAGTTCCATCCAGCCTTAACCATGAAGAGCTCTTTAATTACCTCCTGGTACAAGAAAGCTCCGCCGGTGCCCAAGAGTTCAATTTGAGCGCCGGTAATTCAAGCAGCGCTCCTCCCAAAGGTAAAGCTCCAGCAAAGAGGCGCGCCACTTCGCGAACAGCTTCTCCCAGACCTGTGGATATTACTCCCTCAAAGAGAGCAAAGCAGTCAGAACCCGGCCTCTGCTGAAGCGTCCATCCTGTCCACTCTTCTGGAGATGAAATCGGCACTCAATATCATGAATACCAGAATTAATTCTCTGGAAAACAACGTGCTTTCCTCTGCTTGCAAGGTAAACAACCTGGGCCCATCCTCTTCAACCTTTGACATGGTTCAAGCTGCCTTGCTTCCTGCTGACGTCACACCCCACAGGACCCTGGGAACTGCAGTCCTAGCTCCAACCATGGGTTCTCGGTTCCTGCCCCCTGCCGCAGCAATTCCCGATTCCCTTAGGAATCAAATTCTAGCAGGAGTTCAAAACCATGTGTCTCCAGGCCAAGCCTGCCAGCACGCCATGCCCTCCATTCAATCTGATGACTCTCGATTAAGCAGGTCCAAGCCCCTGAAGGATCTTTTGTACTCCAACTACATGAGACTTGGTTTAGCCAAAAGCACAATTAAAGCCTATGATTCAGCCTGGTTTTTCTACTCTTCCTTTTGCGCCAACCTCCTCCTTAGTCCTTTACCAGTAACAAAGTATCAAAGCCATTCTAGCAGGGATTCAGTTTCGCATTCGTTGCCAAGATCCAGCATCCCAGAGTCTTCTTGGGAATCCTTCCATTCAGCTGTTCCTCAACGGCNGTCTGTCGCTGTAATAAACATTTCAAACGTGAGTTGTCTGACTGAACTACTCTTATGGAGCACAAAGCAAAGTTTTGGTGAGCAGGCATATGGAGAATGGAGATGCAGGGTGTCGTATCCATGGAAAAGAGACGGCAAACTGGTTTGTAATGAAGGATTTAAGATTCACTCGTCACTCGTGCTGATTAGTGGGGCTCAGTGGGCGGACATGCCGCTCCACCAGAAACATCTCTAAATGCACAGTAGGGCACAGATTCTACTGATAGATGGCACTTAATCTTACATACTGCTCCTTTAAGGAAATGCTGTCATATTGTCAAACTAAATACACTTTTATTCTTCATGCTGTTAGACAGATTCTTTTCAGTCCCTGTACAAAATGGCAGCTATGGTATGGTAGATGTACTTAGTGTATACAATGACATAAATAATATATGTATCATAATGACACGTACTTTGCTCACTCTGTACTCCCTTTGAAATATAGAAACATCAGAACTGAAGCAGAAGTTGAAGAGGAGGGTTGAAGGAAAACAAAAAGGTAAAACTACAATTTCAATACATCCTGTAATATATAGTCTCATTTAATTATGTCAGTGGACTCCATACATCAGTGGTGAGCTAGAGCTTTTAACTACATTTACATTTTAAGAACATTTAATTAAATTAAGTCAAAAACATCAAACAAAGATAATTATCTTTGCAGCAAAAGAAGATCAACACTAAGACAGTAAGTATTGCAAAATGTTATATTTATGAACAGATTCAAAACAAACAGGTCTAAAAACGACTTCACATCCTGTCTGCTAACCATATGTCTCGTGCTGCCAGAGCGCACTGGAATGATGTTCCGCCACTTCCAGCCAATAAAAACAAATGGAATGGTCAAAGTTGTCATATTGACATTTAAGGTGTGTTGATTGATTCATGACGTCAACTTATGCAGTGAGTAACATGCAAGAAAATATTCCACCTTAAAAGTTCACGGTGGCTGCCGGTGTACAGTCTATAACTAGCTAAAGTTAACTAGTGTGGTCAGTTATAGTTGACTAATGTATGTAAACTTGCCACCTCAGGAACAGTGGTTACTTAACCTTTGAAACTGCATGTATAGTAAGAGCCTTCCAGAAGTACTTGCCCTAACTCCGAGTCCTTTTAAATGAGTCTAAAAGATTTTATGTTCTTCCTCTGTGTGTTATTATTAAAATTGCACTTAGCCTTTTCTTCGTTATTTTCATTTCTTTTAACTTGTTTTCTTCATTTATTTTTAAATCCCTTAGAGCACTTTGAATTAAATGGAATGTATGGATGTTCTGTGTCTTTCCTTGTCTTTACTTTCAGTTAGCTGCAGAGAATGTGTTAATATACAACAGAGGTGGTGGCCCTGACTTTGTTCAAATGGATTTACAGTCCATGCTACAAATGGTATCTCCTATGGGTGTTAATTAGAAATCCTGCTAAATGTTATGTCATGACTCCATTAATATTTATATTTCAGATTGAAATGTACGATTTATGTTCCCCTTTCCTTTTGTGCCAGGAACTATTGTAGCTATTTTAAGGCCATACAGTATTTATACATATTTGTTGGGAATCATATGTACACTTCTTTAGCCTAAATATGTTTGATATATAAGCCATACATCCTGTGCTTTCTTAGGGTTAAGCTTTTAATATTTTACTAAATAAAATGTAGTGAAATACATGTGGCTGCAGCTGATCCTAATGACTTCCTGAGAGCTGCTTGCATATACACTGGATGGTCTTTCAGCAGTCCATCATGTCAGAAAGGTCAAAAGCCCACGAAATTCAACAAGTTTTTATTCTCATTAAGTACTTCCCAGTGGTAAGATTAGATTAGATGAAACATTAATGATCCCATGAGGGATACTGATGGGATGTCACTCTACAATTTTAAGAAAGTTGAATGGTTTCGTACCTCAGGGCACTTGATAAGAACCGTCTGAAAACAGCAGGTCAGAAATTTGACATGCATTTGCAGATTCTAATACTTAAAATCATTATAAGTTCCTTAAACTCTGATGTTGGTGAGAGTCACAGGCTAGGAAGCCATTAAATGAATATATTTCACAGTAGCTTTAAATGTTCGATTTAGGATTAGTTTACTCTGGATTTCAGTATGAACCGAAATAGAAACAGGTGTAAAAAAGGTCTACAGATCGAGCCAAGGATGAGGTGCTGATGGTGTTGCAACACCCCCACTTCAGTCAGGCATTATAAAAATCATCAGTGCTTAATAAAAACATTTGAAAACATACAGTATATTTCCTTTTTTTCGACTGGGGTATTTATGTACAATACATCAGTGTTTGTGACATGATAAGTTTTACTTTGTTTTTTATCAGTATTATCAAAGGGTGTTTTAGCCTATATTTTCCTTTTGCGAAGTGAGGCACACATCCAACTGTCAGATTTGTATATGCTCACATAGAGTTGTTTTTATAGGAGGTGTTTTAGAGGTTTTGGTTGTTTTGATTCAGTGTTCCACTGGATGATTGTATGATTTGATTCAGTGTTCTTACACCCATGGAGAGAGTCTATTCAACCAGCTCTAGCTAGAGTAATGTAACATTAATTACTGTCACTGTTCTTCAATTAAATTAGGGTTTTTTTTAACGTTTGGATGGTTGTTAGAGTATCAATGTTTATTTTTAGTAATTGTATTTATTTTTAATTTTTATATTTTTTATTTTACTTTTACTGGACCACGTGCAAATTATACTCAGTCTAATCAGATTAAGTAGACAACCTGGTCACGGGCCCCATCGCTCTCTCACGTGCACTCGCTGTCTCACTCTCTCTTTCTCGTTTTACAATTGCTTAAATTCGGTGTTCTTTCCTGTTAAGTTGCTGTCAATTCTTTGACATATAGTGTATTGGTGTGCAAGTTTGTTATCAGTTGTACTGATGTGTAAAACATTCTAAAGTGAGAGTAAAATACTGTTAATTACTGTTAAGACATTAATTATCTTGGCCAATTAAAATTCATGTAAGACACATGAAAGGTGTGCAGCATTTAGTGTGATGTCATATAAAGTAAGTTTCTCTCAGCACCCCCAAGGCTGATTCTCACAATAGAAATGTAGCGTGATGTGAAGGATGATTAGGAACAATTTTACATCTTTCACAGAAGAACTGATGAACTTCTCCTAAACTTCTTGTTTCACATGATCTCTGGGTCATGAAACAGGCTCTGCCAGGACTTGAGGAGGACACTAATGAAAAATTAAGTGACATCGGGCCAATTTACAAGGTCGTGCATGGCACCGACCTAGCACCAACCTCTATTTCAGGACCAGTATCCCAGGCTCAGGATGATCCCTGGACTTCATCAAGGACTCAGTCAAGAAATGAAGAATAAAAAGGACTGAGTTTGCAGTGCAGAATGAACTATACATTATTTAATATGGTATGTTTAATTAACAATATAGGTAGAATGCAAAGCTTTGTTTTAACATGATGATTTTGCTGGGGGGGACAATAGACCCTGAACTTAAAGGAAAAGATAACCTAAATCCGCTAATCCATGACAGATAAAGATGAGATGTCTGATCTTGTTTAATAGCTCAATGAAACAGGAAATGTGAATATGCATTTTCATAACAAATAAATTGATCATGGCTTGTAATAAGAGAAAATGCATGGTGAAAGGCCTAGTCTGACCCACGCACACACACTGGGTGCCTGTGTCTGCGTGCCTGCTCCGGGGCTCTTCCTCTCTCTTCTTTTGTATTCCTTTAGCAGAGATACAAAGAACCCTGGATGACCTGTTAGTATTTCTATTTTACTTATTACATTTGCTATGCTTTGCTATGCTATATATCGTAGATATATGCATCGATATGTAATTTTATGTGTCACTCATCAAAATGACAAACTGAACTAACAGAAAGTGTTGATACAGATTCCCCAATGCTGACTCACACACACACGCCTGTTTTCATCCCTCTCAGGGAGAAGAAAGGAGACACATTCCTGTGAAACCTGACATGTATGGACCTTGACATGTTTTGAGCTTATTTTACTGATTAATTTGCTATGCATATACAGTATGTATGTATAGGCATATACACAGACATGCAGTATATACAGTATGTACATATGTGACGTGACTTCATTAACTCTTTAGAAAAGAAATTGGTAGCGAAGAAAGAATTAGGATGAATAAAATTTGATTTAGATTTGGAGGGGGGAGTTTTGCGCCAGTGACATCGGACATTCCCACCTCTTTCACAGAAGACTACAAAACAAGAGGAAACCTCTTAGACTGTCTCTTCTCTCTTATCTTCGGACTCATTGTGTAGACTCTTCGGACACTTGGCTTTTTGCGTCGTCCCGAACGGGCCAGCAGCCCGCTCGCCCGGAGACCAGCTGAATACCAGAAGGATCCGAGCATCCAACAACGACTTTCAAAAGAAGAAATCTTCTGGGAGAAACCTGCTTCAGTCTGACTGCTCAACACCTGCGTTTCTGATATGACAAAAGTCAGAAAAGTCAGAACTGTGATGAACTCTGCCACCACGTCTCCAGCACACCCAAGCCCTGCCACCTGCCAAGAAAGACGCGGGATTGAGAGCACACTAGAGATGCATACTGGCTCAAGCCAAGTCACCACGTGGGAGCGAACGCTTCTGAGAAGGCCAGAGAGCTGGCCCAATACTTGCATTGCTTTCTTGTAACTATCGCCTTTGATACTTTTGATGATCACTGATCTCACTTTTACTTTTTAGTTTTTCAAAACATGTTCTTTTTTTAAACAACCCATAGTTAATTTTTTTTGATATATTTTATCACACCTTGATAGTATGATAAAATACATCATGGATGTAAAATGCAAATATTACACAAATTAAGGGTTAATAAAGGTACGTTTACACTCCACAACATCCCTGCAGTAGCTGTAGAGAATGTCGATACTTAATTGTTGTGTTTTTGTCATTGCTGCTGTCCTTGTTACATGTGTCTGTATTTCATGATTCACATCTCAGACTGTCATCACATTTCACTTGCTGATACTGTTCTTACAGTGAAAATAAGAGATCCTGTAACCCAGTGGCTTTTCCATTCCAACATCATTATTCTAGCTGCATTAAAATGCTAAGCAGGAGTGACATAGGCATCAATTTGTGTTAATTTGAATCATCATAGTCACTAGAAACTCATTTTAAACTGATTTGGTCATCTTTAAATTGATTACACCATGCCAGTTTTAGACATATTCCCCAAGCCACATACCAATGTAACCTTTACAAATGTTGTGTGCCAGCAGTGGCTGATTACTCTGGTGGGAAAAATAAAATGATACAGATAGGAACAGAATGAGCAAATAGAATGGTAATTTGTTCTGTATCAATTTGTGATATAAGATTATAAATTAAATAAGGGCATGCTGAAGCAGCAGCACCTTCTGTGTTATTAAAGGTAGATATGCATTTAGCATCCTTTAATTCTTACGAGAAAAAAAACAAGCCACACCTATAGTAGTGTTGCTCTTTATTTATCTGTCTTTTAGATAATAAGTAAAGTCATCACTGTTGCGTTTATTCCAATGATTGTTTCTTATTCAGGATACATAAGCGCATATACATTGATCAAATTAAGGATCAGTTCAGTATGGCAACATATTGCTGTACCATGACAAAAACAATTCTGCTCAGTTTCTCGTAACAACGAGAAACATTTCTAATTTTTGCATGACCCTTTTCACGTTAGAACAAGATATTTTTCATGTTATTATGACATATTTTCTCATTATCACTAGACACCAAATCATTCTGTTTTTACAAGAAACTTCTTGTTATATCACAAAACATTCTTGTTATTTCACATATCCAACATATGTCGTTAAAATAAACTCATCTCGTTATAACATAAGTTGGTATGTTGTTGAAAAAAGAAACTTCCATATGGTCTTAAAATGAGAAAAAGGTCCATTATTGCCATTGTTGCCTGAAGAGACACTGTAGCCCCGTGTAATCACATAACATGACTGATAAGCATATCAAATGATGATCTAGACATGTGACAGGCTCATTTTATATACTATGGCACTGGGTTGCTTTCATTTTGTTTGTACGCGTATGCGTAATCACTATATCAGTGGTTGTCAATGAAAAGGCTACGACTCAGAGGTTAAAGTATCTGACAAGAATGTACATTTACTACCCTCCCACCCTCACCCCCTGACAGCACAAGCAATAAGCACAAGGCCAGATACAGTAATTGACATTAGGGATGACAGTGCGCTTAAATGTGCATTCAGTATAGAGCCTCTCTTGCTCTCATCAGCACCAATGTCCAGTGTCCTAACCTCTGTTTAAGACCTGTCTGCCCTTCCACACCACACACTGTACCTCATGAGGCTATATGCCTATGTTTAAATGTATATAGCAAACTGAATAACCTAAAATATTCAGTCCTGAGTACCACATATCCACAACTACCATCACCCCTCCACCTCTGCATGGACCAGAGAACAAACTCTGATTGGGTTGTTCCATTTCCTAAATGTATAGTTTTACATGTAGTTTTGAATGTGGACAAAAACATAGTAACCCCACTAAAAGTTGCCTGTAGATGTGAATGTGAGTATGATTGTCTGTCTGTCTTCATAGACTGGCAACCTGTCCAAGGTGCAGCCATTCTCATAGAACTAGGTTTACAATAAGCAGTCACTGTTTGGTTTACTACAGGTTTGGTCCTCTCAGGCTCTGCACACCTAGCGGGTGAAACCCAGTAACTGCATCTCCAACCCATTAACAGAGAGGACGGTCATTACTCACAACAAGGCTATAATCACTATGGTACCCAAATTGTGACAAAATACAAGCAGTGTACCACAGTATGACAGACCACCACCTCAGTACCCACAGGTCTCTTCTTAGTGCAAGGTTTGGATTTAAAAAGAGGAAACAATAGGCACTGATAGAAAAAATAGCCAATCCAAAAAAATAAAAAAACAAAAAACACATCAAACGAAACCAAAACCAAAAAACAAATTTTCTGCTTTGGCAGAAGACACTGAAGACTACAACACCACACAGCAAGCTGCTCATCCCAACTGGCCTCTTCTTAGTGCTGAGCAAAGGCCAGGAGACAGACTCAAGTAGGGGGCTGATAGTCACAACCCTGCTGCCAGTACTATAGTGCAGAAGGGGGCAGCAGAGGAAGCTACTGAGCAAGGTCACCTCGGCGTGCTAAGCACAAACCAGGAGCCCTACTAGTTTAGGACAAACTTCAACACCTGACCCAATATCCCTGCTATGAAGGAAGGCTAGCACAAACTGCATTCACCATAGCAACATGTCATTCACTTTCTGGCACAACCAGCCGATGGGCCAAGATGTTAAAACACCCTGCTGCAAAAAGCTCACCTGAAGATTAACAATATAACTGTTGAACCTCAAAGTTCATTTTTAGCCATGGCAATGTCAGACTTGGTCGAGACTGAAACCTAACAACAACTATGGGCCATGAAATTCGGTTCGAACTGGATGAACTGTAATAATTTTGGTGATCCTCTAACCTTTCATCTAGCAACATCATCAGGTCAAAATTAATTTTTCTAATACTTTGGTTTCTGATCAAATACCCGCACAACTAATTAGCAAATGTTAGCATGCTAACATGCTAAAATAAGATGGTGAAGATGGTTTACATTACCTGCTAAACATCAGCATGTTAGCTTTGTCATTGTGAGCATTTAGCTTGTAGCATTACTGTGGCTGAGTACTTTCTTACAGAGCCTATAGGTCACTGTAGACTCAAAAACACAAAAAGAAAATGCTTTGAAAAAAAGCCAAGCCCTAAAAATGTCATGATGATGATGAAATATCTGTTCCAGGAGATAAGAGAAATTTATTTAGTTTTTTGAGATTGCAGAATGAAATTCATTCAAAACCCACACCATATGGAGTAAGTACAATATTTTCATCCTACACAGTGAAATCATATCAACTGTCAGGGTCACACAGTACACCACTGCCTTTGGACATCAGCAATATTAATTCCACCTTCCTTGGCATCCAATAACAAGTGCAATCAACGAGACCAGTATCTCTCAAAACTCCTTATTCACTGACACAGCATATTATAACTTTTTAAATGGTGAAATTATATATTTTTAAAAGTTTAAAAATGACTTCGACATGACCACATGGGTCATTACACTCTTAAACAATACAATACTTTGTAACATTTTTTGATGTGACCATTCCTTATGTGCTTATATTGCAATGCCTCATAACACATACAGGTTCAACTTCACCCAAACATGCCTACAAGCTGATACACTAACACAGAAATAATGTTGTCTTGGAGGGCTGATGATAGTTATGACAGAGTGCAATGCCCTTATAAAATCACTTCATGGAATAATTTTTTTCCCTCAGAACACTGAATATTGGAAAATGACGTCACCACAACACAGAGCAGCAAAATCAAAGTGAGGCTTTGTTTTCCATTACTGCCCATCCCAGGAACATAAAACAATAGTACACTGTTGCAATATTAAGCAGCCACTTTCCTATAAGTGTGCTCTAGTCATGCGTTGCAGGGCAGCTGGCCTGTCAAGGTGAGAGTAAACTGGTATGTCACTTGTTGGAAAACAAACGCTTTCCAACCACAAGCACACATTGGCGTTTGTATCTTGTCTGATTGGGGTATTATATCCTGCTGTGTGAGATACTGTGATATTATTATACTGCCCTACAAAGCTACAAAGGATAAAACTGAGAAAAATGGCTTTTAACTGGGCAGCCAAATAGGTTATAGGTATATAAGTGATATTGCACTGACTGTACATATATTAATGAGGTAATTTTTATGCCCAAAAACCATGATGGTTGATTTGACCTTTGACCCCGAAAATGTAGTTACTGCACTCTGCCTTTGCATTGCCTTAAATGGTTCTGATAGCGATGCAAAAGCAAAGCGCAGTATCTACAATTTTGTTGTTTTCTTTCAGCTTTTATATTGTGTTTTCTGTGAAAAAAAAACTATTTTGACATTGATTTTGTTACAACAAATAAGTGGAGAACATAGTACCAGTTTATGTTTTGAATCCGGATTCATGACCCTTTGACTTGCTTCCTTCTGTGGCAAGCAAACAGTCCGAATCGTGATCAAGTTATTTAAATCAACACTCGTGTGATTAGTCTAGTGATAAGCCGGCTATCAGTCATTACTACTGGAATATCAAAACCAAGGGGAGTGTCATAGAAATTGATCAGACTGACCGAGCGTCAGTAAGTAGGCTATTAGACGAAGAGAGAGATCGCTCTCATGGCTGCTTGATTGTTGTGGGATAACATGATAACTTACATGATGCCTTTC
>NTHP01000511.1:333479-377099 GCA_003416845.1 Oplegnathus fasciatus | reverse complement strand
AGTATTTTTTTTCACCGCTGGCTGGATTAATTTTGTGATCTTAACAACAAAACGTAGATGACATGGCATCAGCGATGATGTAAAGTTACAGAGGATAATGTTACAGCTTTCAGGGAGCAGGTAAGCTAACGCTAGCTAACTAAACATCGCCTGCCAGTCAGCATATACAGCGAGGCTGACAGGTATTTTATAATGTCATTGCTAGTTTCTCAATGCTTAATGTCATTGTTACTTACCATACTCCCAAAGAATCCCAAAGGAGTCGCGTGGGGTAACTTAGATGGGTAGAGTGCGAAAATCGGCCAGTAGGATCTCAGAACTCAGATCTCAAAAACAAACTAGTCTGTACAATGTGTAATTCAACTAACACTAAGTGTTTGTAGCCTTCTTACAGCTGCACACCTGCTGAATGTGTGTACTACATGTGTATAATTGTCAGAGGCAGCCTCTCAAATTCTAACTTTGGAAAGGTAAAAAAAAAAAACGAAGCAAAAAGGACATAGTTGCACAGTGGAATAAGATATATCAGACTTTGGATACACGCACAATACTTGTTAGTAAAGCTGCAACAACTAGTTGATTAATTGATTAGTCGACAGAAAATCAAGAGAAAATTAATCAGCAACTAATTTGATAATCAATTATTTGTGAAAGTCATTTTACAATCATCATCCCTTTGAATCTGCCTCCTGACTTGCATGCAAGTGAGATGTTTTATATCTGCGGGGACGACATCTATAGCCAGAGAGTGTGGCTATATCCTCTCTATTCTCTACAGTGCAAAGAAAATAACAGTCGTCTATTTTAGCCTCAACTTTTGCTGGAGTAAAACCCAAAAGACCTTCACAGGCTAAGCTCAATTGCACAAGGACATTTTGGGATGTATACTGCTCAATAGCATGCGAGATGTGCATTTGAATGCCCTCTGGGTTTTGGATATTGGAGAGTTAATATACTTTCACATTGTTACACAGTCTAAGGTTTAATCAGCACCATGAGAGTATCCACCTGCATCTCCTCTGTTTATACATACACTAGTAAACACAGATGCTAAAGTCATAAATTTGAAGTGTTAATCAGCTCAAGACTGGGGCTACAATTAAACCCACCGTTGGATAAACACTTCCTTCTCCAGTAGTCCATGAGAATATATGATTACGCATCTCTATTTACAAATATGATACCTGCAAGTGAGAGTTATTGCTGTGTGTACTTGTTCAGTGTTGTACAGAGAACTGGCGCAGAGCAACGAGTGGGAAGCATGTTTAATTTGTGTTGTGGGACAGATAAGTTCTGGAGAAGCAGCGGATCAAAAGGAATTGACAGCTCATAAAATTCATCTGTGAGTTGGCTGAAAGTTTACGGGTGCCAGATCTGGCCCTGGAACCTCATGTCCGTCATGTGGCCTGAACACAAAAGCCCTGCCAGATCAAGAGTTCAATTTAGCAGGACATCATTTTGAAAAATTTGTCATCTCTCACGGTTCTATCAGTGCAGTAGTCTGTTAGTCCTGCCAGCAATCATAGCCAAGCCTCCCCGGAGAAGTGCAGAGTTCCTGGCAAGTTTCATAAAAATAGCCCGGGACCGTTCTGTTATCTCTTGGATTTCTGCTGATTTAAGCTGTTCTGCACCCACTTCACCACGTATGCCGGAGATTATATCTTGTACAAAGTCGACTACCTTTCCCCCTGGATGTTACGCCACACAAATTGCTCAAAAAGGTCATTGATACACACTTCAGCTGTCATCAGCACTTTGGCCACTTGTGTTTTACCAATTATGAATGTGAATGAAATCTCCTTGAAAACTGAATGACTGAATGTAAAAGTCTAGTTTAGTGACTTTTCTCAAAGGACAATCTCTTTTATTTTACGAAAGTGAAAAAGTTCACCAAATCATTTCAATTCCATTAATCTCACCAGTAACCAATCTCACACAGACACACATTTTATAGCATGTGATAACAGAAAAGCTGTCCTTTTCCATGTTCATAAGATAGCATGTGCTCTTTATTAAAAGCTGCAAGATCACCTTCCAGTACCGTTACTGCTTCTATTTTTAGCATCGGTGGCACCAATGCTAATTAAAATCTCTGAATATGGTAGTGTACTGGAGGTGCTGTGCTTCAGCCACTGAGCCATACAGGAGCGCAAGGACTAAATGAAGTGATCACTGACTTTTTAAATCTTCTATTTTAAGCACTGTAGCCCCTAAGCTGTGCTCAGCACCAAAGAATGTTATTTCTATGCAAGTTTCAGCTTTTAATTAATTAATAATCAGTAATACCTACATGTATCCAGAGCATCCCCCCTCCTCCACCCCCCCATCTGAAAATAAGTTCCAGCATGCATAAAAATAGGCTCTCTAAATGTTATTTTCCTTCATTGCAGCATTAATATCTCAAGCCTGTCTGTCAAGAGAGGATGGTGTATAAATGTCTTGTTGGGTCATCTGTTTTATCCCTTAAACACTGTAATTACTCCTCACAACAGTCCATGGAAGAGGGTCAACCCCTGCGCTGTTCTACTTGGATATTAGCTCTTAAAATAGTTATTTTCAGTACATAGGTAAAAGCTAAGCTTTCATCTCCTCACATAACAACTGGTACACTCTGCATACCTGCAGAAGCAAAGTTGTTCCTATATATATAAATAGTTATCAAAGAAAGTGTAGCATAAAAGAAACCCGTGTAAGAAGATTTTTTTTCCAATGTTAATCCAATTTCTGTTAGTCCTGCAGAATCATATTTCTTAATGCCTCTTTACGGCAAATATTACAATTTTACTTTTACACCTTGGAGCTGCCTGCTTTGCATATTTGCTTCTGATAAATGTCACGCTGTAAGTGATGTCTCATAATGTGTTTTGTCTGTGCTTTTGCCTTGATATTTGTTTGCAGCTAGCAATTTAGAAAATGTGTAAGTTCTGTATTAATAACTATTTTTATCACACTTTGCTTGCTACAACAGATTCTTCTGAACCTTCCATCCCAGTATGACAGCACAGAAGTGGGTGATTGACTTGTGGGGTGGGTGCAGGATAGAGATAAACTACCACATCTTCCTTTCACTCATCCTGTCAATGATGAGAACAAGAAAGAGCCTTTCACTCAGTCGACAAATGATTGTAATGCTCCCTTTGTGAAATGGGATGATTTGCCACATCATAGAACATCTAGCATTTTGATAGAGACCTCCACAAGATATTTGATTTGTCTGTACGGCTCACAAATACCTGCCAGTCAAAACAACTCAGAGGGAAATCGCAGGTGGGTAGCAATGTGAAACAGCTGGTCCCTTATGCTACAGCGCATAGAAGTGTGTGCACTATGTTGGTTTGTGGATGATGATGTGTTCTGAGGAAAAGGAAAACTGTCCTTTTCAGCACCTCGGCACAGCCGTTTGAAATGCATATGACAATGGCATATTGAAAAATTGTGGTCTGCTGGGAATGCCGGGCATCAGAGGAGCTCAAACCATGTTTAGTCCAAAAAACTTTTGCATAATGCATTCATAAAAGTCATTATGCAGCATTTGAATATTTTTTCCTTATATTAAAGGACCAAAAAACTACATTTCTCCCTGTTTTTCAGTCCATAACTGTCAACCAGTTTCTAGCATTTTTGTGTGTTATATGTGCTGTCCTGTTGTTTATAGTACTGTAACACACCACGTACATTTTACATTTTCTCTTTCATATTTTGGAGGTCATTGTCACTTTCATAACTGCAGCCTGCAGTGCTGATCCTGCCGTGATTCTTGCTGTTCTCATACTGAGAGATCCGGACAAAAACAAACGTGTTTGATCCACTTTCACTGAGAACACAAATGCCTTTGTTTTCATTTTGGCGGATCCCATGTACAGTGAGTGGTTCTCTATGCTGCTTTTATTTTAAATGTGGTTTTAGGTTATTATCTGGTTTGTTGGTTTGGTGATGGAAGGCTGTTAATAATTCAGTAGCTTTCTGTATCTATCCTCTAGAGGCATCCATCCAGCCAGGGAAACACTTATCAACTGTCTTGTCCAGCCTACATGGGGAAAATGTTATACACATACACATGCATCTCAGATTAAAGAGAATACTGTTGAATTAAGTATACACAGTCGTGTGAAAGCTGCAGTATTGAAATACCTTTTCTGCATCTGAAAGCAGTAAGCTCCAGCTGAGCATTATCAATGACCACTCAGGTCATCATTTGTGAAACATCAAGTGTTATCGGTAGTCCATAGAGTATCCCCTTAAGTCCAGCAGCATGAGGTGCCCACTGTACTATCAAACTGCATACTGATTTAGACGTAAGGCATCAATAAAGAGTTCTGTTTGAGCATGTTGTGCCACTTAAGGCCAACTTTAACATCTAGCTGCTTCAGGTTCAAAATTTTGGATTGAACAAGCTTTAAAATAAGCTGCTGATAGTTTGGCGAGTTCGGTGAAATATGAACAATATGGTGCTTGAGGTAGCTAATAACACATTCCTCAGGGTGGTGGAGAAGATGAGATGGGAGAACAGAGATACAACTGCACCACAGGGCGCTGCTGCAGAATGTAATCTGCCACATACATGCAACTGCAATCTGAATCACCCTCCTCCTTAGTGAGGTTTAATTCGACCTCAAGCCTTGCTAAGGTGCAGGGAAAAAGAGGGGAAGAGAGGTCTGAAAGCATCATCGTTCACCATTGCAGCTTACCCAAACAGGAGAAAATATCGCATTGAAGATTAAAAGAAGCAAGAAATGAAAGATGATAAACAGATGAGGAAAGAGCCTTGGTATTATAGCTGAAAAGCTTCATGACCCTTTCTGCCCCATTAGAAAAGGGAAACATGTCTTTACAAGTAGTCCCTAGTGATAATACTTAACTACTTAATCAAGACTCACAGACCAGTGACTCCACCAATGACTCCATCAAATTTTTATCACTGGGTCCTACATGACTTTTTTATTTTCTTTATGAATACTTTGAAATATGTTGATGGTATTATAAGATTGCTCCATCCACGAGGGCATCGCTATGGCCATCATGAACAGCAACTGCCTGGTGTTCGTTTTCTCTCTGCAGCGGTCGAGAAGAAGATAGCGGATACACCAGGCCAGGACTGAGAGGCTCAGGAAGAGCTTCTACCCTCAGGCCACTAGGATCCTAAATGAGGACACTGCCTAAGGATTGCCCAAAGACTATTTTTACTCACTTTATTATTCAAAGTTACCTCTATAGTTAACATTGTTATTTATTACTTATTTCTATTCTTTATCTTTATTGTATTTTACACTTATTTTTAATTGCACAATTAAAGGAGCTAACGGTCACACATTTCACTATGATTATACCCTGTGTGATTATATGTGACAAATAAACTTGAACTTGAAGTCTGTAATAGTGTGTAGCAGGAGTGTTGATACCCATTACCTGTGACATCGAACATACTAAATATGCTGGACATTCAGTTGCGAGGGGGATTTACTGGCATGTACTGTGTAATATAATGGAGCTTGCATGTAAAGCCAAATATAAAGCCTGACCATACTTGTTTGTTTTTTCCCACCTCAATCAATACAGTAAGTGCTGTAAATAATTTGCTGCTATGTGATAATGACATGGGAATGATTATAGTCAGGATTTACATTTGACTTCATGAACAGTGGTTTCAGCGAGTGGGTTGCCAGCTACTTATTATTCATGACCCCTTTCAGCCAATGAGCTCAGATTTGCTTGAATGGACATACTGTATACTGTACAAGCAGCGGCTCTTAGGTAAACAACAAGACATTTCCTCACCAAGCAAAACACATATGTACACAGAGATAACAACTCTGTAATGATACAGTAGACGCTATTATGTGTCAATTCTCCTTGCTGTCCAATCAACGCTGCTTTTTCTGTCATTCATAGGGCACTCCAAGTGTCCCAATGGGAAAAACAAACAAACATCGAAATACAGAAACACGTGTGTGTATAATTTTATTCTTTAGTCCACCAGTGTCATGCTGTTGTTTTGACATTGTAGAGCGGTGAGTATATAAAGTCTAACTGGAGGCAGTAACTTAACAACTGAATATCATGGATCAATATCCTCATAACCCAGCTGCCTGACACACATGGGGGCACACACACACACACACACACACACACACACACAAACACACACACACATAACACACACACTAGTGGAGCATGTAGCCTGCCCTTATCACTTAAACACTGGAATCATCATGCCATACATATTTGCTCATGCCATGGAAGTGTACCAATAAATATCTACAAGCTCTTCTAGCATAACCTACATGTTTCTACATGTAATTTAAAGGATAACACTGGCATTATTTTACCTGTTTTATTTTTATCAACAACTTCCCCCGAAGAGACCAAAGTAAACCAATTTATCCAACTAACAAGTATTGTATTGTGTGCAGCCACAGCCTTATGTCTCTGTGCCACACAACTCTATTACTGCCATGAAACAATTAAAAACCCATAAAAGAGCAATACTATTGCACTGGGTGATATATTCCTTTATTACAAAGAACATGGTTGGTGTAGTTTATTCTGAAAAAACTCTGCAACTGCAGTTTCTATCTCTCAAGAGTAGCTCAATGTCAGGTAGATGTCACTGAGCATGCTCGTAGGTGATGGTTAAACTAGTTTGATTACTGAATTTGTTACCGTGTGGTAACATATTGGCTTTTTGATGTGTATTAAACTTTATTTTTTTTGATAACAGTGGTAAAAACTATATTAGGCTGTGGCTACACAGACAATACTTAATAGGATGAATTAATTGTTGGTTGAGGTCTTTTCATGGAAACGGTTGTTAATAATATATATATATATATATATATATATATATATATATATATATATATATATATATGTATTTTATAGTTGCTTTGGATAAAAGCTTTACATATTACATACAATACAATACAAACACAAAAATATATAGATAAATGCAGTCATTTACCATTTACCAGCTACGATAAGCATGTGCTCCAAATATATCCAAGCTGGTCACCGACTAAACCAGTATCTATGGGCAGAGCATGAGCAGCACTAACTTTCCTAATGGGGAACAATTTAAACCATCATAACCAGGTCAAGCTGCTACAGTTTGTGTTTGCATGCCTGTACATGCTTGTTTTACAGTTACTATCTTAAATCTGCTGCACACAGGCAAATTATTTTAATATGAATGCAGCTTGCTGTTCTTCAGTTTTGCAATTATTTAGAGCAACACAGTTGTTTGCTGTTGAAAGAGCAGATGTTGTAATGTAGCTCTAATTGCATTGTCCAGGCTAAATGTATAGTCAAATGCTTGGAAGACTGTGTCTTGTTGCAGCTGTTGATGTATCCTGTATGCATGCACAGTCCAAATAAAAAATCTGCTTCATCCTTACTCTGTGGCTGTAAACAAAGACCAGATACTTATGCTTGTGCTCCCATAAAGATAATATTAATTCATCAGACATTCTCTCTGAATATGTTCAATTCAAGACTATTTACTTCCGAAAAAACACACACTGAGGTAAAAATGGGGCTGCTTCAAGAACTGAGCACAGAGAATAAAAACAAATACTCATAACTCTAAATAAGACCAAAGACTAAAAGTGTTTGGAAGTAATGAAGCTACGCACAGCTCGCCTATCCTGTTTCCTTGCAGAATTGTGCTTTCGAACTAGTGCAGCAGTTTTACAGGCATATTCATAACATGGAGCAGACCTCTGTGTTGTTCAGACCTATATCAATTTTGTTATTTGGTCTGGAAATTTTCACATCATTTCACACATATCCTTGCTTGCATGGCAAAGCACTGGGAGTTTCAGCTCCCAGTTGACATCTCACTAACATGCGTGACGGAGGCAGAATAACTACCGGAGTCTGAAATAGAAGTCGCTCTGCGCTCACAATTGTCAATTCGGCTGGGTCGGAGATAGCCAGATTTATCTGTGATACAGCTGTCCATCATCCCATACAATCAGTTTTCCTTATCTTTCATCAATCTGAATTACTACGGACAGCGTCTGATAACTTGCAGCAAATCCCAGCCCTGGGGCATCAGGGGCCCGGGCTCCAGCTTGTGCCACAGTTTTCATTTCCACAATCACTGGGAAAAGTGACGGCAGGTGTGATATGTTCTGCAGGTAGATCCATTGACTGCAGGATAGCCATGATCCATCATGTGAAAGTGTATCTTGAACTGTATACCAAATCCAGCATGCAGGTATTTCTCTCTCCAACCCAGACACTGCTATCTGCATACTGCAGTGGTCCTGAACATTAATCAGGTGAGGGCTGATATACCTACATGTCTCACCTAAACAGTGGCAAGTGCACCTTCAGAGGTGATAATGAAAAAACGCTCTATCACCATATGCCATGAGTATGAGTAATTAATTTGAAATTATCAGGAGAGGGAGTAGTGCAGGCAGGTCTGGGGAGGGATTTGCAGGCTGTCTGTGCACTGGTTAGACGTTGGCAGCCTCCGCTCAGTTGGATGGTTTCTTGTCTGATTCATCTGCTTTCTTGTGCTGTTTCAAGTCCAACGTTTCACCAGATGCTTGTTTCATAAAGAAACAGCGGCTGCTGCCAATCAGGATCTTAACACTTCACTAATTTCTCAGCTCTCTGTCTGAAGCGACAAACAACAAAAAATAGCTTGCCTTGCCCCTTAATGTGACGAGTCACTTGTCTTTAAAACGAGAATTAGGAGGACACTGAAAAGGTTTCATAATGACTTTAGCAGAGATAATGGAAGATCTAATACTTCAAAGATTAAACAACATATTAAAGTAAGGATCGTTTAATTCCCAAAGGTGATACTCCAAGACTGGTATCAATTCTATTTTAGGAATAATGCAAATGATCAAACAGTGTCACTCCCTTTCAAAAGAATAAAATACAGTATTTGTTGTATCTCACGAATATCAAGACATTTAGCTTGTGAATTATATGGTAGATTGGAGACAGGAGATTAAAGACACTTTCTGCTATATGGAAAGAAGCTTCCATTTTCTCTTCAGTATATCATGCAGCTACATTTGTGTTTTGGTGTAACAAGGGGAGAAGAGAAGTAACAAGATATTTCAGACATGCACACGCAGACACACACTAGGGGATGAGAGGCAGACAGCTAGTAACCCATCAAAAGAATAACTGTGGCTGCCAAAGCACAGACCACGGTATCTGCTCTGGGCTCCAGGCTCTGGGCCGAGACATCCCGACGCCTCACAACATGACCTCCATTTTACAGACAAATCAATCTATGAACGACGGGCTAATTGCCAGGAAACTCGCAGCGTGACCCATTAGGCTCCCCGTTCCACCCACGCACACAAAGAGTGACATGACAAGCCAGTGAATGATGTGGAAGGGCTTGGATTTTGCAAAAATAAAATAAAATAAAATTACTTGTATCTTGAATCAGTGGTGCTACTATATTGCACACATATTAGTAGTTTCAGTCTTTGCTGGCGAAACATCGCACCCTAATTGAAGAGTTCGGACAGACGTCAATTTTAAGTTTTCAGATGAGTGATGTTTCCAAGCCTCATTATCTGAAGCTGCACCAAGTTGTGTGCGTACAGTCTTAGTTAAAAACAGTAGAGGTTGTGTCCAAATGATGTTGGGTGAACTTACTCCAATTGACATTTGTTGTTCAAAAGCATGTCAAAACTTACTTTAATGGTCTGGTGGGCGAGGGGGTTTCAGTAAATATCTTTCCTCTAATAATACTGGGCCGAAATTGTTTGATCTAGTTTCAGTTCCGACTGTGACAGCAGGGAAAGCAAACAATGTGCTTGTGTCAATTACCAATAAATCTCAACTAATTTAAGAACATGTCAAGCAACCTAAACACATAGGACTCATTAGTTGTCAATTGGTTGGAAACAGGATGTACAGTCACTGTAGGCCCAGCGTCCGCTCAATAATCAAGCCTGAACCACAAGCGTGACAGCTAACCTTATGTTGCATTCCCTTTACAACAATTTTCAAACACTGGGCAATACGTTCATAGTTGTCGTCTCATTTCCAGTGTTGTGTTATGTGAAGAAAGGCAGTTTCTAAGTCATGCCTGAAACTTCATAATGCTCTGTTTTACAGTATAAAACAAATAAACACAACAAAACCCTCGCACTGAGCAAGCTCGCTGTCAAAGCACGCTTCTCATTTTCTGTACCGCTATCTCTTCTCCTATACATACATACACACTTGCATCGTAAACAGCAAAGTATGAGCCACCCCCTCTACGTGCACCAAGACAGGTTCCAAACACTTGCTGAGAAGCTATCAAACACTTCCTTGATCAAGGACAGCTCTGTGCAAACCAGGCCTTCAAGCTGTGGATTGGTAATATGAATCCACTCAGTGAACAAAACAAGAGTACATGGATAGCAATCAATAAAACCTTTGCTTCTTCACTTTAAGCCACACTGCTTGCATTTTGCTATAGGGGCTGCAGTGCAATGATACTCTAACACGAAACATTAATATAAAAAAAAAACTTTAATATGTATGTGTGCTTTCTTAGGAGGACATATGAAATTGGTTTCAAGAGTAGAATTAGAGAGGACATGATTAAACAAATGCAAATCACACATTGTGTCATGACTTCCTAGAGATCTCCTCACTAGCTAACGAGGTGAGGTTGCACTCCATGAAGCCAGAGCTCAATTAAAGATGCTGTTATATATAGTTCAAACAAGCAAGCACTTCAGCATGTATATAGCACAGTAGTAGAGAGCAGAGTTACAATGTCAGAAGTATTACCTGCCTATACTGTATCACAAATTGAGGCTGCAACAGTGAAGAACATCCAGTCTACACAAACCGAAATCCCATAATTCCACCCTATTTATCCAAATGAAATTCTGGTGTCTAGAAGTAAAAAAAATCCAAACTCGACAGGGAAATACAAAGCCTTTGCCTGAACTGCAGTAAGTTAGTCCTCAGTGAGAAAACCAGAGTATCTAACAATGACAGAACTAGGGCTGGGCGGTATGGCCTAAAATTTATATCACGGTATAAGTTGAAGCACGGACAGTAACGGTATATATCACGGTATATTCGTAATTAATTATTTGAAGTCTGAAGTCAAGCCAGGTAATTAGCCTAAACGAGGGCCACTTCAAATGCAATGCGGATTTTAACAGCCAGGATGTGACAATGAATCAGCAAGAGTTTCCTCTAGTTATTACAATATTAATAATTCATTGATTATATTTTAAACATGAAATATTCTCAGTTAAATGTGCAGGGTGAGACATGGTGAAAAAAAAGGGTTAATAGCAATATAACGATTAGGAATTATTTGTTTAAGACAGGTGTAGCACTTTGCTTCATGTTTGGGGGGCAGAGTGGTCCGACTAGGAGAGAGCGGCAGAGTTCGCTCTGTAGTTTTAATCCTCAGTTTTGCGATACAAATGAAGACTCACCCCCGATTTATGAAGGCAGGCGCAAACCAGGTAGATTTAAAAATCATTTTTATGTTTGTGCCTAAATTTAAACATGCACTGGGCGGTAAATAGTGTGAGCTGTTTTTCCTTTCCTTTTTCCTACGCTGATATTAAGGCGATTTAACTAACTTACTATCAGAAACTAAAATGTTGGCGGTCGGATCGGTAGCTTTTAAATCACAATGTTATGATGGTAGAGGGCTCAGTGATCGGTGACTGTCAGCCATCGGCCCAACCCTAGTGTGCAGCTTTCAGCCTTTTCTTGGTTTCCAAACAAAGCAGCATGGGGTCTCTCGTTTTCCAGACGATTCGCTGGCTTCAAATCCAAACAGTGGGCTTCATTTTCAGCTGGCAAGTGCAAAAGGGCAAAGTGCAGCATTAACACTGATTTTACCATTTAGATTTTCTGGGGCTAACAGACGGGAAACGTTTATTCTGAGAAAATGCAAAAGCAGTTCAGTTCTTTAATGTGTTTATAATCCAGTTTGTTTTTTTTGTCTCATGCCAATGTGAAAATACAAATAACTGACAAGTTATATCCTTTCCTGCAGGTGCAGAATGTACATGCATGTCAGTGACCACCTGACTGACATGCAACTCGTAACAGAAGACATGAGGTCTGTGTAGGTTCTTTGACGTTGGCTTGGTGTGTCAGGGCTCTAAAGGGCAAAGCGGTGAGTAAACTAAATGACATTAAGGGAGGATGTGAAACACCCAGTGCACTGATGACTGAAAGTTGACCTTTTAAATGTGATGTAACACAATGTTAGTCAAGCACAGCGTGAATAGTCTAGATTAGTATTACAGATGCTTCACCAGCATGATACTGCAATAAAGTATTTATTATCTTCAACTTGTTTGCTTTGCATCAGAGAGTCCTCTATAATTTCAACAATGTTACTGGTTCCGGCTGAAGCTGTAACAATGTGTTGGGCAGAAGATTGGCACAAGGGCTTTGTTCCAAATAACATTCAGACTTTAGCAGCCGTTATTTGAAAGAGTTCATTTCACATTTGGTCTGGAGCAAATGTTTTGATTTCATTGTTGCTGATTTTCAGACAGCTGAAAAACAAAGAGCTGTTCTGAATTGAAAAGTCCCATCTTCCCTTTTGTTCCACCATCCTTGTTTTTATAACCAGGACGTTTGGCGTGTTTAATCCTGACAACTCGAAGCTCCAGGGCCATCAACCAAGGCTAAAATGTTCAATGCTGCTGTCTGGAAAAGATGTTGTGAAAAGATATGCACAATGGAGAATGTATTCCTAATGTGTTTTTGTGAGCGCCTGACGGCATGTCATGTCTATTTGCGATGCTTCCCAGCACCACAGAAAATGCCTTTTCTCCATTTCGCTATTGGAGTAAAACAGGCAGATTCTCTGCACAGTGAAAGCAAACACATTGGCTTTCTAGTAGAATTTTCTCCAAAGCAGAACGACTTTGTAATTGTCAGCAATATGGAGCCAAAAACATAATCAACTTTTGAATACACCCTGGCACAGGCGAGCTCTCCCAGCACACAATGGTTTCCTCCCCATAGACTGGACGTAAACATGTGCACACACAGAAACCCTTTCAACCTCAGGCATAAACACATCACACGCACCAAATATTCACCACTCTCCCTATGCTGTTGTGCTCTGTCTATCACATAAACACACACATGCACACACCCAGACACTGGCCACACCTGCAAAAGTGTATTTAGGAGGATTTCTGGCAGCCTGAGTCTGCAAACCAGCATCCCGTTTGCCTTTAATTACAGGCCAGGCCATGATAGGGGGATGGAGCAACTATTTCCTGTTCCCCATGGGCAATCTGGGAGGCTACAAATTGAAGATGATTCCTACACATGGCCTAGATTCTGCCTGCAGTCAAATTCCCCTCTGCCCTGTGTAACAGCTTATCAGTGTGCAATAACAATGTCAGAGAAAATAGTGCACCTGACGCCCCCCCCCCAGATTCTTGTTATCCATCATCATGTTGTGTTCTGTCTCTTACAGCGTCCACAACATTGGTGGGTATGATTGAAATTCCTAGCCTCGTATTAGCCAGAAAATGTTACTCCACAGCCTAAAATTCTACACTGACATGTATAATGGTGGCTTGTTAAAAGGATATACTTAACCCGACTTTAAATGGAATAATAAGAAATCTGCAGCAGGCATTCGTTTCTCAGCAAAGTCTATTCAGCTCTGCTGTGGGATTTCTGGAGCAGCTCCTCCTCTGGGCTCGGTTAAAGTTTGGATTAGGGGCTGCGACTGAGTTCTGTTGAGCATCTGGCTGGAGACTTGTCAGTCGCTTTAATTTTTATACCCATTTCCCTGTGCTGAGGGAGAGAAAAAAGTATGCTGCACGGAGCATGTTGGTGTCTTTCCAACAATGTAATGTCACCATGATATGTCAATATCTTTGCATGCCACGCTCCCTGAAACAATTATATCTATTGCAGCATTCCTGTGGTAGGTTAAGTATCATAAATTATCCACATCTCTCCACTATGAAAGGTTCTTACTGCACTTAAAGAAAAATCATTAGCCTACTGATGACCCCATACTTGATCTCTGAAGCAGACGCAAGGAAGAGTAAAGCAGCTCTTAGATTCGCGGACTTGTAAGCTGTCAACACATCCAAAGCAAAACAGCATCAAAGAAAAGTGACAGAGGAGGTGAGAGAAACGGCAAAATCTGGCGAGGCAGTGAAGCTGAAGGCAAAAGGCCATCATTCTCCTCGCCTATGTATCCTCCGCCACCTCCCTGACCTCTGGTCAATCAAAGAGCCATTCAACCTTGGAGTATAAGTTAATACCAGGCCTGGCATTTCAGCTTTTGCAACCACACAGGTAAGACTGAGACTTGTCTGAAAACGCTGTTTACTCTGTCACTGAGTGGACATCATGCCTGCTGTTCTTTTTAAGCTGTCAAGCATCACAGCCTCAAAACAGGCCCAGCTGGCTCCCCACGAGCCTTCCACAGTAAGATTGATGAGGGGAAGCCTGGCAGAGTGAGGGCAATACAGGCGAGCCTTTGTGTCGTTCTGTATGTACACATCATTTTCTCTCATTCCACTGGAGGATCAGTAACAGCAGATTAAATGACAGAATGAATTTCTATCAGACCGTACACATTCGTTCAAGGGAATTTGTGTAACCATTCAGTGTAACCTGGAATTAATTCTGCACGCTTGTATTCCATCGCTGTAATGGCATCCTGCTATTGTAGACTAAAACATAATTGATATCTTCATGCATTAAAATCGTATTTTATCATAATGTCAGATAGCAAGCATGTTTCTATTGTAATTTTGCATATGCCGTAAATTAGATTTGATATGTAAGAAGAAATGCTTTTTAAAGCAGCATTAAGTAAAATGTATATGAATACTTAGCTTTAATTTAGAGTTGATAGTGATGTTTATCAGTTCCAATGACTTAAACATTGCTCAGCCAAGATGCTTGGCATTTTCTGGCTTTTAATACTCACTCTCCAGTCTGTAGTCTGTCTTGGAACAAAAGCTCCTCTTCCAGTGGCTAAACAAGATACCCTCAACCACCATCATCGTCGCCTGCTTTCATTTACAGTTACTCAGTGATGGAGGATGGTGCTTACAAGAGAGCACTGGAAACGTTTTAGATAAATAAAAACTTAAAAAGTTAAAATGGTTTGTTCTCACTGCAAAACAAGCAACAAAAAAGCAGATTCTTGCTTCTCCTCTTATACTCAGCACAGGGACGTACACCCTCTTTACAGCACATTCATTTTAAAACTTTAATTTCCAAGTTGTTGCAGTTACGATTCATAACCAGTAAAGGTCTTAAATTATTTAAAGCTCCTTCTAACACCCTGTCTACACCTTAATTGTGTCAGCAAGGTTTTTCAGTAGGTCCGTTTCATGCGTGTCTGACTGAAGAGATAACTTTCAATTTTAATCAACACAGATGTCTACACGGGCTGTGCAACTGCTAACACTTCACTTCTTCTTTAAGCATGTAACTGCAATTCAAAGTGTCTTTTTATTCCTTCAAGTCCTCTGACTCAGATCATTTGTGTATTTGACTGTCAAAAGTGTAGTGTGTCTGAGTGCAGCATAGCTGGGGTGCTGTTTTCGCAACATCCCAAAATTAGGTTTTGATAAGGTGGAATTGCCTTAAAATTACACAGGCCTGGTCAACCGCCAGCCCAGCAAAGTCCTTCTACTCGTTATTCTTGAGTAGATAATGAGTTTAAATTTCAGATTTTCTTGTGGAACTGTAATGTGACTGTGTTTGTGTCTTTTGACACTGTCAGGAGCCTACTTCAGCTGCTTGTTCACAATCATTGTATGATGATGATGATGGGTGAACATAGCGTTACCTCTGAAATCCAACACAATATCAGGGCATTAACTCAACAGGATCCACGTCGCATAAATTTCATCATCTGCCCATTTATGCTGACAAACGCGCGAACACGTCCTTGTATGCAGACACCAAATAAAGATAGATAAGATAAACAGAGCTGCATGCACATCCCTCCCATTTACATTATAACATTAGATATTATATTAACATACTGTACTGCTTCAGAGGAGAGAATTACAATCAATATATTTTCCTTTTTATTTCCTTCGTTTATACTGATAAGCCTGAAATATAATACTAGCAAAAAAATATTGCACTTGATCACTGCTGTCTAAGATACTATATTTAACTACTGTATCATTTTCATGCTTTTGTAAACGCGATTTTTTTCCAACAAATTTCATTACCAAGCAATTGAGTGCTTGTGGCTCATTACAGCATCCTGCAAACACCAGGGAAGTAATATTGGATAAATTGATGTTTTGAAGTGAGCCATGTATCTACTTGCCATCATGCTGAACACCAGTGAGCTCAGAATCAGAAAGCAGAGAAACACTGTGTTACAATAATAACATATTCCCCTCGGATTCACTGGCAGACTCCCAGACTTTGGTGTCATAAGTGATCTCTTTTCCAAGTTAAGAAATCAACACTTTGAGTGTCAGCAGTGACACTGTTAATTGAGCTGAAGACTATTCTGAGTCAGCTGATGGCTGACATTTTGTTTTGTTTTTGATGAGCAAGATAAGAATACATACATACACATTCATAATTGAGCTATGCAATTAAAAATAAAATGTTTACCTAATTACATTTATTGTTGACTATGAAGATAAGTGGGTGGTGAAATGTCAGTATGACAAGTAACGAGTTAGAGAATGACTGAAAGAATCAGATCTTCAGTAGATGAACACAGAGGATCTGTTGTTAAAGCTCATTTTATGTAAAAATTTAATTAGTGATAAGCTACTACTAATAATGTTTATTGATTAGTATCCTGTTAAGTAAACATTAATTTGAGAATAGTTTTAGTACCTGTACTGGAAAAGAATTACTACATTTTGTGATTAAAAAAAAAAATTCCATTGCATGTAAGACTGTAATACTTCATAGATCCTTTACAGGATGCATTTGCATATACATTAACGTGTGTTTTGCTCTCTATTTTCACTTGATTTAGCACTGTGATTCAAACAGTTTTATATATCCATTTATATCCAATTCATGAAAGCTTTTGTGCTATAATGTTGTATCGTACTGTATGCTGTTCTCAACAGCCGGTGTCTGGGTAGACCTTTGTTTGTTTGTCTGGAAGAACAGCATTATAAGCATGAGCAGTGATAGCCACCATAACTGCACAGAAAGATCACCTATAGAGTCTCATACTTCATTAACTGAAGATCAAGTGAAAAATTATTATGTTTGACTGACAAGTAATTACTGGGAAAAGCAGTGCAAATACACCACAACAACCAATGCCTTCCATTAAAACGATACTGAAATAACTAAAGAGAAAACAAGAGGATTCTGTCACTCTAATTATTATAAGCCACTTTACGAGGCTATTTTAACTAATGTATAGATAGAAGGTCTTGGTGTTCATCACTGCAACAGATGGAACCACCAACTACAGACTTTCTGGTGTTATGGTGGACGTCTCACAGATATTACTCAGATGTGTGTCATGACACACATGGTGAGAGTACAGTGGCTTGACACACTAGTCCTGATGGATGCTCTTCACAATTTAACACATTAAGGTCATTATGTTATTGTGGGTGTGCTTTTGATCATCAAGCAGATAACCAATTGTTAACAATTACAAGAATCATGCAAAAGAAAGTTTCTTCTAAAAAACTATTGGACGTGTGGGAGGACTACGGGTGTGTGCAGTAACACTTTATCACTTCCCTCCAAACAAACCTACAGTTACACTAGTTGCTGACTTCAATATAACCCTAACCCTTGGTTTGGCATATTGTTTGTCACTGTATTTCTTTCACAGACTTACCTTGCTGTTTTCATATTGCTGAACAGGCACTCACATTCTCTCTGTAATGCGATTTATAATGTAAGCTTGAAGACCCTGAACAAAAGTTGCTCAATGTAAACAGAGCTTCAGAAAAGTGTAAATGAATTTCATTTGTGTAGCGCTTTTATCCAGAGTACTTTAAAATTTGTGTCTCACTCACACTGATGGCAGCAAGCTACCACGCAGGGCATAGGTCTAACCATCGGGAGCAACTTGGGGTTCAGTTTTTTGCTCAAGGACAATTCAGCATGTAGACAGGAGGAGCCAGGGATCAAACCGCCGACCCTGAAATTAGTGGACGACCCGCTCTGAGCCACAGCTGCCTCTTCAGATGTAGTTGCATGTTTGAAAAAGTACTCCACAGATTTTGCATTTCACTCTTATAAAATTATCAGACACGCAATATGAAGAAAAAAATTGATGTAGCAGAATTCGAGATATTGTCTTTTTTGTCCCATGCATTCTTCTTCTATATCAAAACCTGGCCCCTACATTTCCCACAATGCAACTTGATCATCGATAGTTTGTTCAGAGATTCAAGTGTGTCATGCTAGTAGTGGTTAATGCAGCCTGGAGCCGCTGGCAGAGGCGCTTGCTTCTTTTTAACTACACCCCCAGATTTTTTTAATTTTCAAACTTGTAGTCCTCAGCCCCAATCAACACTGAGTCAAGTGACATCACTTGAGGTAATTTTTTTAGGTAATTTATACCCATCCCTACTGACTACACTACTATATCACTGCCGCAATGCAAAAATGTCAAACACAGGAAGCAAGAAAAAATATTTTCAGCTGGTGTGAAGTTACACTTCAAAGAGTACCTTAAAAGTGTCCTCTTTTTCACCTGTGACCACACCCACAGTGTACTGACACACCCTGGAGTGCACTGCAACATCACTGCAGCAAGAAGTGAAACTACTGGAAATACTCTTTTACTCAACAAGTCCTCCTTTAAATGTTGCTTCTCCATGCTCCCTAGAACAACACATAGAGAACTGTGTTGCTCTATAACATCAACTGACTTCCTCCTTTGCTCCAGTCATAATTACTATAGGGATTTGTCACTTGAACATAAATGTATCGTTTTGGGGCACTTGCTCAAACAACTGATACTGCCCTTCTTCTTGGGAGGACAGTCCCCTTTGACTCTGTGTATACTTAAATGTATTTTGCTCATATCCCGATCCGGAGATCAGGCACCTCAACATGCCAGACTTGTGTAAAACCGGAGGCGCTGACAACTCCTTATTTACTTTTAGATCACTAATATTGTGTAATGATCAGCCAATTCACCTGATAAGTCAGGCACATTGAAGCACGCCACAAATTCTTATTAGTGTGGATGTCATATCTATGCAGGAGTTTAATCATTAAGTGATGGTTAAAAAGAGTTACTTTTATTTACTAAGTTGTTAAGTGTGGGCAAAGCAATGTGTTCTTGACACATAAAATATAGAAAATAATTACTTCTTCCTGAATGGAGCACAGACTTTTGTTTACCTTTTGTTCTCTTCTCACTTGTTGGCATAGGGAGAGATGAGCCTTTGGCATATACACCTTTGAAAGTTTTTCACAATTCAGTTTTTGATTCTTTCTCTTCTGCTCATGCTAACTTCGCTACATCTTAGCGCCCCTCTTCCAATAACCTGCAAGGAAAACAAATCACCGCCCATACAGGCCTTCCTGTGCCACTACTGTAGGTGGTTTTCTGTGTTCGTTACCAGAAAAAGCCTTTGATATTGGTGGAAGATTCAGGAGATGCAGGAGACATACTATGCAAAATAAGTTTTCAGTGCTTATGGAGCTGTGTCCTCACTTGAAAGTTGGCTTGCTAACAAAAGGTATATGTGTAATGCAGAACGCTGGAGTCTAAGTGGAGTAAAGGACCCACTTAGCAGTCCATAAGACAGACTTTTAACACAACTAAGTGTCATTACTTTGCAAAGTAAAGCCACCCCTTTCTAGTTTCAAGATATTGCGATCTTGTGCCCAATATGTGTCATTGTGTCTTCCATCATCCATTAACTTTGATGTCTCCACATGCTACAGTACCATCACTCTGTGTATCTCTATTCACTGTCACTTTGTTGCCAGACCTGCTAAAGCCAAATTGGCTGGCTACTCTGGGGCTTCTTTAATGAGGAGATCTCTAACTGAAAGCTGACTGCCTCCCAGTAAGTAGCTTCTTAAGGTTGTTAATCCAGATGATCTACTGTGTGTAGGAGGAAGAGCTCTCAGAGGTCTGCATTCTTTAGCCAGCATTTCACACACATTTCTGCCCAAGTGAAAAATCTTTAAAAAATCTTTACTTTTGACTGATTCCAACATCATCAATACAATTCTTACTAACCCTCTGATGCACAACATGTTCAAGACCTTTAAATGCACAGCACGGGTCAAAATTGACCGTGTTCATTTTCAATTTTACACGTAGCTGAATGTTTCTTTGTAATATCTTTTTAACAAAATCATGTCATCACCCAGGACTTTCAGAAATAATGAATTATTTTGATTATTTTAAGTCATCATATTACAGTAATGTCTCTGTCTTACTATGTAGAGAAAAAAACCTTGTTTACACATCTAACTGAAAGTTGCAGACATGGGTCAGAAAGGACCCCCCAGGATGAAAGTCAACAGTATAATTGTTTTTCTAAAAAGAGACAAAACATTTTCTAATCTAATAATTCTGACTAAACAAAAAACAATTAATACTTTAATGTAATCATTTGTGACTTTCCCCTCATAATACACACATCACTATATCACATCAGACAACTGATTACAGTGTCACTGATCAGTCTCTAAACCAAACTCTAAACTTGTAAACTTCCACTTGTATTCTTTTTTTGTTGTCTCCTCACGGACAATTATAACAATTAACCACGGTGTGTTTGTCACTGTGATCCTTGCACACCGGTCTGTTGCGTTGAGAGCACCAACTGCTGACTTTTTCGAACATTGTAGTGAACTATACTGATAAAAACTCTCTAAACTTAACATCCACTTGCTTCCCTTTGTACGTTCTCTCAGTGCATACACTCAGAACAACTCAGCTTGTGGAGCTGCGGTGTGTCTGTTGCGTTAAAAGCCTTGTTAAAAGCCTAACTTTGCGCCGCTTGTGATTTTTCCGGGAAAGTCGCTGCTGACACCCAGGTCATAATACTGCAAATGCTGCAGGCTTTCATCAGAGGGCCACAGGCTCAGTCACCATTGTGTTGTATCATTCGGCGATAGATAGTGACTTAACAGACATTTATTTAAATGAAAATCTTTAACTAGAACAGGTCAAGCCATCTCAATAATGATTTTTAACATATAACTATTCCGTTCTCACATCTTTCTAACCATGTACAAGTTTATAGAATGATGTATGTGCACATGATGTATATTCTGAGGTGAAAAGTACAGTAAAACTTCCATGTGTCAGGACAGTTGTGATGAGGCAGTTATGTAGAAAGGTGAAATAGTGACTTTGAGGGGATTGGTCAGCAATAAAAAAAAGTTCTGTATTGATGATACGTAAACAAATCAAAAGTTCCTCAAATCCATTAAAAATGAAAATAAAATATGATGACACACATTGACTTTGCACAACGAAATAAATGACCTTTGATTTAAGCCTGACTCCTCATTTTGACCGTTTTAACCTAAGATAACCCTGAAATGAAAATGCTGAAAATGCTTGTAATGCTTGTTTTAAAGAGACAATCATGCCATTTTAAGGTGTCATCATATAGGTATGTGATCAGAGGATAATAAAATGAAATCCATTTTAAGTTTAAAGGCCCAGAACAAGATTTAAAGGATCCCTCAGGCAATCTGACAGAGGACTTCTTTTGATCCCTGGCAAAAAAAAAAAAGAAAGCTGAGGAAGCTGCTTTGAGGTTTTTACATCTACAGCATTCTGCCTGAGACTAATCTGTTTCAGCCTAGCTGTGCAGTCCCATATGAAGTACAATATATTCTGTGTATACACAGTTTTTAATTACACATCATATAATATTAAATTACTGTGCAGCTACTGTCACCCAATATTTATTCCATTTGTTTAAAGAGAAATATTACCTAATTTCGTAGCACTGTAATGGCATCTGGGAAATAGGTGATTAATGCAAGCAAAACTCAATAAACACATTTCAGGTGCTGTTCAGGAGGAAGCACACTGCAGCAATGTAAATATACAGTATTTGAGTTAAATCTCAGTGAATGGAGTCACATAATTGGTAATTAAGCATCATATCAAAACCTTTACCAGGGAAACATTAAAGGTTTTCAAACATTTCTCTTAAGGACTAGTCTAAATAACACTATTCCTCCAATCGAGTCAAACACGTTTTTATCTAGGTATGGATGACAATGTCAGTCTGTCAGTTGGTCCACCACTTTGGTCAAGACTGAAATATCTTGTCAATTATTGGATGGATTGCCTTGAAGTTTGGTACAGATATTCTTGGTCTCCAGAGGATCAATCCTAAGGCTTTTGGTGATCCCCTGACTTTTCCTCTAGCGCCACCGGCAGGTCAAAATTTTCTCTTATACAGTGAAATACACTCAGTTGCCAGTTTGCACCAACACATAGCTAAAACTAATGTGGGATACTAGAGTGATATAACATTTCCACAACAAATCCTCCCTTCATGGTGTTTTCGTTTTAGAGAGGTGCTCATTCAACTGTATGATCATTTTGGAGGCTGTCTGTGGTGCAGTTGAACTGTACTACATTATACTGACAGATGTTTATATTATCTTCCACCCCATTTATATTTTATTATGAGGGCAGGCTAAATGAAACGCCTTTCTGTATAATGCAATAAAGTTCAACAGTTCAACTAAAATGGCAAATACAGTACACCTGCTAAATACCAGCATGTTAGCACTGCTATTGATGTTAGCATGCTGACTTTAGCATTTAGCTCAAAGCACCACTGTAACAAAGTAAAGCCTCACAGAGCTGCCAGATTTAGTCTTGTTTGAACAGTGGCCACAGTTGCCAGATACAGTCTCTGTAAAATTAGGTATAAGTACCCTTTAGAGATCATATATTTCACAATCACAATTTCAACTCAGGAAACATGTCGATAACCAAAAGTATAAAAACAAGCTATGCAAACTGCTTCAGAATTGAATATTAGATGAATACAAAATGTTTTTGGATGATATTAAAACTAACAGGTGCACAAAATTGACTTTAACAGCATGAACTCACACCACAGTAGACTAAAATAGTATAAGCACCATTACATGTGGTATATTGGACCATTGAATCCCAATTGATTAAAGGGCTATGAACCATCTGCCACCTTTTGAAGGCTGTACAAAGAGATTGATGATGTTTATCATGTTTCTATAAAACTCCAGAGGTGGCTTCAGAGCCAGCTCATAACTGGCCTGTAAATCGATATCTGTACGACAGACAAGGCAAAGCTGATGGAGGCATGATTTCTGTCCAAAGCATGCGTCTGTGTGTGTGTGCGTGTGTTTGTGTGTGTACTTCTGCTATGGTCTGAAATTGAAGCATCTGCTACCAAGCACACCCATTCCAAGTGTGGAAATGGGTTTCAAACAAACCAGTAAGTTAGCTGAAAATGAACTAGCCCAACTGCAGGAACATTCAGAATAAATAGGGAGGAATTCACATGTGTTTTCCACACCCAGCAGCTTAATTCTGGTCACAGAAGGTATCAAAAATATGTACGATGGTAAACAATTTAGAACCCTACTTCTGCGTGGTAAAGATTGGCACAAACTTACACTGCATACACATTGACTGACTCTGGAGTACTTTCATCCTGAATTTACTAAGACTAATTCTAATCACTTACTGAACTGTTCTCCCCTCATCAGCACACCATTTATCCCCATTAAATCTGCACCATTTCATGCAGATAAAGCCCTTTCATTTTACTTGCGGTGAATCATTGTTGATTACTATAAAACCCTGCGTTGCATGGATAAGAACCACACTTAAAATATACATACTATAAATCTTGTCCTTATCCGTTGCTCTTATCTGTCTTATTTATCAAATCATTATCTATCTTTATCTCCCCTATCCTTGCCTTTTATAAACTACCACTAATGTGGTAATTAATTACATTTTCTCAGCAGCTACTAGTGTGCGAGAAGTATTAGAAATTGACTACAAACAAAGGACAAACCAATCCAGGCTGCACTTGCCTCGTTGCCAATGTTATCTTCAAACATCTTAACGCATGCTCTGATTGGAAATTGTCTTGCACACATACCAAATTGTTTTTAATTAAAAGATTGGATGATATCAAACAGATATCAATTTGGAATTGTCATTTGCTCGTGTATACATGGTAAATAACCTTCTACCTCAGCTTAAAATTAGAGATTGAGAACACTGAATTCCAACCTCATCCCAAGTTAACACTTTTAAGTTGGCAATTTAGCAAGGAAGCAAGAGATCACCTCTTGTTTGACTTTGAAATTCTGCAGTGTTACTTGTTCTAGGCAGATAACTGTCCATACCAACAGCAGAACTTCATTTGAATAAGTTCAGTAAATAGAAAATGTCTTAATTAGTAGGAGTGGAATGATCTTACATGTTGTACTTTGATTTTTGAAGTTTGGTGTGCCGCATATTTCAATAAAAAACTTTTCAAAATGCAGCTTCAATATATTGTATGTGAATAAATGGATTAGATCCTACCTCAGACGGCTCTGCCTTGAGATTTCCGGACCAATCTAAGGCTTTCAGTTTATGAAACTGACCCTTCCTCTGATGGATGAAATCCATCTTTTGATAAAGAGATTACGTATATGGCATCAGATTTTCTGCCTCTCAAACTCAAGGTAATCTCTTGTAACCTCCACTCCAATCCCGGTTTAGACTGAATATCTCTGTATACCAATCGATCAGAGCGTGCACAGTGATTTGGATATGCATCACTCTCTAGGAACTGCTGAGGCCTTGTGCTTTAAAAATGGTGACCTTTCTGTAATCTGCAAATACAGTCTGAAGTTAACTACAGGGATATTAAAAGAATGTCACAGAGAGAATGATAAGTAAGTTAAGGTTTCTTCTGCTATGCCACATTTATCCATTCTGTCTGGTAATTTTATTTTTAAAATAGGCCTCTATTTTTTTTTTATTTTCAGAACTGCTATCTGTCGTTCAAAGAAATATGATTACTTTCTACCATCTAATGACCCTGCAAAACAAATTGTTTCTTTTTCCAGAACTACGGAAGCAGTGAATTACAGAGCTGCATGATCAGACGTATTATGATGTCTCATGTATAAAAAAAAATAACTCTCTCTACTTCTACTCTTCAGATCAAGCATCAAAGTTAGGAAGCTCTACTTTTTGAAGTAGTGTGTGTCTGTTTTCTAACTCAGTGCTGATAGCACTGCACCGATCCAATGTGACACGGCTCATTTCACTCAAGACAAGCGTATGGATTTAGAGCAGGGTCCAGAGTGTCCCCAAAAGTTTGAAAGTGCACCTCAAAGACAGACCACTATCAAGGCTTACGAAGGTGGCACTGCCCTTGTTCCAGAGCTAATTTTATCAGATGTACTACCATGGTCAGGAAGCATTCTATTTTATTTGCTGGGCAAATGTGCCACCTGTGAGGCAGACAAATGGGTGCAATGCACTTTGTGGAGAACAACATCATTGACCCTGTGCTCCCTCACAGCTATAGATTTTCCTCCAATGCAAGCTCTATCCAAGAGGGTACAAACAAGGCCTAGCCAATGATTAATTTAAGCACCTTTGTACCTGTTTAGGTATTAATCTATTGAGGCACCTTGCCAGAGTATTTCATATGTCAGAAAATAACTATTTGTGCCTCCTTCCAAAATGGAGGCATTATCTAATATTTATAGCATCCAGCAGTACTCTGTTTTTTTGTTTTTGTGGTTACTATGTGAAAAGAAATGTCTGAACAAACCTGCTTCCTCCCTGTTGTGTGTGTTCTTCTACTATGTCTTTGGGATGGATTTCTGCAAGACAGGAACACCATCAGGTGATGAAATAAAACTCAGAAGCTATATAAAAGGTAGCACACAGGGGGNGGGTGGGGGGTGGTGGGGTGGCTCCAGTAATGGTTCATGCTGACACGCACAAGTAGGGGATGGTCACTTGAAAGTTCAGCCCTGTGGCAGTTTACAAAAAATGGTGTTGGGCTGCTTGGTTATGATGTTGCTCGTGTCGCTGTTGCTTACTGCTGTTCTCGGGTTCAATAAAACTGCTAGAGAGAAATACAGGGTTTTTTCTAAGCATGTTTAATACAAGGCTTATTACATACACTTGATGTAACTATTCAGAATATATGGCCCACTATGGTCCATGTTACATCACATGATACGATATTAGGTGATCAATGAATTACTCCATCGACATCGATCAACTATTTTGATAATTGATAATAATAATGGAATATAACTGATGATCATTTTAATAACTTTTTAAAGAAAAACATCCCGTACTTCGGCTTCTCCAATGTGATCATACACGATATGATATACAGTTTGACTAATAGAAGACTAAATTGAACATTTTCTATTCAGTGTTTTTCGTTTTTAAGTTGATGATCTTTTCTAAATTAAAACTAGTACACACACTCTTCTACGGATGCAACAGGTCTCTCTTTGGTACATAATGTACCACAACTTGCGGATTGACTGGCTAATCCATTAAGTGCTGTGTAATGACTCATTCAGTTTAGAAACATCTTAAAGCAATAAAAAAAGTCACATAGCATGAAGCACATTCTGTTGTACAAACCCCAAGGTAACCTTGCTTTGGCCCCACATGACTTGCGCTTCTATAAATGAGGAAGATCTTTTCTAAAAGCCTAACATGTAGCCATGAACGTCTTCATTTTTTTTTTTTCCCTTGACACGAGCTCAGTGTTTTTCACTGCCTTATCTAACCTTATCTCAAATGTTTGTGCTCTTAAACACAGCTGCTTTTTATTCCCAGATACGCTTTAGTAAATAATAATAAATGCATACATATGCGCATAAATATATTACAAGCAAATCAATCCAGGGTCCAGAAGTATAGAAAAATGTTTTCACCCAGTAGACAAAGCCATAGTAGCTCGGAAATGATGTTTTAAAATGATAATTTTAGGCCGTGCAATGGCTGTCTCAGTGCAAAACACTGAAAGAGGTGATTTTCCATGAGATGTTGAACACGACCTGCAAGCCGGCAAACAACCTATGTGGTAAAACTGTAGACATTTCACCAGAGCAGCAACATAAGAGGCCTTTTTCTGGGCAGCATTCATTCTGGCTGGTGACATGATTTAGGGTGTTCAAACACCCATGTTAGCGAGCTTTCACCTTGCTGAAGACAAGATCAATTATGTATACCACTGCAGCTTGTATTATTTTCCACTAAATACCGTATACATATGTAAAATGCTACACAATTCACTGTATTGCATATCTCCATGTACTGTAGATGCACTGGACCATAACCCGTATATGACAATGCATGATAGTGTGCACTCACCAGTTACCATCCATGTAATTAAAGCTTTATGGCCATGATAGCTTTGACCCCCAGAGAAGCCAAGAGTGCCGTCTCCACTTGACAGCTATAAATTTAGTGCAGAGTCAAAAGGGTCACTGTCAACAGTCTGCTTTTCATGGTTCTCATTATTCTCAATGCCAAGTAAGGGACACTGGACAGCCAGTAGAAGGTTAAATGTCTACAGCCTCAATATTCATGCCATGAAGCCCTGATATTGAGATTGGACTCATCCTGTACGGGCCACGCTGCTATATTTTTGCAAGATTGAGGAGAGTGCCATTCAGCTCCTGCTACAGAAATATCCTGCAGTTTCATTTTGAATGTTTAACACAACGTTGTCTGAGATAAGTGGGCCATGTGTCATAATTATCCCCTCCCAGTGAGTATACTATTAGAGGCGTACGCGTTGGTTTTTCTCCTGAAAGGAACAAATAAGAATGATGGAATAATGATATTGAAGTTCAATGCTTAATTTCTTTCCAAAAGTCTGGAGGCCCATTTAGAGCTGGGCGGATCAGCCTATTTCTCAGATGAAAAGCTAGGTTAAAAGTGGGGCTTGCTTAGTTTTCCTTAAACATTTGTATCATAGCCAAGATGTTTGTTTGATTCATCCTCGCCTCTTTAAACATATACAGAAAGGCTGTTTCCTCAGGTGATGTGACAGATGGAAATTACTAATTACCACACTTTCATCTCTGATTCTTTCCTGCTGGATTTCAAAAACCATCATAAGCTGCATGCAGAACCTCTGCAGAACACATGCAAATACATACATAATGCTCATATGGTACACTTAAACTAAGTTGAACTAAACTATTAACTGCATAATGTAAATGATAAGATTAAAATATCACACAGATTAGATTAAAGTGCTGATGATCATTTTTTGTGTATTTTTCTATAAAGATGACAGATGAAAAACTGACATATGAATTAAATTTTTAACAGTTGTCTGAAGGAGGAACTGGTCCCTCTGCATTCCCTGGTTTTAAATGCTGCATATTTCATTGAAGGAGCAAAAATAAACAATTCAATCAGTGGAGAAAAAAACAGTATTTGCAGGAACTGACAGGATCACATTGGCAGTGAACAATATTGATTGGCCAATTACCAACATTGGCAGCATAGTGGCTCAGTTGTTACCATGGATACCAAATAGACCAAAGATATTGGGTTTGAATCTGACAAACTAGCAAAGACGTTTTCAAAAGCAAACCATAGGTTATTAGATTGATTGCTGTTGGTGTGTCCATGGTGCTTATGGGAAGGTACGGAAAATGCCTCAAAGAGTCTCTGAAAAAGTCCCTGATCAACTTTATTATCAGTCAACAAAAATAAAAGAATGCATACTGTTCACTGTGATGAGTCAAGCAAGTTTAAAGTCTGTGGAGGTTTGTTTTCATACTGTACTGAAACAAATAATGGCTCAACATGTGCTGAACTCATCCTGTTGTTCTGTGTACAGTAATGCAGGGAAATAAAATTACTCTTTAACTAAATTTAACCTGGGCCTTCTGACAAATGATTTAAATGACTGCACTTCAAGATGCAGTTATAGCTATTATGGTTTCCCGTAATACTTATCTCTAGCACTTTTGCACTGTTTGATACGGAAATTAACCAATATTAAAACTTTGGAAACTACCCTGTAATCATAGTGGTAAAACAATTATCCATTATCAATTATGATAATTTAACTTTAACTTAAACGTCACACCTAGTGGTACATGATAACACTATTTACTTTCTCTCAGCTTACTTAGTTCTGCAAGCTCTTATCACTCCTCCATCTGCCATCTCAGTCGAAAGCTGACAGGTGTTGATTAGATATCAACAATTGATGTAACACAGTAACACATACACTCACACTGGTTGCCAACAGATTTACATGCAGCATGCATACTGGTGAATAAGGCCTAGCTTTGGGAAGATATGGTGCAATGTGTAGGCTGAAAAGTGATTAACTGCACTTGGGCTCAAAATTTATTAGACCCATGTAAACGTCAGCATGACCTTTCTGAGTTGGCCCAACCTAGGTCTAAATCAAATTTGGAAGGCGAGTAACATTGTGCCTTGAAATAAAATAACATCAAAGCAATCCCCTCGCTGTTCATCAAGCCTGCGGACAGATAAAGACAAACAAAATCTGCATTGCAATAGAAAACGGGGAATTATGAAATTAAACTGAAGATTGATCTTAAACCAATTATACTGTTAGCTGTTAATTTCTGGTTGGGAGCCACCTGGCAACAGTAAATCACTTCAGGAGCCACCCATAATTGTCTGGCCAGAGTGTGATACTTCCCCATATCCAATATTATTTGCCCCACTTCCACAGCTGTCAATTACAATTTCAGAAGAATATTTCCTGCAAATTGTGCTCAGATTTAGTCACTGAGTATCATCTGTCACCTGCCACACCTAGTCAAATTCTCTTCTTCCCATTTATCAAGTGAATGAAAAACTCATTTGGAATAAACTGAAACACTGGCATGGCTCAGTTGGTGCATTTAATGGGTCAAAATGAGTCTTAATAGAGGTATTTCTCCTCTTCATACACACACACACGCCTTGTGGGGCTTCTTCTTTTCCTCTGTTGGGGTTTCGGTCAGTGATCCTGACAGTGGTCCTGGCTCACCTTCTTCAAGCTGCTTTTATATTAAGTTTGAACCTCTCTGCTCTCTTCACTTCATTGAGTTGAAGGTTAGCCACCTGTGCTTGTCAGGTGAGTTAACTTAAGCCATTCACTACTCGGTGGGGCCGTCATGTTAGCCCGCATTTCTGTGTTCTATTTCTGCTATTCTTGACAGAACCAGCAAGCTCCCTTCCATGTGTCTCCCAGATACTTCATCTGGGTGAGGTTGTCAAATGATCTTCAGCTGGTTCTGAGGGAGCACCTGGTATCAGTATCAGAGATGCCTGCTCTGGGGAGAAGAAGCCTGAAAGAACCTCAGAGAAGCAGACAGCGGGCATGTTGAGAGGCTTTGTCAACAACCCAAGTGAAGTTACAGTATATAGAATCGAGGTGTTGTATACCCGATTGAAACAAGCAATTAAAAACTTCAGTGTGTCTATCAATAAAGAAAGGATTCCCTTCTGAATAACCTTAGACAGCCCCCACAAAGAGGTTGATTTCCTAAGTCCAAGTCGAAGTCCCGAGAAGACTAGTCTCGAGAGCCAATGTGAATCCCACTACCAAACCTGGAACTGAATCTACTGATTAAAAATGACGTGCAGAGAAAAGGTCATAAAAGGGAAAGCTTTCTCTAAGAGAAAAAAGAAGCCCTTGAAAGACAGAAAATATTGTAGGAACTACTGAAACCTGTGAGTCATTTGATTAAAAAAGATCAGGCTTTAGATGTGTCCCCTGGAGTCCTCAGCAAGAGGCTGATAAGCTGGAAGGTAGACGCACATCAGAAAGGCATTTGTTGCTTTGCCCTCCTGATTTCATGTTCAGCAACATGCTTCGTATACTTGAGGGAGTTTTAGCTGCATGCTCAGTGGCTTTTGTAAATATGGACCAAGCATGTGCAAGCAGAACAAATATGACACTATGAACCCTGTAAGGAAAAATGAGTGTGTATATAAAGGAGATGGATTTATTTTGTTTTATCTTTATTTTTTCTCTGTGTACACGACTGTATTTAATGATCTATTTAGGAGATTAATAAATAACGGCCTTGACAGCCACATGCTATTCATGGGTTGCAACAGGGATGAAGGCTAAAATAACAACTATAATCTTACCATAGACTCGTCAATATTTCAGGAAAAAAACGCTTGGTTTCTGGCATTCCTTTTATTCTTTTTCTTTCAGGGATTCTACACATTAAATACCCTTTTTATTAAATGCTTGATCAACGTAACCTTTCTGCTTTTTATCACATTAGGGTGAAAAGTGTGCTTTTTATAGCTTGTCTTCAACCCTCAACTTCATATTTTCTAGCACCTTATACCCAGTGATCATTATAGTCTATATCTTCCTTATGGCTCACTGCGCTTCAAGCCAACCATTAGGCTTTGGTCTGGCTGCCAAGACAGTAAGAGTGTGAACGGTAAAGGTTATATAGTAGCCTACACAGAGAAATTAATTACATCCTGTCAGGCTTATGGGCTTATTATTTAGACCAGGTTATTGTCCTCCCACACGCTGAAAAACTACAAAAGGTTAATCACATCGAGATGCATCTGGACGTGTTGGTAGGCAGAGGGATAACAACAAGCAGGATAACAACCAGAGGTATCAGCATCCTGGTTAAAAGTGGCTCAACCCAAAGGCTAACTCCTTGTCAGATAATATGGCTCACCAATGCTCAGATTTTATTTTTCATAGCAAAATGGTATTTAGAATATTATAGAATAGAAAACAAACACTTTGTCAGTCATCCATATTTATGGTGAACACAATTATAATTTTGTCAAACATCAAATTTAAGAAAGCCTCAAATACATCTACTAGTACCTGTATTTCACTTACAACAAAATATGTTGTTGGAACAACAACTAACCATGGTGAGAAAAACAGGCTGACACAGACAACAATGGACAATCTGTACATTCTTTATATTCAACCTAAAAATGTGTTTCATGGTAACACCAACACCAACTACTCCACCCTGTTTCTTTGATGAAAATAAATAAATAAATAAAAACAAAAGATGTATGTACTTGTAAAGGCATTCCTCTTTGGTTTTACGGCGAGCAATAAAACAGCTTATTACTGCTGTAGTGAATCGCATGGCTCTATAAAATGTATTCTGTTAAGTCTAGTTCTTACTGATTTGCCCTCTGCAAAGAAATCCAAAGGCAGGATTCAAAATATGTGGGTCAAACTCAACACTGACCTATTCAATTATACATCATCTTCTCTCTTGAGTAGTGTGGAGCTGGTACTTCAGCTCCTCTCACATACAACACGCTCAGTGAATAGAATGAACATGTAGCAGTTCTGCACAGACTAATGAAAGCACACAGTACTTTGACACATCGGTTCGTGACAACTGCCTTGCAGGCAATGTAATAACTTCTGTCCTGCACGGATGAATATATGTAGTAATCAGCGCTGTAAGTGGGCACAAAATGTTTACAGCACCAGCTGGTGGAAAGGATGCAACGCTAAGAGAAAAGCACACAAGCTATATTAAATGTAATTAATAACAAATGTTTAGTCTTGAGTCCTCACCTACTCTGTGAGGCTGTATAAATGCTTTAAACTAAACTAAGCTAAGGCATAATTTTTACTATGGTTACCATCTTAGTTTAGCATGTTAGCATGCTAACATTTACTTTAACATTTACACTACACTTCACACTTAACACAAAGTACAGCTGAGGTGTGTCATTAGTTTTGCAGGTATTTGGTCATAAACTAAAGTATTGGACAAATTAAAATTTTGAACTGATGGTGGCACTAGAGAAAAAGTCAGAGGATCCTCAAAGTCATGAGAATATATCATCTGGGAACATGACAGTTTGTTCAAAATGTTATGGTAATCTATTAAATAGTTGTTGAGACACAAACTGTGTGTGTTGAATGCATGTTAAATGTTTTGAAACAGTGGCACCATTCAAGTTTATTTTTCAACTGTAAAATGTTCTGCCCAGTAACAATTGTTAAAAAAAAATAATTTAAGGCAGCCTCATCAAAAATATTTATGTATGTTATGGGTTGTGTAAAGAAAATGAATATCGGCTGATATATCATTATTGGATTTTTAAACTATTATATATTAATATCTGTTGGGCTATACTGAATAGTTGTTGAGATATTTCACTAAAAATCAAAAATGTCTTCCTGTTGGTTGCACTAGATGAAAAGTCAGAGGATCACCAAAGTCATCTGGATTCGTCCCCTGAGGACCATGAATTTAAGTGCAAAATTTAATGGCAATCCATCAAATAGTTGTTGACACACAAACTGTGCGTGTTACATGTATTAGACAAATTGGACATGTTTTCTCTACTCAGGTCAAGATTGGTACAAATTTAACTTAAGCTGATGCATTACAACAAAACAATTTTATAAACTGTCTAAAACAAAACAATCTAAAGGTTCACAAGCATAGAAAGAATTATGTATCAGTGCCTTCACTTATTAACGAGTAATGTGGTACAGTTATAGCCTTACACCAGAACGATTCCAATGAGTCCATGCAATGAGGAACTGTTACACAGAAAGATCATGGGTATCAGATCAATACTTGATATTGGAAGATACCCTGGGTTTAGGTACCTGAATCTTTATCAGGAGCTAAAAAGTCAGATTGGTCGGCCATAAGAACACAATCTTTGGTAATAATATTGCATAAAATGTTTATTATCAAAGAATGTAATAGTTTTAGTGATTACATTAAGACTCAATATCATTATTACAACAGCAGTGAGAATGTTAAACCATAATTAATTAGAATAAAATAATTACCTGCTATGTAATATATGATGTTACTGCTTCATCTGAATATCATTGCAGGACACTAACTTATTATATTGTGAACTCATTTGAAAAGACATTTGATTAGATTTTTTAAGTCATCATTATCCAGCAGTTTTAAATTATTAGCTGCTTCATGGTTTATGATACTGCTGATCAAACAGACTGAGCTATTGATCCTTGTGCAGTATCAATAGTTTGCATTAGAATTCTCTAAGACTGTGAAACAACTTCTCAGTGTGCCGGTCAAAGGAAGTTGTTTATTTGGACACAGATGATGGTGAGTACCCAGGAGAAAGGTCATAGCTTTTACAATTATGGGATAATATTTTTTACAAAAAGAGAGAAAGAGAGAGAGAGAAAAAAAACAGGCCTGGCTCAGGTGGACCATTTCTGATAAACAAGAAGAGCCTTCTGTTAAATTGGCTTTATTGATTTTCCAAAGTTAAATAGTGTATGTCAGAAATGTTTTACAATAGTTTCTTGGTTTTTCCTCTTGTCCGACATCCATTTATTATCCAAGCAATAGCTCCACAGAATTTCTCTGGGTGACAAGGTGGTGGTACTGCACAGGTTAGAAAAGTGGTCATATGACTAGACTGTCGCACACTGAGTGGAAAAACAGTACGGGAGTGTTCACATGGATCTTTCAGCATCTGTCACTTTAACAGACAGATTACTTTGAAACCTTTAAGTATTTTAGACGCGTCTCTCTTTTGTAGCACTCTGCACAAATGTAACTGGCTGATTTAGTCTGAGGCCTGGCAACGATTACTTGCAGTCTCCCAAAAGAGTAACTTGTTTAAACTTCTCTGAGGGACTGTTTTCTCACTGCATTCCATCAATTCATTCATCTTTCCTCACATAGGTCTCATTGAAATACTAGATATTGTACATGATTTGATGTATGTAACAGCTCATATAAAAGCTGCCTTACACTCTCCCCAACAATCGCTGTCAGTATGCCCTTGACCACGGAAGTGAACTCCCAGCTGCTCCACCGGAGCTGCTCAGTAGCCAACAGTGGAAGATTGCGGCTGCACGGGGCAGCTCCCAAGTGTGAGTGTGAAGCGGGGTGTTGTAGTTGTTGTGCTGTTGAAAAAGTGAAAGCATTCTCAGTTGGTTTTCCTTTGGATAAAGACAAAATATACCAGATTAAACTCTCGGTCTTTTGGTATGTAAGTTGAACTATGAAAACTCCTCATAATGTAAGTATTGATTCAACTGCCTGAGAATATATTATCATTTTACATTTAGCAAAGTGTTGAGATGGGTCTATTTTTGACTAAAAAAAAAAAAACATATTCCAAATACATGGAATGATGTAAAAGTAAAACATGGAATTAAGCCCCATTCACTTAGAATATTTAATATTTCATAATTGCACAAATTCAGAACATGAACATGATTCCCAAATGTGATTAACAGTGGAGAAAGGAGGGGGATCAATGTGAAGCAAATCAATTCATTACAGCCAGTGGTTTCAGCCACTTATTTGTCTAATGTGGTATGACATGCTTCCCAGATGACTCCTAGTCAGTTTTATCCATATTAATGAGCACCATCAGCTGGCAGAATGAGACAAATTCCCTCCCTCCTTCCTCGTCCTCAGACAGTGAAATCTGGTTGCAATAATAAATGAAGGGCATTTATCGATTTTCACGTGCTTAAACCAGCCACACCAAAACTATGTACATCGAAATGTGATGTTATTTCCCAAGATGGATGCCTTTAATTTTGAACACTGCCATCTCTGTTTAAATGAATGTTGTAGGCTTTAACATGATACACATCTGACTGTCAGTCTCCTCTCAGTATTTAATCAAAATGTCTTTTAAAAGTTGCATGTTAAGAAAGTGGACTGTTCACTTTCCAGTATACCTGTCAATATATCTAAAGAATCAGTTTCATGCAGTTTTCATTGGTGTCTGATTAATACTGAAGACAGATGGGGGCACCACAAATGGTCTCAGCGAGCAATAAACAAGTTGCTAATCTAAACATAATCGCTGTAATGCACTGTCTGGTACATGTTAGACATGTTCATGGGAAGGCTTTCACATTGTGATCAGCTCGTAAGCTAAGGCTGGCAGCCAAGTCCCATTTAACAGCCATATTTACGGCATTCTGCTGCCAACTGACTACTGTAGCTGCTTGGTTTATGTCGAAATTGCTCCATCAGGATTAGTTAAGTCTCATCACCACGCTGCTCTTACAGAGCATATTGAACACAATGAAAGAGTAAAAATATTACGTCAACCTCATCATTGATTCTAAGTATAGCTCAGCTGCACTATCCTTGAGGCGGCATTGGCCAGGGAACAGAATCAATGGGAGGCACTTTTCTCTGCCATATTCCTTCATTAGGGGGATCCGTTTCGTTAGAGGCCCGACGGCTGGGATCCAGGACCCAAGGAGAGGCGGAAGAATTAGGAATGATTTGTCTGGTCACGGGAGGCCAGTACTTTGTGTTGACAGATGGTCGGAGACATCTCATTTCTGAAATGAGGGAGATCTTGAGTGGAACGGACGAAGAGCGTGGCATATGAGATCTCAAGAGCTGCTTTAATGCCCACCAACAGTGCATCAACTCATATGGCGGTACTTAAATGTGAAAGCCTGAAGTGATGAAAGTGTTATTCCCCCACTGCCAAGGTTCTGCAACAAGTAACAGTGCCCTAAAATGAGAGGAAAACTGCAATACTCCAGTGACTCCAGTAAGCAGTTATTTTCACTATTTCGGTTTCCACTTTAGCCGTGACTCTGATGTGCCCCTGACTTCTCTGACCTGAAAGTTTCTAGTTGTGCTGCACACTGATTCTTGAACTGTAAAGCTCATGCCGCTTCATGGTAGCAACCAAAGAGAGTGTGCTGATACAACATGTACAACCTCTCTAGGAGTACCTCGATCACCTCTGGAGAAGATGCCCTACTTTTTCAGCATCTGATAGTCACCTTCTCGAAACAGAAACAACTGTGAAAGCAAATGGACAAATAACAGCCATTACTACAGGAAACAAGAGCACATGAGTTCCCTAATGTCCCCCCATAATCACCATGATATATTAAACATAACCATTTATGCTGGTGAGGTCAGTAATTAAGCTAAGTTACTCATTAATTAACATATCTAAACATACTTATCTTCACATAACACATGGGAAATACTAAAATTAACTTCCAGTCTCACAGCCTTAAGGAAGTAAAAATGGAAGAAAATCACTTTTCACTCATTATATTGCAAATATATTCAGCTCAGTGCTCCAAAGTCTAACTAGATCTTCTACTCTATGGGGGGGACCTCTGGCATAAGTGTGATGTTTCTATGAAATATAGTTATTGCGTCCACATGACAGGCAAGCAGACAGACAGACAGACAGGCAGGCAAGGAGATTCCGCTATTCGGATATAATAATGTCTCATTCAACTTAAGCACTTTGCTCTAGCTATAGTTCTACTGTACCAATTTTCATTGATTCAAGGTTTTGGAGGTCAAATGTATCATTGCCCTTATGCCAGGAATTGTAATACCGATATCAACTCTACATTTTTTCAAAAGGCCAGGCTGTATAAGGGCATTGGGATATTTGGATGCCACAGATGCCTGAGATATGACTTGTTGCTATCTTAAAAAAACACAAGCACATACAAAAACAGAAAAGACGGGCAAATACAACCTGTAATTTGACTGATCTAACTTTGAGATAGAAACTATGCACTATACGTGTCTAATATTCCTTTCAACACCTCTGCAGTTGATGGGAGGGTCATTAGTGCTACGCCTGTATGCTGTGTAAATTGTCCTGCTAATTTGTGCTGCACTTAGTGTAGAAAAGGCAAAGAAATGAAGGGGGAAAAAAAGTTGGATGAGCAACAAAGCCCTGCAGAAAGATCTGGAGGTGACTGAAAATCATAATAATTATCTTCCCCACTATGTAACGTTGACAATCCTCATTTCAGTTGTAAAAATCAGAACTGAGAACAACGACAATTAGAATCCTTCATCACCCCAAAAAGTATTATGTTATCTTCTGACTGTTAATACCACCTGGACCAGACTGAAATAACCTGAACCCTTCTTGGTGTGACCAGTCACGACGTCCCAATCAATACTATAATCAGCATAACAATCATAATGTGTGGTCCCGGCTTTAGGAAACCTTTTGGGCTACTTTTTGTCCATATAGAGTAAGTGCTGGGCTATAAGTGTCGAGGTACATAAGAGGGATGAGAAAGTGCTAAAAAGAGCAAGGAGAAAAGTAGGTAGGGGAGTGAAAGTAGTAGAGCGTAAATTGCCGGGCAGAATGTGGCATGAATGGAATGTGTTGCTGATGAGTATTAATGATATCAGAAAAGTGCAGCCAAACATGCACAGGGAGGGGACAGCAAAGACAGGCTGTAATGGATGTGGCTGACTCTGAGAAGTGGAGGATCTAGCTGGACTGCAGCACGGCGCATAGGTTTCTGGATATTAAAAATTAATGACTATCTCAGTGATTTACGACAACACAAAGATGCTGAAACCCAACCTGTGCAAGATGGATGTCTAGAGAATGCGAGTAAAAAGACTGATGATTGCTAAAAGACTGAGAACTGGACATGGGAACCTGCCCCCTGTCCTCGGGTATATCCAGTGGGTCTACTTGGTGGAGTGAGCTACATTACTGCTTCATTATTATTGAGATTCATGAGTTATTTGAACATACTGTGATCGTTAGGTTGAATAGGACTGAAGGACTTTTTTCACAAAGTTCGAACTCGACAGCCTCACCGTGTTACATTACCCTCACTTCAATCTTATATCACATTTAACCACTGCACTGCTGGGGTGGTAAAAGGTGACAGGTGAAAAGTCCTTCCACTTGCACTCCACTTTTGCTGAATACCCTGGTGTGTGGTTATTCTGTGGTCTAAAGGTGAATGGTAAAAATACAAGAATTTGGTGGCAACACCACATTTTTTTCAAATTTTATTAAAAAAAAAAATATGTTAGGTTTTCTGTTCAACTACTTCTGAGACCAAACAGACTAATCCTGACAGTTACTGCACTGGATGAAAAACAGGAGGGTTGGGGGTACAATAAATAAATAAATAATATAGGGCTATATAAGGATTTTTATGGTCGGTGTGGTGTTAGCACAAAACATCAGAAGCTCTTTCATTAGAGATGTCCCGAGCCAATCCTAAGGATCAGTATTGGCACAGACCTGGGCATGTTTTAATGGATCACCATCAGCTCAAATAAACCCAATTAAATTCTGATCCTTTCTTTACTGCACACTACTGTCCCTTATCCACCTCAACCTGCTGCAAAGCTGCTCTCCTGTACAACCACCAGACTCTAAAGTGCAGCATTTCCCTGCACATGTGAGGGAAATTAGAGTGTAGCTACTGACTCTGAGTTCTGACAGCAAGGTTGGCAAATTCACAGACTGGCTAAGCTCCAACACTAACAATAAGTTATTTCCCCTCTCTCCTTCTTCTTAGCAAAGAGCAGTGTACAAAATGTTGAGGTTGTAATGGACTGGAGGTACACCCAGATGCAACACACAACTCACAGGATACAGTTCTTAATCTCCTTTAATATCCACCACAGGCAAGGATACAGGCAGGCAGGAATCAACAACAGGAACGTTCCCCCACGGGCAAACAGCAGTATACAGAAACTCGCTCTCAAAGCACTGTAGCAGTACAATGACCAAAAGCCACAGACAGAAACCAAAAAATGCAGGGCAAAGTCTCAAGGTCAGGTTCAGAAGGCTAGGTCGTTTACCAGGGAACAGGCGATGAAAGAGAATCCAATACAGGCTAAGTCGGCAACAGCAGATCCAAACGGTGAATGCGGGAAAGTCTTGCATGGGAAACAGCGAAGAACAATTTGGCAGTGAGTGTGTGGAAAACTGGAGACTAAATAGTGGCAGAGTCAATGGGAATCAGGTGTGTGTGCAGGTAAGTAGCAGGTGTGTGTGACTGTCGTGATTGCAGTGGAGCAGAGTGGAGCGGGGGCATGGCAGAGTCAATGAATGAACTGAACCAGGAAGTGCAGGCTGTGACAGGACCCCCCCCCAAGGGACGGCTCCTGACGTCCCAAAAGAGTCAACAACAGAAACAGCGTGGAAGGAGGGGGTCTGGAGGCGGGGTAGAATTCTTCGGAGACGCCGTCCCAATCCATCGTCTCGACAGGGTGGGAGGCAGGGAATGGGAGGAGGGAATCATCCTCCTCCATCTCCTCATCCGGGCATGAGGAGGGGGGCAGGTGGAGAGAACCATGCTCGTCAGAGGATGGCCCCTCAAGGACTCCAGCACTTGCATGCCAGGGACTGGAGTCCTCCTCGCCCGAAGATGAGTCTTCTTCCTCCGGAGAATCCGGAGCACGGAAGGGCGAGGTCGACTGGGGTGCCCTTCTGGTAGCAGAAGTGGACCTCGCCAGTTGATCTGGATGTCGACGGTGGAAGGCCTTGATGAGTTGGGGGTCGACGATGTCCCGAACAGGGATCCATGACCTCTCCTCTGGACCGTATCCCTCCCAGTCAACGAGGTACTGGAGGCCCCTCCCTCAGTGGCAGGATTGCAGCAGGCGTCGGACCGTGTAGACAGGACCTCCATCGATGAAGCATGGAGGTGGCGGTGATGGAGCTGCAGACACCAAGGGACTCTCCCAGACCGGCTTCACCTTGGAGACATGGAAAGTAGGGTGGACCCTCATGGACCAGGGAAGCTTCAGTCTTACCGCCGCTGGGTTGACGATTTTCTCAATCTCAAAGGGACCGATGAACCTAGGCGCTAGCTTCTTGGAGTCCACCCGAAGAGTAAGGTCTCGGGTGGACAACCATACTTTCTGGCCGACCTGGTAGGTGGGAGCTGGGGCGCGATGTCTGTTGGCTGTGGCAGAGTAGCGGTCAGCAGCACGCAGCAGGGAAGCTCGCGCTCGGGCCCAGGTTCGACGGCAGCAGCGGATGAAGGACTGGACAGATGGGCAGGACTCCTCCTCCTCCTCCTGGGCAGGGAAGAGTGGAGGCTGGAAACCATAGGCACATTGGAAGGGTGAAAGTCCAGTGGCAGAGCTGGTCAGAGTGTTGTGGGTGTACTCCACCCACAGGAGCTGATGGGACCCAGAGGAGGGGTTCTGAGACACCATGCACCGCAGGCCTCTGGCCATTGGTTTGGGGATGAAAGCCGGAGGATAAGCTGACTTTGGCCCCCAGCACCTTGTAGAACTCCTTCCAAAAAACAGATGCGAACTGGGGGCCTCGGTCGGAGACCACATTAACAGGTAGACCATGGAGCCAGAACACGTGCTGAAGGATGACCGTGGCCATCTCCTTGGCAGATGGCAGCTTCGTGAGAGGGACGAAATGTGCCATCTTACTGAACCGGTCTACCATCGTCAAGATGGTGGTGTTGTTGTCTGATGGTGGCAAACCGGTGACAAAGTCCAGGGAAATGTGGGACCATGGGCGATGAGGCACAGGCAGGGGTTGCAGGAGTCCGGCAGGAGCCTGATGAGATGGCTTGTGTTGGTTACAAACCGGGCAGGCGTTGACGTAACCCCAGGTGTCTTCATCTAACGTGGCCCACCAGAACCGCTGTTGGACGACGTCTTTCATTCTCTGGATGCCAGGGTGACAGGAGAGGCGAGAGTCATGGCCCCACTTGAGGACGTCCCCCCTCAGAGCTTGGGGGACAAACAGGCGACCGGGGGACAGGTGCTGGGGCCGGGCTGGTCCTCCAGGGCGCGGAGCAAGGAGGATGGAATCGGATCCCGGAGAAGGACCTTCTCCATCTTGAAAGGCTTGACATTGCGGGAACCAGGACGATAGGAGAGGGTGAAGTTGAACCTTGTGAAGAAAAGTGACCATCTGGCTTGCCTGGAGTTGAGTCACTTGGCTGTGCGAATGTACTCCAGGTTTTTGTGGACAGTCCACACCAGGAAAGGCAGCTTGGTCCCCTCGAGCCAGTGGCACCATTCCTCTAAGGCCAACTTCATCGCCAGGAGTTCCCGGATCCCAATATTGTAGTTCCTCTCTGTGGGGGTGAGTCAACGAGAGAAGAAGGCGCGGGGATGGAGCTTCTGGTCGGCTGCAGCACGCTGGGACAGGACAGCTCCAACCCCCACTTCTGATGCGTCGACCACCACAAACTGCTGATCTGGATCAGGAACCTGGAGGATGGGAGCAGAGGTGAACCTGGCCTTCAGCTCCCTGAAGGCCGCCTCTGCTGCTGGAGACCACCGGAATGGTACCTTGGATGACGTCAGCGTGGTGAGTGGAGTAGCAATGGTGCTGTAGCCTCGGATGAACCTCCGGTAAAAATTGGCAAAGCCCAGGAACCTCTGGAGCTGCTTCCGGTCCTCCGGGGTGGGCCAGGTGATGACAGCAGACACTTTTTCTGGGTCCATCTGCGTGTTGCCCTGGCCAATGATGTAGCCGAGAAATGTGACAGAGGCGGTGTGAAACTCACATTTCTTGGCCTTGACGAACAGGGAGTTCTCGAGGAGGCACTGGAGGACAGTCTGGACATGGTGAATGTGGTCTTCACGGGACTGGGAGAAGATGAGGATATCATCTAAATAGACAAAAACGTACTTGTTCAACATGTCTCTTAGTACGTCATTGACCAGGGCCTGAAACACAGCCGGGGCATTGGTCACACCAAAAGGCATGACAAGGTACTCGTCATGTCCTGTGGGGGTGTTGAAGCCTGTCTTCCATTTGTCCCCCTCACGAATCCGGACCGAGTGGTAGGCGTTGCGTAGGTCGAGCTTTGTGAAGATGGTAGCCCCTTGGAGCAGTTCAAAAGCAGATGAGATGAGGGGAAGAGGGTATCGGTTCTTCACTTTGATGTCGTTGAGGCCCCGGTAGTCAATACAGGGCCTCAGTGACTTGTCCTTTTTCTCAACAAAGAAGAAACCAGCCCCAGCAGGTGACGAAGACAGGCGGATGATACCAGCAGCCAGGGAGTCATTGATGTACTTCACCATGGCTTCCTTCTCCGGGGATGACAGGGAGAACAGGTGCCCCTTGGGAGGAGAAGTACCAGGTTGCAGGTCGATGGCGCAGTCATAGGGTCTATGAGGTGGCAGAGATGTCGCTTTGGCTTTGCTGAACACCTCCTGGAAATCATGGTATTCAGCCAGCACCGAAGACAGGTCAGGAGCAGAACTGGAGACTGGCGAAGACTGGGGCATGGAGGCTTGCTTGAGGCAGATCTGGTGACACGAGGAGCTCCACCCCAGGATGGCCCCCATGGACCAATCGATGTGGGGGTTATGGCGGAGGAGCCAGGCGTGACCCAGGACAGGCTGGTGTCCCTCGATCCCATTCAGCTGTTCCCCACAGCCGAGCTCTGCCCGTCAGGTGGTTAATGGTGAAAGCCACCTTTGCCTCCTCCGTGGCGAAGGTGCGAGGCTGCAGAGCAAACAGGATAGAACAGTTTGTGAGAAAGGGCCCACAGCCTTCAGGATCTCCGGCATAGCGCTCTGGCGCCCCCACCCAGGGTTCAGGAGAGTCTCTGGGTGGTGAGGGCTCAGACACTGGTGGCTGAGGAGCGGCCGCCGATGCTGTGGCTGTCTGCCGGGTTAGCATGGCGGCTAACTGCTGCTGTTGGAGTGCTTCCTCTATCCACTCAAAGCGATTCTGTGGTGACGCTGTGTGTGCTGGGTCCATGTCTGGCCAGATTGTAATGTAACGGACCGGAGGTAGACCCATATGCAACACACAACTCACAGGATACAGTTCTTAATCTCCTTTAATATCCACCACAGGCAAAGATACAGGCAGGCAGGCAGGAATCGACAACGGGAGATCCAAACGGTGAATGCGGGAAAGTCTTGCATGGGAAACAGCGAAGAACAATCTGG
>NTHP01000511.1:294924-332270 GCA_003416845.1 Oplegnathus fasciatus | reverse complement strand
AGTGAGTGTGTGGAAAACTGGAGACTAAATAGTGGCAGAGTCAATGGGAATCAGGTGTGTGTGCAGGTAAGTAGCAGGTGCGTGTGACTGTCCTGATTGCAGTGGAGCAGAGTGGAGCGGGGGCGTGGCAGAGTCAATAAATGAACTGAACCAGGGAGTGCAGGCTGTGACAAAGGTAGCAGCTTCTCAAGCCGGTGTTGACCATCACTTTTACCAGTTAAAATGACGAACATCATCATTTCATATCATTTCAGCAGTCACTAATTACTGTAATGTTAATTCAGTGATGAAACAAAGTGACTTGATGACAGGCCAACAATAAACTTGACTGCTGTCGGGTTTGTGTGTCTGTGCTCAGCCAAAGACTGTTTGTGAGGGAAGAAGCTTTTTGAGGTATCATCAACTGCAACAGATACATCTTCTCTGGTGAAACCATCAGCTGATCGCCTTACATCAATTTCAGTAGTCACATTCTCCCTGTTAAACTTTCATTCATATCATATAAATAAATTAATACCAGGACTGAACCAGGACCTTCAGTATTGGGATCAAATAGCTCATGAAAAATAAGGCGGCCAAACTTAGTGGTCTACGGCTGTTATTTCATTGTGTCAGATACATATCTATATATACATATTTAGGTAAATAGAGGTATCAGATACCCAATATTAAAGGACTCATATGATTTAGTGTCATGTAAACACTTTGGGACCTCCCTACCTTTCATTACAAGTAAAACCTTTTATTAAAACTCAGAAGAACCATGTATGTGGAGTGATAAATAATATGGAAATATACGAGGACGACTGGATGACTCAAATATGCATCTAATAACGTGACTAAGTCCCATGACAAAGATAAGTCAGATTTTTTTTCCTCTAGCAAATAGATTGCTTCATTTTAAAATGCTAAAAAACATGACTGTGGATTTCCACTTTTTACTGAGCGAGGAAGTCATTGTTTTTTATCCTTGGGTTACTTTGGATTTTGTTTTTATTAGGCTGTAGAAAAACTGCCTTGAGCAGAGAGGAAAAATCTGGGCTTGTTTTGTCATGACTGGGTGGGTTTCTGAAAAGTATTGGTTAAAATGATACATCATTGTAAGACCATGAACAAAGAAACTAAGCTCACCATGTCCATTCCCATTATCCTCCCCTTAGGCTTCCCTTTGCAAGATGCCCTTGTCTGCCCATGATCCTGATATTATTTTTAGATGTAATGAACTACCTATAATTGTAGTCCGGGTGTATTGCCGTGTTTCGGATCAATGTCTGAAGCACAATTAAACAGGCAGACAGGAGCCAGTTAGCTGCAACTTGCAGTCATTACATCTAACTGTTCCAAAAAAAGGCAACATACACAAAAGAGAGGCAGAATACTATTGGATCCTTTATGTAAAGATTGCAGCAAGACCAGAGCACTATAGTATGCACGTAAAGAGCATTAAGAAAAACACTTTTTTACTCAACACTTAACCCAATTTCAAGTTAATTCTGCCCAGTTTAGCTGATGTTTTTAAATTATCTATTTATTGTTGCGGTGAAGTCATGCCTGTTTGAAGCATACCACTCAAAGCTCTGAAACTCTTCAGTCTAGATACACAGACCTGTGGAAGCCTAGTCCATGAAAGCAGTAGCTTGCTTTTCCACTGAATTATTCAATGTGGCTCATACACTCTAAAACCTTCATCTTCTCAACAAAAATCCCTGGTGTTGTGTGTGAGTGCTGATCTGAGACAAAGAAAAAGCAAGAGGGAAAGAATATAAGAGTACTACTTAGTATTTTAATGTTAGTATCTTATGGCTCACATATTTGTTGCTTCAGGCTGACAGTTTCCAAACATAATTTATCAGCGAAGGATGTACAATATGTGGTAAAAGCGAAATGAAACACTTATCCTTGCTTTGTTGTTGGGAATCAGTGAAAGTGCAGATTTAATGACATATTGAACAACAGTGGTTCTACAAAGCGTTCTGAAAAGGTTTCAATTAAGGGTAGGGCTTTGTTTCATTTCTTTTGACTTGAAACCAGCCATTCAATCAGAACACCTTGCATATCTCCACCCAATGTTTCAAGGAACCGTGTGTGACAAGTGCTGAGTGACGATACAATAAAATGCAAGCTGGAAATAATATCCACCTGCTAAATAGAGGCAAGTACTTCTCATCACCTCTGAGTGAGATATGAAAATCACTAAGCTGCAATTTGCTTAGACATAAATCAAAGTGACTTGTGAATGTGAGGTGAACGTTCTGATGGTGTGTAGGACTGGAGGTAATTCTGTGTCATGTGAAAGTCAGATATATATCTATATATCTATATATATATATATATGTACATATATATATATATATATATATATATATATATATATTCAGATATGTTTATAGAGAAAATGCTAAATCAGAAAAACAAGAAATAAAAACACATTATCTCCGACTTTTGTGTGTTTTGCGTCAAAAAGCACTTTTAGACAGTTCAATTCTTTTCTTAGGGTGTGACACAGCATACAATAGACACACATATCTTCCTTGTCCAGGTGCTGGGTCCAAAAATTGTACAGTAATTTCTGCTTCCCAAAGACTCTCAACACTGCGGTTTACTTTAAAAATGTTTAACCTTATAACATTTTTTAAAAAGTATGACATTTCAAGCTTTCATCAGGCACACTGGTATCAAATTCTTTTGATTGTGCAGTGTTGTGAGTCCTAAAGAGGACCAGCAAACTGAAGTTTGTTAGAGCTGATTTCCATTATCAGTGTATTTGTCAATTATTTTTAAGAAAAACTGATTAGTCTTTTATTGTATAAAATGTCAGAAAATAGAAAAAAAAAAAAGAAAAAAAAACTTAAAACAAGACATTTGAAGACATCATCTTGGGCTCTGGGAAACTTTTTGTCAGTCCAGAAGCCACAGATATTCAGTTTACAAATGTTACAAAAAGTTGCAAATCCTCTTATTGAAGATGCTTGAACCACAAAATGAAAAAAAAAGCATTTTTTCTTAAATACAGTCAAACAATTAATCAATTATTCATCAATAATTGACTATTATTTTTCTCTCAATCATCTAATTGATTAATCCACTAATCATTTTAGCCATAAAGTTTGTAATACTTTGATAATTGTTAGTTAATTTTCCTTTCATTCTTCAGCGTACCAAGTTAAGTATCTGAAGGTCATTCAAAAAAAGATTCTTGTCCTCAAACTGAGAGACAACATTGGTGTTTACTAAAGCCATAAAATCCAAATCTGAGCAAAGGGGTTGAGCCCTGTTGGAACTGAGGTTGAAGGGGGAAGTGGTATCAACTGTCAACAAGGTAGACTGGAATCCAAAGGCTGCTCATACATACATACAATACAATAGCCAATGAATGCGATTCAGGCCCCACTTCCACTTTGATTAGGCATCCCCGAACATGTCCAATCTCCACTTCAGTGTGAAGCTGACAATAAGAGAGGGTGCTGACCCTGAATTGGCTGTATCGGTCTGTCCTCAGACATACTGGCTTGCCAAAATCACTCAACACGGAGCTGGAAGATCACATGATGAGAAAAGTGCTACAGCTGCAACATATTCACATTTTCCCATTTCCTATAGCGAGAAAAAGTTCTATTGGCACAGGAAGAAATACAACTCACACCCTTCTTCAAGAAAGAGGTGTCAATCATGGTGTGACTGCACCTTTACTCGGACAGGTCTGCCATCAGTTGGCACTCGGCTCTCCACACTCTGGCTCACAAGGTTAAGACAGGGACTGTGCCAAGGGTCAGCATTACATTACCCCAACCATCCCTGGGGCTAATCTGCCCACCTGGGAGAAGGGCCACAGGGAGCCAAATTATAAAGGGCCTGTCCACGACATATCCCTCATGGCCCTCAGTTGATATTTTCAGACCTGTCCTAAAACACATCAGCAGCTGAACAGAAGTGACACAGCCTTGTGTACTACTCCTCATTGAGAGGGGGGATAACTATAAGACAGCCTTGATGTCATTAAGTCTGAGTGGTAGGTCTCACTAGGACAATGGTTATAGGGAAAACAGGATTTACCAGCTGCTCTCCAACCAGGCTTCAATTCTGTCTCTGATCAGTACCACAAAGGATGCAAGCTTGATTGCTGTCACCCAAGGCTGAATGAAGAGATTTCTGTCTAGGTCCTGTACCACTCTCCTGGGATGCTAGCAGTGGCTTGCTCAGTACAGAGGAAGAAAAAACTGGTGCAGTCTTATTGTGGTAAATCCATTACGAAATCCATTCATGGCTATATTGTCATGCACTGTCACTGCAGAAAAGGATAAGGAAGGAGAAGTGGTATGACCACAAACCCTCCTCGTACAGTGGGCTCATACGAGTGTGCCACGTCAGATTCAGCAAACGCTCCTAACTTCAGATAACTGTGTAAATGACCCGCGTAAACATGATGAATGCCACCTGTGCGTAATTGAGCGTGCGTTCATGAGACAATTAGGAAATTAGCATAATTAACACCCCAGTAATACCATATAAGGCTATGTGTCCTGTCCCATATGTCAGGAGGTGTTCATTCAAAGACACACTCTCTTCCAAGGGCCTGACCCCTAAAGGCATCCAAAAGAAGTAAGTCTGCCATGACACGTCTGGTTACACTTCCCGTTTACCTTGTTATATACAGAGACAAATCTAACCTTCAATTAGTGCATAATTTAAGTCGTTTTGCAATTTGAATGGTCCTATTGATATTGTAGTGTTATACAATAGCATCAACAGCCAGTTTAAATTAATAATGATATCGTTAGGCTTTATAATTCAAATTGCAGAGTCAAGCAGGATAATGTCAACATAATTATGAAGTGTAATTTGTATAGTATTTTCAAACTCAAAATTGCTTCAAAGTAATGAAATATACAATCCATTAGTGAAAAACTTAGGTCTGGATAACAGCAGACTAATTGCACACGACTCATTGTCAAATAGCCCAGAGACACTTCACATCTCCTGCATTCCAACGGACACACACAACTGTCCATGATCACGGGTCGGAAGCCAGTAAGTGTTGTTGTCCTTGTCGTTGCACTTGTGACTCTGGTGGGTTGGGGCAACTGCACGGTGAGAGGCAAACCTGGAAGGGGAAAGTATGAACCACGCGTGTTTTGCCCTACCTGTAAAACTCATCACTTGCAGGTATCAAAGAGGTATTTGTCTGTAGCCCTCCACAGGTCAACCACAGAGTTAGCTATGACAAGGACTGCAGAGTAGAAAATGTAGAAAATGGGCATTCCAGATTGGGAGAAAATGGGGGTTAAAAATCTGAAAAATTGAGTCTCCCAAATAGGGTTCACTTGAATGCATGCCTTTTTAACAAACAATTTAACAAACAAATAAAACTGTTTGTAATTTAAAATAGCATAATAGAACAATTTTAATTGGAAGGAAATTAAAAATACGGCACTAACAAGAACACAAAGTGGAGGTTAATGGCCCACAGAGCCAATAGCAATGCAGCATTCCATTGACTGACAACTAGAAGCAATACCCTCTGGCTTCAGAGCTGGTGATAACAATAACAGTACTGACATATTAACTCACTCACATTACACAACAGCACCACTTAACTTGCTGCTTAATTAGCACTAGTAGTCTTTTACTGAAATACACCTTGATGTACCTCCATTGCTTCAACACCAGGCATGTCTGTTAAGTATGTCACTCAACCTCGAACCTTTCAGCTAATTAGAATCAGACATTTATTACAACTGCCACATTGACGCAAACACTGGCAACATTTCAGCCAATTAGAATCAATTATTCACAAAGAATCATGGATGGTCAGGATATAAATCAGATTACTAGTACCTGAAAATTCCACTCTAAAGACAAATTGGCATCAACGTCTTGTTCCTCCAACATGTGCCACACAGGCATTTTATTTTTCTTAGTGATTTCCATGTCGAAAAAAAATGTAATATTGCTGCTAAAGCTGTGTTGAATGATGCTAATTATTCTGCCGCTCACATCTGCTTAAGTTCCTGTTGGCAGTGGCTTCCTTTATGTGAGAATGATACTGCTTTGTGTTGCCCTTGACTGTCTTAAAAACACAACCCTGTAGAAACGAAATAACACCCTAGAAATTTTACAGCTACAGAAAATCATCACTCAGATACAGCAGTCTTTCATTAAAACATATTGCCAGGATTACACTAATGTTGTCGTTTCTCTCCTCTCCAAGGCTCCCTGCCCACCTCACTGAGTCCCAACTTCACCAGCCAGCTGCCCTTCCAAGCCTACAGTATGTATGTGATAAGGAAACACTATGTTTGTACAGTGTGAGGCTCCTCACAAACAAGGCGGTGGGTCCTTACAGCATCAGCCTCAGGGCTCTCCGGCCATGTACCAGCTAGCTGTCAAATATGCGGACAATGGTATCATATACCAGCTCCACAGGCCTTATTCCCTTCTGCAGAAGCTGGGAAGCAGGATGAGAATGATGTCCTTTGATTTCTCTGATGCTTTCAACACCATCCAGCCCCTCCTGCTTGGGGAGAAGCTCAAAGCGATGCAGGTGGATAGCATGGTTTCCTGGATTATGGACTGACTAGCTCACTGACAGGCAGCAGTTCATCTTCCTCCAGGGCAGTGTATGGGATACACTGCGGTGCAGCGCAGGGGCGCCCCGGGTAACGTTATTGTCAGCTTTCGAGTTCACTCTTCACACTTTTCCATTTAAGATTCAACTCAGGGTCATGGCAGCTCCACGAGTTATTTGATGACTCCTCTATTGTGGGGTGCATAGGTTAGGGCAAGAAAAGGAGAACATGAGTCTGCCAAAAGAGTCCTGTCGGTGCTACAGGGGCAACCGTTTGCAGCTCAACATCAGCGTGACAAAGGAGCAAGAAGTTGATTTCAGCCCGTCACCATCCAGGGTAAGGAGAGTGAAACGGTTGGTTTCAGTGGATCCAATAGACTATTTAACAAGTTCTACTAATCAGTGGAGGCCAGCACACACTTGTAACGGCTGAGAATGAAGACAGGATTAACAAACTGGTAAGAAAGACTGGCTCTGTTCTCTGAGGCTGCACAGAGCAGAGGGGAGAAGATGAGGACTAAACTGAAATCCATCTTGGACAGCACTTTCCACCCCCTCTATGGTGGGCTGGTACAGCTACGACACACGATCACCTTCCACCTCATCTACCAAAGGTGCAACAGCAAGCCGTTTAGCTGCTCGTCTGTGTCAACAGTCATCAGACTGAGATATGAGGTATTTGCACTCGAATTATTGAAGAGCCAGCTTAGAGCCAGCTGAACTGCACTGCCCTGCACTGACAGCTTGAGGTACTGAATGTACAGCCTTTCATTGGCATGGTAATATGACTACATTACCAAGTAGTCACAATACCATTAGGACTACAAATTCACGTCTGCTTTCATAGCACATTGTTTCCAAATGTTAACTGCAAAATTAAGTAAGCAATCAAGACTGTTATTAACATCTGTAACATCATACAGATGTGTGTAACTGTTTAGCACATGTTGAAAATCACTGTTTATCACGTTTATTTAGCCTCACATTCAGGCCTACATTTTGATTACTTACACTGTTTCCATTTCCTCTTTTCTGTCTGTAATTATTTTCTATTTTCTGTAACTATTAGTTTTTATTTCTATTTTTTCTGTATTGATCCTCATTACCTTTGTCAGGACAGTTGATCTTTTTTTTTTCTTCATTTAAATGTAGTAATAATAATATATAATACTATCATGTTAGCCCTGTGATTGACTGGCAACCATCCGATGTCAGATGGGATTGGCTCTAGCCCCCCAGCGACCCTCAAGGATGAGCAGGTATAGCAAACGGATGGATGAGTAAACATAATAGCTGACATAACTACAGGTGTATTACAGCTATTCAAACCTGTATTAGTATTACAGTCAACTGATATGGTGGTTTATTTCTGTATGTGATAAGGAAACTCTGTGTCTGTACAGTGTACTGTAAGACTGTGTGTGTGTACATTGTGTGTGTGTGTGTAGGTGTATGTGTATGTGTACGTGTGGGTGGGTGGAGCGGGGCCCTATCTCACATCCCTTCACAGGGATTCTGACTTCCTAGCACCACACCTCGTCTATTTTTATACAAAGAACTACAGCAAACCCACAATAGTTTACAGGCACAAATAAATAAGAATATTACAGTACGGAGAGAGGAGGGAAGAAAACACTTTTAAATGTGTAAAGACTCACAGTCAAACCATGTGCAGGAATATTAAGATAGAACTGGAGATTAAAAAATATATATGATTTAGTGTGTCATGACTCATGAGAGTATCGTAGAAATAACATAGTGATTTTTCATTCAGGCTTAACTGATAAAAAATAGACTGTATCCAGTCTTCCAAAACATTTCACGAAGTGCGACCAAAACAACACAGTCCTGAAAATTAAAGTCATAATTGCACTTGTATCACATCCTGAAATCAATACGTATACAACCCCTCCCAATAATGAATTTGAGTGTCTCAGCTATGTGCATCCTCAACAAGACATTAACCAACCGGATCAATAACATTCAAGGGCAATGAGAGGGACAGGCTAAACACCGAGTTTAGCACGTTACACTGTAACTTGCAAATGACACGCGTGCAGCATCAGTAGTTAGAATTCATTTAAAAAAACAAGCATCTGCGCGTTTTTATATAGGTTATGATGACCTTTGGTAACTCCTGGAACGCTGCACTTGATTAGCTGTTTGGACCGACACGCTGCAAAACAGGAGTCAGTCCCCATGGCGCACAGGAGGAGATCATATTAGTGATGATGAAAATGAAATACAGTCAAAGACTTACTTTAAGACGGCGCTGTCCCCCTGTCTGACGGTGATGTTGTCCTTTAATACAGAATCCCCGCTTCTGGCTGGAACTCCTGCAGGTACAAGGAATAACAATTTAAGTCCGAGGAGGAAAAGGCATTTCCCAGGCAGCGCCAAATAGCCACAAATTCCCATGTTTCTCTGTCACTGCGCAACTTCCAGGAAAACTTGAACGGTCGGATATTCCTTTTTGCGTCTTGAGCTGCGGATCGCAAATTCCACTCCACAAACAAGATGCAGTATCGCCTACTGGAACTGCGGACGACCTGCTTTTGCTCCAAGTAAACAGGCTTGTTATGAAATACTGTCCGTGTCGATAAACGCAGGGGAAAAAAGTGTCTTTCCGCCCGCCAGCCGCTCTAGGAAACTGACTTCGGAGGAGAGAGAAGCACCGTGTTTCTGAGAAAAATGCACACCGTCTCCTCCGCTTCAAACTGTAATCGCCGTGAAATGGATGCTCTCGGAGAGATGCATCAGCCAAGACTCCTCGTGTGTTTTTTTTTNNTTTTTTTTTTTTTTTCTCTCTCCCTCGGTGTTCCCTGTGCTTTCAGTCGTCTGGCTGAGACTGTGTAGAGCTGTGTACACTCAAAGCAAGAGGTTGAATTCGCTTCAGTGTCTTTCTTTTCGTTAAGTACGCTACAGCTCCTGAAGTACTCCTCTCCCTTTCTCCCCCCTCTTTCTCTCTCTCTCTCTCTCTGCCTCTTTTAATCGCCAGGTAGCATCACTTGCCTGTACCATGAGGACCATATGGTCTGCAGCCTGCAGTGTTCTCATATTCAGAGGGGTTATAGAAGGTGGCTCTCAAACTGGGACCTAGGGACCTCCAGTGGGCCCTTAAAGAGGTTTAGGGGAGTCACTCCTATTTAGCAACATGACAAATAATAAATCATTTCATGTGACACACTTGATATGATTTCATCACAGGGAGCAGCCATGCATTTGAGAGGATCTTAGACGGTGATTTAGTTTTTGGTGGTGTGAGCCTGCACAGTAAGTAGATGGTGAGACTTGTGAACAGTTGAAATATTCACTGTCATTCTAATTGGGATCACTTAGCACAGTGGCTCTCGAAGTAGGTGACCAGCGGGAGCACCCAGGGGCCTGAAGGTTACAAAAGAAAATGAGGAATTGTTACATTTCACAATAATTTGATTTACTTGAAACAATACCAGAGAGAGTGAATCAGGGAGATAATAATAGCTTTCACACTCAACACTCTTATCTCAGTAGGTGCTGTTGAATGAGTTAAAGATAGAGATCCTTGGGACAAAATCTCTTCAGATGTCCAGTGTGTATTTAGTTGGCTGCCATGACATGGAACAGGATAAGGACCCCTTATGGTGAATTGAATTGTAGGGAAAATAATCCTAAAAATATTAAGAATTTTACTCTTTGAATGACACAGACCTACAAAAAAAGGCCTTTGCTTTGGGGCTCCAAAAACAGTTTTCAGGGGAGGTCTGTGCTGTGCATCTATCCAGGTGTCCTTAACATCATCCAGGGTACAGCCAGGCTGGGTTACCAACCAGACAAAGCCGTCGACTGTGCCGGGGGCCCTGGAAGCTTCATGCATATTTTGGAATATGTCAAAATTTAGTTTCAAGACCCTCATTATTTGAGTTTTGTGCTTACATGTTGCATATTCCTAAATTCATTTTGTGCTTGATGAAGTTATGACACAGCAAACCTGGGGCCAGGTTGTATTCCAGCACAGGAAAAGTGTAGACACGCACATTTCTGGGGAGGAACAGGTAGTTAGCAGCCCATTTTTTCCCCGGCTCCCCTAGCAGGCTAATCCAGCCACGCGGATACAACTCTGTACTGTCACCCTCACATCACCATGTCCTACTCATTGCCCATAAAATAGTAAATCACATGTCCACCCTGTGTGTGATGAATCAGCCCATTTTAACCAGTGAGTTGTAAGCAAAGGTAGCCTATAGATCAGTGTGTCCATCACCTGTATGTTTCCTGTGAGAATTCATGAAGAAAAAGTGAGACCTGCTGTAATCTAAAATGAAATTCACTCGTTTAGAAAAATCCAACCGTGGGGGCCTTTTTTTAAGTCAAGAACCCTCAAACGGACATAAAATAGTTCATTTTAATGAAACATTGTCCCATTGACCTCCGCCTGGAAAGATCTGTATTGATGTGTTTAATTAAAAGCTGCATAACCATCTTGTAGACAAAAAGGCAGAAGCAGGACAACTTTGATCAGAAAAGTCATTGTTACTCATTCTCTCATTGCGCTTGGTTGTAGTAAAAATTAAATATCTGACAATTTCTGCCCCCTTTTATAGATTGCTGGGAGTCCTCAGGCATTGCTTTTGTAATGTGTCTTTTTATACAAAGTTAGTAGGTGGATGATGGGTAATTTATTGTGAAACTTTCAGTTCATGTGTTTGTTTGATGGTTAGAGTGAAGAGGAAAGTAACGGGTTAAAGCTGAGAGTTCACCAAACCACATTGACTTTGTTTACTACTGTGCTGCTGCGCTGTTTCTCGCCGTCCATATCTGTATGCATGGAGGGGATGCTGGCCACTAGGGATGAGAGAGGCACTTTGCTGCCCATCTAACAGTATCACTCAGAATTACTATGACAGCTTTTGAGTCTCATAAGAGGACTGAACGAGATAATTTCTTCACCTTAACATCAATTTGGCACGCTGTTAAGATATTGCATGGGAGTCAACAAATTACATCGCACTGACAGCTTTGGGTACCATCACTGGGAAAGATACAAGTGGCACATGGCATTGTTGTCATTGTTGTTGTCTGGTATCAAATGTTTGTGCAAGTGTGAAAGCAGTGATGGCTTGTATTTGCAGGCTGCAGTGTGCATTCTGTTGGGTGTTCATCAATCTTGTCTCACGTACAAGTGACTTCACAGTGAAAGCCTTTCTCTTTACGATAAACACACTAAGTGCACCACACGATACAGTGCCAAAAAGACAATTAAATCTTTTAGAAGGTGTGAGACTTTCTCAAGATTTTATTGCCCACTTTCTGGTAGTCACAACAGTAGAACACAAAAACTTCAGCACAATGGAAGTGGACCTTGGGGTGTGATTAACAATAAAATATAGCATCGACATTGCCCTGTGTGTATTTCCCTTTTCTTCTGTTTCCAGCATTTTAAGACAGCAGCTTAACACCATAATTGTCCTAATTAAAAGTCCAGGAAATGTACAGACTAACATACATGATTAGGCATTATGGTAGGTGGGTACACAGGTCAATACTTGTAACATATGAGCAGCCCATCGCATTTACCAAACTGTTGTTCAGTTTATTCAAAGGTTGTTATTGAGGAATTATGATGATGTCTTGTGCCGGAGAAATTGGGCAAAGATAAGACTTAATTAAAATTATATCTGTCTGGGCTGCAACACAAGTCTTGACTATTTGCGCGTCTTAATGGTTTTTAAATTAAAACCCTTCCCTGACCTCAGCAAAATCTAAGATATGTGGTCTTAATTAGAGTCAAGGGTACAGGGAGGGGGTGGGCTGAGGCACTTGTTCACAGACACCCCCCTCAGTAGATTAAGGCTGCAACATCTGGTAATGTGATGTCCTTTTAACACCTTGGTGGCTTCTATAAATTCACTGCGATGATAAAGAGGATAAAGGTTTAATAACAACACCATCAAGAGAAAGAAGGAAGAGTCGCAGGTATGTGCAGTACCTTTCAGCAATCAGCTCTGCGCAGTGGTGTTCGGAGGATAAAATAAGACTGCAATCCATTTCAATCCATGTCATGTGCATTATGTTTTTGACCCTCATTGTTCTGCCTTACAGTGGGTCAGTTACATCCAATGACCTTGCCAAGGCTCCACCACGAGCAAGGGTGCCAAGCATGCAGAAATGACAAATTAGAATGGCATTGTTTGTTGCGCGGCCCACATGAATCACTGTTGATGTATCACACAAACAAGAATAGGCAGGGAGAGCAGAAGAAAAAAGGTAAACTGTGGCCTAGATCAACTACCCAGGCTCTAAAATAGGAGGTGGACATATTGATTTTAACATGCTCAAATGAGCAAAGCCATTTCACTTAAATCAACATCTTTTTGATTGGTTGCAGTCATATACAGTGCAGCTCTTCCTGGCAGATTGTGTTTCTCATTTATTTCACTTATACATGCAGTGACATTCACATAATTTCCTGCTGCGACGCATTAACACCAGACCCTGGGTGGTTTATTCAAACAATCCATGCTAATCTTCATTCATATCATGCAAGGATGGGCAGAGCTAGCAGACAATGGACCGGCCTCTGACCAAAGCAAGCTAATACCCAAGCAAAAACACGGGTAGACTGAATAAAGAGTGCACACTCAATGGATTCAGTCATCTGCAGAAGCTCCGATTCCACTGGCACACGGACACCGACGTTACGCAACTTATTCATGAGTGGCTGACATTGTGAGGTCAGTCCAGCCGAGTTTTGTGAAATGTTTTGAAATGAGATAGAAGTTGTATTTGGCAATAACAGGAATCGGATACGTCATGTTCTTTTGTATTAACTAATGGTTAAACTTATTCAAGTAAATGAGCTTTGGTTAAGTGCGTGTTTTGTTAAAGTTATAGAATTAAATGGCAAACATACATAAGTCACTGAAGTTAAAAACAGCTGTCAATCCATCACCAATCCCATGTCTTTATTTTCCACTATTGTAACGCTGGTTGCTCTTAGCACCAACTGTTAACTAGATGGCTTCATTTTGTAGGTAAAGTAAAAGCACGGACGTACAGTGTTTCACTCTGCCGGCCTAAACAATCAAGAGTACAATGTAGTGCCCCATCTAAACAAAAATGAGAATATTTTGAACTATAAAGTAAATATAATTACCATAAATTGAATTATGTCAGTCGTTCCAATAAACATCAGTAAAATAATGTAATCTACAAAATAAATCTTCAAAAACATAAATCTTGTCTTACAGTATGAATATTCAACTATCACATAATCTTTTGATGGTAAAACAAACATGTCAGAACTTCTCATTCAGACATCTCCATTATCATGAAACTTAAGTTCCCAGCAAAGAACACTATTTCCTGCTGCAAGGAAAATTGCAACAACTCAAGTATTAACTCTCTTTGTCCAGCCTACAGTAAGTACTGCAGGTCAGTCTCAGCAAGTCCAGATACTCTGGAAGAAGAAGAAAATGTTGGTGACTCGCCGCCCACTAGTTTTCTGGATTGTGGTATGATTGGTCAACATTGACCAGTATAATATAAGAAACACAAAACATTAAATAGGTTCACATTTTTTCAGTGTATCTTCATACAGTACAATGCACTAATGCCCACATGTACTTTGAAAGTTTGTTTGGTTGCTGTAATTTCTCCTCCGGTCCATACTGGCCACAGCAGATGGAAGGATGATGATATGAGACTTCAGCAGTCTAAGTCAGTCAAAACAAGTGTGGATCTTATAAAGTTCATGTTTTTTTATTATGAAATTCCCTCTTAGAGGTTCAACAGACAGTATGTCCATGTTGAAAATGCAACATTGGAGGATATCCACTTGACTTGTCTAACTCAGGCTGTTGAAACTTCATATTAGCTTTTGCTGAACTTTGGAATGCATTTTGCACAGAATGAGGACTGTGGATTTTGTCCTCTATCATTTACATTGAAATAGCCTTAAGAGGGGAGCTCTTTGTGGCCAGTATGGAAATGGGAAATGATTAAAGACACTTTGTTTGGTAGGCCAACCCTGTCTCTTGGAAATTGTGTTGATATATAACTAATTTGCAACAGCAAATGTGTTTGAAAGAAATGTAATGCTGACTCAAGGTATTTATCAACATAATTAGGAAACATTTTAACTTAACACATCTGCCTAGTCTGAAAATGCTCTTACTGAACGTATCTGCCAAATTTGGCTTGACAGCATAGGCTATTATATTTTCCCTACATCTGCTGTATCTGCTCTTGCAGTACTATATTGGCTAATAGCAACTGAAGCATGATTTCTATGATTATGTTTAGGCACTCACAGCAGGGTCAGAAAATGATGGTGGTCTTGGTTATATATTGGAAAAGTCAAAAGTGACTTGAAGCCCAAGACAGGGCGAGTTTACTTTAGTATACTATTATATAAATGTATACTTGTGTATAAATGTAATTTCAAGGAGAAAGGGTTGAGGCATATACGGTTTAGCAATTACAATTATCAATACACCGTAGAATGTGCAAATTCTGACCATTAAAAGAAACTATGCTTTCTTCTTTATTCCTCCTATTACTTCCTCCAATTATTTCTCATTCAAAAGAAAAAAATCTTATCACCAAATCACAATTAGGGATAGTTACCTGTGTTCATTTCAGAAAAACAGGAAGACTGGAGTACCTTTTTGGTTGTCAGTAAGCTATCCCTTAAACATCCCTCAAGTCTCCCAGTAATTACTTCTGTGAACTTGTCTGATTCTGATTGAAGGACATCATGGTTACTTCCGAAAAAATTGGAGACCAGGATCGCCAATCAATTAGAAACAAATAACTGCTTTGTTATTTAACTGCCTGAAGTGCAGGACAGGCTGGGTTTTCTCTCTGAGAACAGACTGATTGCTTCTGTTGTCTGAGGCAAAATGTTTCTTTTTTTTTTATCAAATAGCAACTTGATTCAGGTCTGCTTTATACTGTGTAGGAGCTTAAGTGCTCCTGGCATGGAGAGCTGCACATGATTCCAACTTTGATCTCAGATAACTACATCTGCCTCAGTCTTGACTTATCAGACAGCTTTAATCAGACGCCTTAGCTGCAGTCACAGCATATGGAACAAAAGACTGTTTATGTCTGCAGCCAGCCTTTAAAATGTAAGGTTGGTCTTCCTTCTTTTACTTTCAAGAAGTTGTGCTGGTCTTTGTCACATCTGATCCAATCCCAGCCCTCCCCAGTTCCCTCTCTGCTAATGCTGTGCGATGTCTTGCAAAGTCAGTCAATGTATGCATGGCATGAGGGTATGAATTATTTAAGAAGCTGGTACCTTTAAATGATTTGAATGTTCAGACACCCCGTGTTATCAATAGGTGTAATATTCTCTGTGCTCTCAGCAGGCGTGTGTTCAGCAGATATGCTGATACACTATCAGAGGCTCCTCCATTGACCTCTGCATGACTTTCTTGTGTGCGTGTGTTGGAATTATAAGTGTTGCGCACAAAGACACAGCATTGATATGTAACATGGGGGGCATTTAATTGTGTGTTCAATGTACAAAACATTTTAGTTCATCCAATCTGTCAATATTTCAACCATTTTAGCAACTCTATTGACTACCAGTAATGGACATAAAAGCAGCTTGAAGGTCAAAGCTAAATCCTCTTGTATTAAAGAATCCAGCTTTTATGAGAGCCTAGAAAATATGAAAGGCATCGACAAGGACTCAATGCGTGTGTTAGTGTGTGTTTCTACAGTCATACTAGCATATTTACACATTTCATCTCTTGAACATTTATCTTTACAGTATTATTTAAACTTTCAATGTCTGTAAAAGAAGGCTTTTTTTGTAGTTTATGTAGCACACATCGTCTGGATAGAATCAAATCTCGGATTGTTGCTCGGTAAATGGTTTGGATAATGATGGCTTTGAGATGGCATTTCAACAGTTACCTAGGGGGCGAAGCCTAATAAGTTTTTGGAGTGTGTTAGGACAAAGAGATAAGACTAATGAAGAGCGAAATGATCTGGCAGTATTTAGTAGTTATGTTTACAACAAAAACACTTTAACAACACTGTCTTCAGTAAACAATTACTACTTCTTTCCTTCACAAACAGTAGGAACTTTTTTTCAAATCCAATATTATGGGTCATTTACACGAACTTTCATTAGTAAGAAGTCACTTTGGTAACTGTATTTATAAACACAGTGCCATTGTGATTCTCAGAGATGGAGATGTGGTTATCTGGGACAAAAGAATCAACATGGCTGCCATTTCAGTCCTAATGTCAGTTTCATCAACATTAAATTGTTCATTTGTATGTATGCAAATATCTAACCCTAAGGTTATAAACAATTTAGATGGTGCCAATAACGGTGTCCAATCTGAAGTGAGAGGAGCGGCTCCCAATAATGCTTATTTAGGCAGAAACTGTCATCCGAGAGATGGATTCTGCTCACTTCAAGGTGAATGCCTCTGACTGAGCAATTTACATTCAAATATTAGTCAAATGGAACTAATACCTTGGGATAGAATGAATCAACCACTCAGATCATACTGACACTGACATATGGATGGCGGTTTGGGAAAGTTGGGAAAAATATCTACATGATGAGGGAATATTTAAAGAGAGGTTACGCACAACTTCAGACAGTTAATCACCCAATTTCCACATCAGTAGGAGTCAATGAGAAAGTGATATCAATGATTAATTATTTTACAGTGCCACTCCAGTTGCCCTAAAGGTGGGAATGTGCTAACAGAGTACATATACCCCATGAGGGCTTGTTTAATTTGTAAAAGCCCTAACTGTAAGACTTTTTAGTGACGGATTTCAAGGCATATGGACTTACTGTAATGTTGCAAAGAGAAGTGTTTTCTTTTTGTGTTCAGCTGATGCCCTTGGTAGCCACAAGCAGCTAAACCATGGTATACCTCTGCATATTCAAAATGTTAATAATGGCCCTTATTTGCTATGCACACTCGCCTGAGACACATTATTCTAAGAGTACTGCGTGTGATAATGTTGTTTCATGTCTAGTATATGTGTAAATGAGAGTTTTGCCAAGAAAGAATTTGCATTACTTACTGTATAGTGTGATCACAAGAGACCTTTGTTGCATGTCATGCCCCTCTCTCTCTACCTCACCATTTCCTGTCTGTATCTCTACTATGATCTAAAAAAGAAAAATCATTTAAAAGAAATGAAAAAAAAATGTGTTTGAGATTCTGTGTTGTTGCAAAGATACAGTATACAGAAAAATAAACATGAAGTCAGTCCAGTTAGAGTACAAGGCTGCTCTGTGTTATTGATTTATTTTCTGAAATACAGTCCAGATAGCATCATGATGTCAGTTTAGAAGAGTTGGACGCAATAAGGGAAACATCAAGTACTTAAAAGAGTCACGCCAACCTTTACCTTTCAAACTATTTCAGCCCTTATTGATTTACATTGCCAAATTACCAATTTATGTCAAACTGACATTTGTAGAGTTAAAATTTAGCTGAGTGTATGACTCTCAGGATTTCTGAATCCTGAGTCATACTGCAGATACAGTATATTACCTGCAGATACAGTATGTTACCTGCAGATACAGTATGTTACCTGCAGATACAGTATGTTACTTGCAGATGCAATATGTTACCTGCAGATATAGTATGTTACCTGCAGATGCAGTATGCTACTTGCAGATACAATATGTTACATGCAGATGCAGTACGTTACTTGCAGACAGTATGTTACTTGCAGACAGTATGTTACTTGCAGACAGTATGTTACCTGCAGATGCAGATACAGTATGTTACTTGCAGATGCAGTATGTTACCTGCAGATACAGTATGTTACCTGCAGATACAGATACAGTATGTTACCTGCAGATACAGATACAATATGTTACCTGCAGATACAGTGTGTTACTTGCAGATGCAGTATGTTACCTGCAGATACAGTGTGTTACTTGCAGATACAGTATGTTACCTGCAGATACAGTGTGTTACTTGCAGATACAGTATGTTACTTGCAGACAGTATGTTACTTGCAGATACAGTATGTTACCTGCAGATACAATATGTTACCTGCAGATACAGTATGTTACTTGAACAACAAAGTGAACACCGTGACTGTATAATCTAAATATGTACTGTAAACTCAAAAAAAATCCCACACTAATACAACTTTCATTTAGTTTGCTTAACCATAATGTCTGCTGGACTTTGTGATTATAGCAGATTGTTTTATTTTGGGAGAGGGCATCAACTAATGTGGGTAAAATTAACTAATTGTTGACAAATTAAGATATTGTCAAGATACTTAGGCACAGCACAGTCTGTCTAAAACATTTTATTGAGCTCACTCAGCCAGTAAGACTGTTTGATAAGATAATTTGTACCCTCAATTTATTTTCTGAATGCCACAAACCCCCCTCTTAAGCATGTCCTTCAGTATGTCTGTATTCTAAATTAAATGTGGCTTCTCAAACATAATACATAATGGTTTGTTTTTGCATAGCACAAAAAGGTTAAGAAAATGGACATTTCAATTAATTGGAAGGTAGTTTAGCCAGCTACTACTTGACTATATTGTGTTGGAAAATGCAATGAAACTAAAATGCAGACACAAACATACAAAAACCTACACATTGAAAATAATGCTCAGCTGGACTAAACTATAAAAAATATAAAATCTTGGGCGCTTATGCATTGAAAGCTACTGTGCATTTCAATTAGAATCAAAATTGTGCCTGGTTCATTGCTTTTATGCTTCCTGGGTTAAGGTCATCCTGTCTTAATGTCTTTGTGCAAGAGCTCAACCAATTGGGCAAGCTAGAGTCGGAGGCTGAGAAAAAGAGGAAAACTGAAAGGAAGAATTTTGAAGAGTTTGTGCTAGAATGCTACTGACTGTCTCACTGACTGTGTGGGTGACTGAAACTTTCAAAAGCTGAAGGTAATTAAAAACTATAAGCACACATCAATGCCTCAGGACAGAACATGTGGATTTGTCATTCTACCCATTGAAAAAAAAAACTGCATCCAGTATCTGGATTACACAGATCTTATTGCTGAGTTTGCTGCCATGAAAGAAAATCAAGTGACCTTCACATTATTCCTTCTGTGTTTGGTGTCCATCTCATTACTTTGTTACAACATTCCATTCTTTTTCAGGAGGACTTTAAAAGCAGCAAAGAATGAGCTGAGTGTAAGTGTGTGTTGTAGAGAACACACATCTTTTCAAATTTGAACTAATAAATACATACACAAAAGTCAGACATGACCTGGGACACAGTTTCTTATTGTCCTTACTCATATATTAACCTTTTTTATTTTCATGTTTGTCACCGGGTAAGACAGGCAATTAAGCTTGACCTTGAACCACAAATAGCTGTGTGCGTTGTACTGTGCACAAATGCATGCCAATGGTCAGATCACAGTTCACACAGGACCTTGGATCAACCCTGAAACAGCTCTGTTTGCCTGTGGTGTGTGTATGTGTGCGTTCCAATCGTAGTGACAAAAACATTGGCCATAATGAGCTGTTTGGAGGACGTGCACTGTCGCCAAAACCTACACTGTATTATAAAATCAATGTGAAACGTCTGCTGCTTTAAACTGATCAAACCAGGTCAGGAAAACAATTTTGTCCATAATTACTGTAGTAATTCAGTTTTTTTCCCCCCGGTTCTGTCTTGATCATTAGTATATTATGCATGTTATATTACCACAAACAATACGGTTCATATTTGTACAGTGTGCAAAGTTAGTGAACTATTTCTCTTTCACTAATTGTGTTTACACTCACTGAAGTGAAGTAGTGGGGTAGTGCCGACAGACCCGACTGCCCCTTTCAGTCACACACACGTGCACATTAACAAAGGCGACAGACATGCTGACATGATTCATCTCTTGTGATCTCTCTCTCTCTGTGTGTGTCCCTGTCATACAAATTATTTTCCCACCAAAAATCCAGTGAGAAAGGACTGTGCTGAGTTGCAGTATTTATTCCCTACATGGATAATTGTGTATTGAAAGTTGACAAATGATAAATTATCACTTACAGCAGTTACACAGATTAAGTCATTACGTACAAATTCAGACTTCCTGTAGGAACTGAGATCATATTTCTGCTTTTTACCAATTTCCATATTTAATTAACCTAACTCAATAAAAGGTGATTGCTTTCCTACTTGTGTCACGACAACACCAGCAAATGGCTCATTGGGGCATTTTGATTCAGCCAGGGCTGTTTTCTTTGGCCAACCAATTTCTGCGCTCACTGTATAAAAGTCTGGAGGGCACAATTACAACCAGCAATGGAAAGGAAAATGTTGGCATTGAGAAGAAAAATGAGGAGTAATCTCACTCATTTTTCTTATCTACAGAAGTCCAAGAAGCCTGAGAGGGTACAGTATTTCCCCAGATAAAAGCCCAAACGATATTCCACTCACACAAACAGCAACGCAGAAGTACATAACAGTCTTTACTATCTCCACTTTGTATCCCTATTGGTTTGTTTTGAATTGAAGAGGACCAAAGCATTTTCCTCTCCATCTCTGAGTCAGGTGGATTTGGCCTTCTGTAAAAAATCCAAAATTTTTATTGTGATTATTTTCAATATTATGTCATCATCTTCATTCCTCTTCTTGCTGTAGTAAAAGTACTCACAGATAAGACAGTGCAGGTCCAGTGATTGAAGACATTTGCAATGGTGTGACTCAATTAATTCCACACACTAGATCTTAATTAACTCAGCATAACCACACAGATGATTTGTGTGCCAATGGGATTTGGTCAATGGGGATGATTGCATGAAGTAGATATGCTCATTCAATATTCATTATCTCCTTGTCCCATTTCCTCACGGGGCAGAGCAGGTCCTTCACGAGATCACGATATCTTCCTTATGTCTTCGAATGCATAAAGAGTTAGATTTGAAGCCTTCGTGTTAAATTAATTCTTTAAAAAGGTCGAACTATTCTAAAAATTAATCAGTCGTGAAGTATTTTCTCCCCAGTTGATTTAGCTACATTAAACTAGTTTTAACCTTCCTTGTGAATATAACATGAAATAAACATTCAGCCATTTATTTAACACTGTGAACATTTTGAAAGCTAAAATTCTTTCCTGAGTCTCACATGTCTGATTTCAGGGCCAATGTGTTTGTACCAAATGGTAGAGCTAAGAATGCAGTACAGCCGCCTTCCATTTTCAGTATATCTGTAACAAAGATGAGTCAAAAGGCTCGGAGGATGGATTTATTCTCCTTATCAAAAGCCAAAGAGAAGACAAATATAAACCATTCTTCTGCTCTTGGTCCCTCTGCACAAAGCCTCGGCCATTGGCATAGAGACAGCTAAAATGTGGTGTTTAAAAGTGTGTCGAAGGGAAACGCAACAGTGTTGCACAAACCCATAATAATATGATCAGGAGCGCAGCACAATAGGCTCTTCTCCAAACCTGTTATTGTTTCCATCAAATCTGCTCTGACAAACTCTGTGGTGGAACACTGTGGCCCTGAACACTGTTACCTCCTCTAATATGCACTGTGAACACACAAAGGAGCAGTGTCTCAATGGTGTTTTGCTTTATTTATTCCACTTATTTGCAGGGTTGAATGGTTGTAAAGCTGGCATTCTGAACCAGAATAAATGTGGAAACAGAAGATCATTTGACCTCATACATACACATAACCTTCAGCTGTTATGAGATTCAGATTCTTGAAAATAAATAAATAAATCCCAGGACACAACTGTAGTTATTCTTGTAGAGTAGCACCTAGAAATGCACTTCTTTTGTCACTCATGTCATTGTGGAAGTTTTAAAAGCTGGCTTTATATTAGACAGACAAGGGACTGTTCAACAATATTCAGTGGTGGTAGAGCTGGGTGATAGGATGACTTCATATTAACATTATAATAAATTGTAACACGATAATGACAGCTCAGCAGTATAGTGTATTAGTATTAGTAATTAAAACTGATGTAATAAATGAAATAAATGAATGCATCCCAGATCTCATTTTGTCTTTTAAAAAGAATTTAAATAACAAGCTAAACTGATAATAGTTGAACCTTTAACCTGCCAACCAGCCTGCACAGATGTAATAATGGTCAGCATTATTTATGACTGCTGGCATGCTAATTAACAAGACAAGAAAAATACTGTGTGTGAAACATGAACGTCTGTACCACAGTTTGTGCAAATTCATCCGATAGATGTTGAGATATTTCACTGGATAATGAAAATCTTGATAACTGCCTGACATATGCTCTGTGAAATGAAACCTTTCAAAAGAATATTTTGGCAAGCCAGGTAGACTGAATGATGCATTCACCTGCACTACATTTAATTTTAGAGGTGAACGTTGAGAGACACCAGAGATGAGAGTTCAGCAGCCTTCGCAATTATAAATTAACTACAGCCATGCTAGAGGCTCTGTGAGGCTGTGCTCAGGCAAGTACAAGGTGCTTACACAACATACACAACATACACTAACATGATGATGCTATGCAGGCGTGATGTTTACCACAGACAACCATCTTATGCGTGTTAGCATGCTAACATTTATTAGTTAGCACTAGACATAAAGCTGAAGCTGATGGGAATGTCATTAGTGTTACAGATATTAGTCATAAACCAAAGTATGATGATGGCAGGAGATAAAAAGTTACAGGATCGCCAATGTTACTGAGCAAGGTTTCTTGTTGTAGCTCAGTTTTTTCAAGTCAATTTTATTTATATAGCCCAATATCACAAATCACAATTTGCCTCAAGGGGCTTTATTTGCCTCAAGGGGCTTTATGCTCTCCTACAATCCATTGAGTTGCATCACTCACTTCTCTGAGCAATGACCACATGTTACACTTGGACAGGAATGTCAGTAAAATATTAAGGCAGTTTGGATAAACTGATTGCAAAGGCTGTGTGAACTCATCCAGGCCTCTTTGAAAGTGTTAGATAGCTCTCCAAATACAACTTGATGGATGACCACACAGTTGGCCGTCAGTACTACTTGCTTTAACAGCCACAGTGTGCAGTGATTTGAGGTTATAGCACTGACTTCAAATATTGTTGTGATGTTGCCTGGTATACTTGATAGGATTTTGAAATGTCCACAGTTCTGTTCTAAAAATATCTTGGATGTAGCCTATCTTAAGACTTCTAAGAAACACATCTGGTGAATTTAAGCGTAAAGGAAAGAGAGTTCTAAAGCTGCGTGTGACTTTCTGACATTATAACACCCATAATTACAAGTCTATAAAAGTCTCCATCTGAAAGGAGGCTCACAGTAACAGTGTTTTAACTAAGACCTAAAAAAAATCTGACACAATCTCCCCAGAAACTTGTGACACTGTAGACAATTGCCTGGTGGATACTGACATATGCTCTGTGAAGAAACTTTTCAAAAGAATACCTAGGCAAAGCCAGATAGGCTGAGGGTGTAGTCACCCACACTCCATTTCATTTCCGAGGTGAACTTTGAGAGAGACATGTTCACAATGTTCAGCAGCCTGTGCAATTTAACTGAAAACTTCAAAAAAATGTCTCTTCATCAGCTGCGACAACTGCCTAAAGATCACAGGTCTTTGGAAATGACATCCTCACTTTTATTTTTCATTAAGTGCCAAATCAACTGAGGATTTCAGATCACAACAAAAGTGACTGTAAAGTGCAAAGTTTTTTTTTCTTTCTCACTTGTTGATGCTGTTGCTATTGCATGTTGCAATATTGTCTTTCTTTTCCCAATTTTCATCTTCTACCCCCTCTTCTCACTTATTCCAAGTATAATACATTCACTCCTTATTGATTTTCTTCCACAACGAAAGCAGATTTTAAACCGAAGATAAAATTTCCCACCATGAATTGGATGATACAGTGTGATACAATGTATTTAAGGATGGGTTGGGAGAGACAATTTAAGTTTGAATCAGGTTCCAGGTTGATAACAAAATTCCGGCAGATAATATCATCTTAACTCTTATGCCTCAAGTTACTTGCCAAAAGGCCAAAATAAAACAAATTTGGCTTTTGTCCAGTTGACATGTTTTCTGCAAGCTGATGTCTGCACACAGGCAAAGATTGTTTGTTAAAGCACTCTTAACTTCAGCCGTCGGAATCTCTCAGTTATATTGTAACTTAACACCAGGCTGAAAAGCAGTGTTCACTCCCCTCTCTGGTTGAAGGTTTCAAGCCTGTTTCAGCTCTGACCTGTTGCTCAGGAGGTAGAGTGTTGTGGAAAATGTTGATTCCCAGCTCATCCTGTCCTGTCCATATGTTGAAGTGTCCCTAAGCAAGACACTGAACCCCAAGTTGTTCCTGATGGTTAAGATAGTGTCTTGCATGGTAGCTCACTGCCAGTGGTGTGCGAGTGTGTGAAGAGGCGAATGAGAGGCAAACTGTAAAGTGCTTTGGGTAAAAGTGCTGGGTGTGGTCAGTGTGGTCAAGTGTGATCTGCTGCACCTGTAACCACACCCAACAGTCAGGTCACAGGATCCTGGAGTACACTCGTCCTGTGCTGCAGCAAGGTGAGAGGTTAAGGCACCGGAAGTCAGCAAAACAAGATTTAAGTTACTCTGTAAACTTTCAGGCAACAATCATATCAATATATCCTGAATATCTTTTCAGGTTGTAGCTACCGGTTGTAAACATGAATTAGGCTGTCACTCAAAACTGTACTCTTTCTGGCTTTTCAGCCAACAAATAGTGATTGCAGATCTCAGCTGAGTGTCTGTGTATCAGTTATTTAGAACCTTAGTTAGTTAAAAATGGTGGTGGGTTCAAATTTGATTAAATGTTTTCAAACCCCAACCATAAATACATTTTCATACCATATTTGTGAGATTAATTTAACATATAGTTATTTTTAAGCCACTATGGCTGAGGACAGTGCCGTATCTCTCACTGCAGCACCGAATTCATGACAGGTTTTTATTGGAGGATGGGTTGGGAGGAATGGGGACAGGTGGAGTCTCTTGCTTAAGACATACGATGTACTACAACTCTTCAGATATAAATTCACACTTCAACATATATTTCTCTGTCAGCTGAGAGACACAGAGTCCTTGACAGTATGTTGTTTAACGTGAGTGCAAGAAGCCACCAATCATAAATAAGTAAGGTCACCAATGATCTAACTCAAAGCTGGTGCTTCCAACCGTTGGCAGCTGGGATATTTGCTTCCTTTGTCCATAAATATCCCAATGCTCCTTCATTCAACAAGAGTCTCTCAAGTCAACTGATGATGAATATCTGACCTAACCCTGAAATGACTGAACTGGCAATGATGACTAATGTCAGAGCAGGAAGGACTTGTGGAGCCACAATCCCTCACTGTCATAAAGTTTGCCTCACCCTGACGACCCTCCCCTGAATTTTACTACTGTGGTTAGCTTCGACTTGTAGCCTTTTTGTCATCCATGCCACAAAGTGCTTGCCAATTTGCAGTAAATTAGCAAGCAAAGCCTCAAAAGCCTTTGAGCATCATCATCAGAACAACACCCTTCAAGAAGTACTTAATGTGTCTTTTCTATTGTTTTTTTGCTTCCCCATCCCTTAATTTCCACTCTTGACATATCCAGGCCACAATATGCCATACTTTAAATCTATAACAATTTAAGTCTGCCCAAAACAGCTCCGGGACGAGAGGGGAAAAAAGCCCGCTCAACATTAATACAATACAGTATTTAGAATGAAAAAAAGAAAAAAAGTGGGAGTGATATTTTTATCATTGTAATATTATTCAATAAAGTGCACTGTTAATTAGGTGCTGCTGCATATCATTTGGAAAGAATAAATGTTTTAATTTAATTTACAATCTGAATCACCTGTAATTAGTTCTTCATGTTTCAGATGAATAAGTACCGAGAACAGGCTGTCAGAAAAAGCTGTCAAATTAGCCCTCATTGACATTAATTGGATGCACTACACCCAGAAGTAATTATTTTTCTTTTTTTTCCCAGTGTTTTGCAGACATATCTTAAGATGTAAATAGATGTGCCATTGATATCATCAGTCCAGTGGAACATTTCAATTTAATTAGAAACAGTGGAGTTGCTTACTAGGACAGTGATATAAAAGATAACATTGTTTCCTATTAGCAATTAAAATGCATTGTAAAGCTTTTTTCCCCTCCCACCTCATACCCCTTAAAATGTGTTTGATCTTCAAACAGCATCTTTTGCTATCGGTGATGGATACAGTATTAACAGGAGACACAACCTTCACTGGGACAAAATAAAAGGCAAACACCTCTGGACTAAAAGGAGCCTTTTGACTGAGTAAAGGATGCTGAACTTCCAACAGTAATGTGGTTGGTGTATCACCAATTCCACCCTTGGCAAATGCACCAGAGCTTGCTCAGATAAGCGGCTGTCATTTGAAATGCCACTATCTACTGACAGTTTGTAGGGCTCAGCGAAAATAGGGAGTGATGCTGGCGTTCTTAGAGAGGGGGGATTTTCTGTCTCTTATCAACGACGGGACAAACTGACAAGTTGCCCATGTAAAAAAGCTAGGGGTCAGAGTCAATCAAGCTCAGTCTTTTGCGAGAGACCACTCAAGCATGTTGTCATTTGATTTACCGTAATAGGTGCTTATGGATGAACATTTATTCCCCGGCAGGAAAATGAGTCTGAGAGTTCTAATCTGGCAAACACATTTCCGGAACAACATGCTTCTAATACAAATTTATGTTTGGGTGAAGACGGATGAAGGATTTGGAATTTTGAGGTAGCACTGCTGAAATTTCTCAACATTAAAAAGTCTATGTATGATAAGATCACTCTAAACTCACTTTAACAGCGGCACTCTGAATCCCTGCAGGAATATTACAGTGATTTTTGATTTGGGGCACTCTTCTGGAAACAACATTGAAACTGGGGGTAAACAAGTGGTATTCATTTCCATGTTTGTAAAACGGACCATTTTTAAAGCCTGTTATCATTGACCATGCCTGTAATTTGCTCCTACCAAAGTCAGCAAAAGATGTTAACGACTACAGCAGCATATCCTGGGCTTGGTAACGTGGACTGCGTAAACAGTGACAGCGCAGATGGAATGGGACAGAGTGTGATGCCCTGCCAAGCCTCACTTTCGACCTCTGTCTTTAGGGATACCACAGAGGTCACGCAGATCATGCAGTTCCCTGTACAGTAATGCTCTTTTTCTAACATACACAGCATAACAATGACCATATCTGAGCAACCACTGGCAAATCTGGACACACACTCTTTGACACTGACTACATTTTTTTAATGTTGAATGTGACATAAAATATCTCATCAAAGAGTGTGTCCAGTTTTGACCGCTTTCTCTTTCTCAAACTCAAAAGTGCAGTCGTTCAGCATCGCTATCAGCAGAGAGAACAAAGATCTGTTTAAGATTGCTCATCAGTTGTATTTTTCTTTCCAACTAATGCTGCCTTACACTAGATATTAAAGTGATTTTCACAGTTTTAGGACCTTTCCAAGAATGTTTAACTTGATCAAAGTTTTGAATTTTGGATAACAAAGATGAACAATGAGACAATTTATAATCCTGTGCTGAGAACAACAGGCAAAAGGTGCACTCTCGTCGCCAACAGTAGTTGCTGTTGTAGATATAAAAGTGCAGCTATTCTGTGACCATCCAAGTATGTGACCTTAGACAAAATGGATGAAAGAGCAACAAGTAGTCTTTTAAAGTGTGGTGTACAATTATTCCTAATTGTCACCAAATTAGAATTTGAGCACCTCTAGGACCAAACCCCATGACTAATGAAAACTGGTGTGTGAGAGTATCAGAGTGCCATACACATAAATTGCCTTTTTAGAAGAGCTGAGCCACAACTAGTGAAAGTGAATTTGTCAATTCACCTTTTGGTGAAATTGTTCCACAGCTAGATTCATCCTTTTATATTTCCTTTGGTGTAGCATCCAGAGTTTATGTGGAATAACACTTTCTAAGATGTGCTCTGAGTCTGTTGCCTTTATGAATCCATTCCAAGACGAAAGGCACCAAAATGTTTTTTCGTTTGTTCCATTTTTATAAAGCCAGATGTTTCCACTGGGAAAAGCAGCTGTGAAAAACCTCCCACCGCCCCACCACAATATGTAGCTATTGCAGTCAGCAATCATTTTGTGTCTATTTCAGCAACATCTTGCAGGTTAAACACATCTCTAAAGTGCAGCTGCCTGAAAACTTCAGTATTTTGATAATGGTAATTTTGAAGAGTGTTTTTCGAAATCCTGTCTAGACCTTCCTGCAACAACAGATCCCCAATGTCATCCTCTCATATGACACTAATCAGCTGTCAAACAAATCTCAATTGCTTCACTAATTTTAATACAGGCCAAGTGTGAATTGTAAAATGTAAAGCTAATACCTGTAGCTCCATACAGAAGTGACAGAGACTTTCTGGGATGTTGAGGAATCAAAGACACTCTTGTGCAGATGATAAGAATAACCAGGTTTCTTATTTTTCATATTATATCGCAACTATGATTAAAACCAGGATAAGGCTGACACTAGTCAGTCACACCAGTGTGTATGTAAACGTATTAAATTACAAATGATCTGTTGTTGATGTGACAGATCAAAGGTTTGTTGGAGTAGTGATATAGTAATATTAGTTTGACTGGACTAAAATATCATTCAATTATTGTAATTATTAAAAAATCCTAATGAAAAAATCCGTCTCCTCAGTCACATCAGTGAATGTCTGGGCTAGGACACCAACATGTCCAGAAATGACCCTGCCTACATTGACAAAAGCTGGCAAAAATAATGCACACACTCACATGCACACAGCCTGCCTTCGCACATGACCTATGTGATTACTTTACCATCAGGGATGGAAAGAATACTAGAATATTATACTCAAGTAAAAGTACTGTTACTTTAAAGAAAGTATTTGTGTAAAAATGTACTTAGATGAAAGTAAAAAGTAGTAGGAAACGGTACTGAAATAATGTTTTATGATGATACTACTACTACTGTTAAATTAAAGAACACCTTTAAGATACAAACTAAATTGCATTAAATGTCAACGTATATAGTATATAAAACCCGAGCCCTAATGTCCAAACCAACAATAAATTCCTTCTCTATAGATGGCACATACGACTGATTATCAATTATAAATATACAACCACCTTCAATAACAGCCTGACACTTCTTATAGAATCAACAGTAGAATAAAACATCACCAAAGCAGACAACACAGAGATGTATAATATCACACTATAAACTCCACAGCAGCTGCAGCCCACAAACACACATATTAAAGCAAAGGAGAAACTGCAGAGTTGTTACACACTGCGTAGTGCACACACACAACGCTTTGTTGCTGGGCAACACAGCAGTTGTTGACGTCCTCTTCTGTACAGTGAGTTACAGCAACTTCCTTCTGTTCCATTCTCACACAGTTTATCAGGACTTTTTCATGTGACTTTTGTTCTTATACTATGCAATGGATGTGACCTGAAATGTAGCGAAGTACAATACTTGTGATAAAAAGTACTTGAGTAAAAGTAAAATTACAGATTTTTAATACTCAAAAGAAGAAAGTACACAAAAAACTACTTTGTTACAGTAATGTGAGTAAATGCCTACCACTTAAAATAAAATATTTAAATAATAATATATAATATTGAGATGAAAGCAGAGCACATTCTAGCTGCAAATAATCCTGCTACATTGGACGCTATAAGGAACACAAGCAACACTGGAGTTAAGCAGATAAATAGAAATATGTGATCGCATTCATCATACTGATATTACCCTAATTGCATGGCACTGGAGAAGGAAATTAAACCTTACACCTATTTCTATGCCCCATTTGTCAGGAAGTGAATGGCACAGAGGTTTAGGCAATGCTGATGAATTGTTGCTGTTAAGGTGTGACACTGAAATGCTCCATCATTTCAATGTAGTCCTGGACAGGTATAGTAGGTTGCAGACGCTATGGAGGCAACATGGCATTTGCAAAAAACAAATGAAAAGGCAGGCAAGTCCTTAGATGGAGTCTGGGATGTCTCTAGTGGAATGACCTTGGCTAATACAGCCAAGGCTAAACTGGTTGCCAAAGATTCTGTCTGATCCAATCAGCATCTTGTTCAAAACCAAGGACTTGTGTTTTTCAGATTCTCCTGGTTCAGGGTATTGCCATTCCCTTTGTGAGCTACAGTACAGCCTATAAGAATTTAGACTCATTTACCATGAATCCCTCATGAAAACCATATTTGTGTCCTTGAGAGTGAAAATGAAAAGATTCAATATAGATCTGTTTATTCCATCCTATACGTGCAGCAGTGTCTTTGATCTTCCACATGCACACATTCGCAGGCAGCATTATGAGATACAACAAAAGTCAGATTGGACCATCATTTCGCTGGCTCCTCACAGAACAGTGCAGAGGTCAAACAAAATTAAATAAGACTATTCGGGCAAATGAAATCTTATAGGTGATTACAGACTCTGAATCAAAACCAGATGTGGCCTGGTATGGATCAAGTCCTCTAGAAGAACATAAGACAAAAAAAATGATATTTCATATTTTGCTTCTGAATGTTTGTTATTTTAATATGATGAATTATTAATTAAAAATGAACTTAATTATGTTCTATACTGTATATAATGCAATTGAATGATTACTGGGTTAACGAAACATAATGAAAAAGGTGTTGACCTTGTCATTTTTTTCATTGTCAATCTTTTTATTATAGTTCCACTTGGCATGGATGCATTCACACCAAGTATCTGTATCTGTTTATACATTTAGGTTTTTGGTCTTATATATCAGAACAAAGTGAAACAAAACAAAACAGTTTTATACAACAGCCTATAGGGCTGGTTACTGATAAGAAAAGGTTAAGTGGCATGGTGGTATTTTTATGGGCCATCATTCCTCAATGGAGTTGCAAGCATTGTGTTTCACTCTAAATTACAGTTCTATCACTGAAGCTCCTGATGAGGGTAAAGTGAAGCATATTTCATTTGTAAAATAGCACCTGCAGTCTTATTTAGGCTATTACCTAAATAAACTACGTCCCAGGAAACCACATTAGAGGTGTCAGTTTTTGAATGTCATTTGCCGCAGACCTGCATAAAAGAAAAATCTATCCATTATGCAACCTGGCATAGTATCGCTGCATAGGTTGATAAGGGGGCGGCAGTAACCTAGAGGTATGAGAAGGAGGCTTGAGAATGAAAAGTCAATACACTACAGACTGCACTGCAGCTGGTGGTTGCTTTCACTAGTCATTGTTCATTGTTCATCCTGTAGTGTTTCAAATGTCACAAAATAATGATCAACACAGATTAGCAGAGGTCAAAGGGCTCTGAACATGCTAGAATCTATCCATTTTAAAATGATATTATAACAGCCATAACCAGTTAATACTGGATAACTGTACTTGATAAATGACATAAGCAGTGCTCTCATGAACATGACAGAAACAAACACTGTAACTTAACATTATCGCTCTCAACTCAGAGCAGCATTCATCTGCAGATGCACATATTTTGATTATTGCACTGGACATGGGATACGGCTGTTTAAATTCTAGCCACCCTTTTGCTTTTCAGACAGTTACTAAGACACCACATCGCTGAATAGCACTGGCCTTCCACCTATCGTACATTTGTAGCAGGTATTGGAAAAACTGTTTTGAAATGATGCTCTCCAATGTGCCCATGTTGTTGGATTTGTTCGTGAGTTATCCAAATTGCTTATGATGGCAGGTATTACAGATACAGCACTCTAAAATGGCCGACTAGTTTGTGACAGGACAGCGAGCTTTTGTATAGTCGTCGCAAGTCAGGCCAGTGGCTCTAAATTTGCTTGTGTTAGAAACGCTGAAAACATCAAATGGTACTAAATTTAATTAAAAAGAATCTGATGCAAAGCTTGAGTTTCATTAATGAACAGAACCTATTCGGTGTTTATAGTTCCCTAGATGATTGCCATTAAAGTATTTGTTTAATCTACATGTACAGTATACAGTATCTGCACAGGTTAAACGCATTCGAAACACTTTAAAAGGCTGAAAATCAAGGACAATCCATCATACTCCTCTCAGCTTTCAGTGTTAATCAGAGAAGGAAACCAAGCATGAACCAAGGCTAGACTGCTTGCCTCTTCAGTTTTTTTGATCACCCTAATAGTTCATTAACCATTATACTGTACTTCATCAGCCAACATCGGCTTTCTTTTACAGATCCATCAGATACTGTTTGATAAAATGTGCAAGTTAGATTTTTATGATATATATAATACAAGCTTTGCTAAAATGTGTAGTCACAGACTCGCTTTACTGAGTTCCCATGCGGCATCAACTGCCTTTATTTCTCCTTTTGCTGATTAGAGAGCAACTACTTTATTTCAGTCCAGGTCCAAGGCACCATCATTTCTTTACATGTAAAATCTTAACTTCAACTTTGCATATCATTTAGCAAAACACACTTTTGGTTTAGTAATGACTCTTAGTATTCACATGTAATTAGTTTGATTAGAAAACTGAATGAATTAAATTAATCTAAAACAATGGAAAGTAGATTTGTAAAGTCATGTCATACAACTTACCATACTAATAAAAATGATGCACCCAAAAAAAGGGAAGAAACAGTAACTCTGTGCTTCCCTATCTCTCACCTGTCCTCTAAATTGTCCTATTCTGGCCAGAACATCTGATTGTCAGGTGCAAATACTGTGTTTTTCAGGGACCGACCTACTATTTTTTAAACATTGAATTTTTCTGTAAAGCACGAGCAGAAGTGAACATCTTATTTACATTGTCTGTCTGCTTTGAAAAGTCCCTCAACAGAGAGACGTGTTTTCTCTTCTTCACTCATGTTCAGGGATATTTTGCATGTTTTTTATACCTTTCACTACATTTGGTTAAAGAAGTCAAGTGCAGCTTGCTCTGTCATTGTGTAATTGTGGTGAACTATACAGCTCTTAACCTATGACTTCCAAGAGTTGATAATCAGCTGCCTGTGTGGGTTTTCTCTGGGTACTCCAGCTTCCTCCCACAGTCCAAAGACATGCAGGTTAGGTTAATTAATGACTCTCAATTTCCCGTAGGCGTGAATGTGAGCAGGAATGGTTGTCTATCTCTATGTATCAGCACTGTGACAGACTGGTGACCCGTCCAACATGTACCCCGCCTCTCGCCCAATGTCAGCTGAGATCGTCTCCACCGTGACCCCCCAAAGGATACGCTGGTATAGCTAATGGATGGATGGAAGATCCAGATCACTATTTAGATCAGAGGATGCACTCTGATGAACTAGCCTTATGATATAACACAAAACACAAATTATACTGGACATATCTCCAAACTGTTCATCATCAGCTAAGCCACAGACCATGAAACTGAAGTCAAGATTCACCCGAGAGGCACACTGGACATAAATCCATTAACAGTTAAAAGCACTCGATTCCTGAGGTGGGCAAAACTCACCAAAAAGCTATCTTTACATCTCAGAGATTTCAGTGCCTTTGCAATGTGTTTTCTACAAGGTTTTGAGAGAAGCCAAAACCCAGACAGAAGCCACAAGGTTAATGGTGAACATTACTGCTGTCAAGGCTTCTCCCTGAACATGCTGGTGTATCTACACACAACATATACAGCTATCATTTGGTATATTTGCTACTGATGACAGGCTTTTTGTAAATCCTTACAGCTTTCATTTAAATGTCAATGAGTACATAGGTCAATACAATATCTTTGTATGTAATAGGCTTGAAAATTATGAATGATGGAAATGTACTTCAGTTTTATGTATTTTTAAGTGTAGACCTGGCATTTCTGGGGAGAAAATTGTTCGTAACGTACATTAACTCTCAGCCACTGTGCTAATTGGAGTTAGTATAAGACGTAATTAGATTAAGTCATAATCATTAAAGAGTGAGGCAACAAAATGCTGACAGCAGTGCTTCAAGATATCGAAGAGTTCTAAAACATGCATATTCATATCAATAAAGGTATTGATTTATTTATTGATATAAAACATTCTTTTTTTAATAGGTCCTTGTACATAACAGATTAACAGATGAAGGGCCAGTAGGAATGGAACAAAGAAATATATGGCTAATTGACAGAGTCATGTATTACACACATACAAATCATTTGAAAAAGGAACTTGTATAAAATGATCCAAGATGAACAGTTTACTTCCAGCTCATGTGTCTAAATGTGTTTCATAAAAAAAGAAACATCTTCATCTTTATACTGTTTGTAGAGCTGAAGTAGTTCTAGAAGTTCATGATGAAAAAAAATCTGTTTACCACCTCTTTGATCTAAAACGCAGCCTAATTTTCCTTTATTATTTTGTGTTAATGACTGATCAGTAATGAAAATGATAAATGCTTGCACGTTCGCAGCGCAGTGCATCTCTGCAGAAATGTGTTGGAGGTGACTTTCTGCTAATGAAGAAGGTGGTGAATGTGACAATGCTCTGAACTGCAGCTGCACGAGCTCCCTGTTACACTGCAGAGAGGGCAGCCAAGAAGGCACACCTGCTGCCTGCTGTCTTTGTATTTCACTTGAATCTATCATTGTAATTTCCAAGATCAGTCCTGGCGACACCTAAGGTTTTATCATAGTCGATGTGTGGCTAGCAAACCTGTGGCTGTTTTTGTTTCTTTGTTCCACACAGCTACAGTATGTCAGCAGGAAGTCCACACGCATCTTAACTGCCACCCATGCTCAAACTGAAACAGCAGTATGTTTTTGGATTCTAAACTCATACAGAAAAATGACTGATATCGATCAGCAGTCTATGTGTGCCTGTTGTGTGTGTGTGTGTGTGTGTGTGTGTGTGTGTGTGTGTACCTGTGAGGCTGTGCTTTCACAATTAGATTCATGCAATAAACTATCTTGCTCTTCATTCAGATCACAGACCAGATCTGGTACGCTTTTGTTTGATATTTAGATTTAGATGACACCCTTACACAGCACGTTAGGGGTGCTTTCATCCCTAACCTGATTGGTTCAGCTTAAAGGAACTCGGAGTTTGTCCATTTAGTTTGGTTTGTTTAGGCTGGTGTGAAAGCTGTCAATCAAACTCTAGTGTGGATAAAACAACCGGTCTGCTTCAAATTGAACTCTGGTGTAGTTTGTTTGTGGTGTGAAAGCAAAGCAGACCAAGCACAAGATTTTATGACAGTCGATATGTGACACTGTCAAGGAAGCGACCCTGGTTAATGGACTGCATTTATACAGCGCAACCGAAGTGGGAACTGACCATCGGGAGAAATATGGGGTTCAGTGTTTTGAGTTAACTAGCAGCATTTCATCTCAGACTGAAAAAAATCAAGACAGGACTTCACACATGTGTCTCTTAAAGTATAATTTTAAGACTTCAGACACCAAACAAGAAGTAATCCATGATGATACAAGGGGCCAATGTGGCAATTCTATGCAAGATTACTCCTGATTATCATTTTACACCCCCCTGCAGTCATAAGCTGTCATGAAACTTAATTTTGTTCCATGAACAATTTCTTGGCAAGTTATTGACATGTAAGTCATGGGGCTTTTTATGAAGAGCTGCCAAAGCTGTGTGTGGATGTGCAGCCTACCTCCGAAATGGAATTCTACCCAAAGGAGAAAGCTGCCATGGTGCAAAGGCAAAGCCCCCGCCATATGGCAGAAATTTGCGCTGTTGCTGTAGAACTATTGAAGATGAACTTGGAGAATATAGTACCACAAGAGGCTCCTTTGAAGGATGGCTCTCTGTTATATTAGGTTGGGGAAATTGGAAAGCACTTGACAGATCCCCTTGATCTCCACTGACTTTCATCAAAGGTTCTGGACTGCATAGGAAGATAGCGGGATTATTTCTGAGTGTTTGCAGGCTTTGGTGCTGAATTAGTTATGGCTTAAGAACACAGAGAGCCTTCTTGCCATTTAAAACTACACTTGTCCAGAATTTAGCCTGCAAGACTGCTGGGGAGAGGGTATAGGATTATGCTGATGTGTAGATGGAATCAGATCACTATGTGACCCTTGGATGCAAAATGCAAGTGATTAGGCCTAATAGTATAACATTAATGTGTGGATGTGTAAGAGTCCTTTGCACAGGTATTGACTTTATATAAATTAATCATACTGACTGGTGTGATTTGAATCACCACTTTTACAATTTAAATACAGTTGCGGGTGAAACATTGATTGGCTAAAGTTTTCATTTCAAATCATAATCATGAACTTGTGCTCATACAAATACAGTTTTCCTAACAATCGCCCAGCATGAAGTCCATGAATATTTGTCTACAAGCAGAAAATCACACAGGGGCAATCAAGGGCTCTGTTAAAGTGTAAAATGAAAAGACGAACAGGTTACACACAGGATGAAGCTTCACTGGGTCCGTTATTTTCATTCTAATCAGGCCACTGATTTGCCCTTCAACTTTAATCATCATTTTAGCAGTTAACTCATGACCCATTCTGAGGAAAAGTGATCTTTTTTTCCTTTAAATAAACAAAACATGACATTTTGTATCCAAATGCAAGCTTAATAAAAAGTACAGTGATGATGATGAAGTTATTCATCATAGTAATTAAAGGACCAGTGTAGAGGATTTAGGGGGTCTATTGGCAGAACTGGAATATAATATTCATAATTATGTTTTCATTAGTGTATAATCACCTGAAACTGAGAATCGTTGTGTTTTCATTAGCTAAGAATGAGCCCTTCATGTCTACATAGGGAGCGGGTCCTCTTGCATGGATTCTGCCATGTTTCTCCATGCAGCCACTGTAGTTTCTCCTACACGCCTGGAAAGGGTAACCTCAACACTAGATGCCACTAAATCCTACACACTGGTCCTTTAATATGCAGCATTGTTGTAT
>NTHP01000511.1:282804-294909 GCA_003416845.1 Oplegnathus fasciatus | reverse complement strand
GTATTTATTAGCAAGATTATATCTTTAACTGTTTATACACTAGTCATGAATTATTCGCAGGAGGGGTTATAACTGTTGATAAATATCATATCTGCTTACAACTACATTAGTGTGTTTTAAACCAATTTAATAAGCAGTTTATATACTTCTTATAAATGCTAAATAGGGGGGTTAAAATAAAGTATTACCAAAGACTGAAATAACATTACTGAATATAGAATATGCTACTGTACTTCCAACAACATATCAACTGAACCCTGAACTGAACTCCAGAGCCCAGAACTGGTATTCTCAGCCAAGCCATTCACAAGACTGCACCACACAGACTTCAGTAGACACCAGACTTGGTACTTGTATACATGACCAAGGACAAAAAAAATAGATATCTGAACTTTGGAAGTCTCACTGTGGTCATAAATTATTAGAAATTTACTCCACAAGTACGAATAGTCAGGACACCAAAGTTTGCCATTAAAAGTGCGCCCCATCCTCCTTCAGCGACTGTGCCCATGCAACTGTCCAGATGGTTTCAAAATATAGACAGTAACTGTGGGCAGTTGAACTTATTTGAATCACAGTTTGTGGGTGGAACCAAAGTCAAAGTAACACACTGAATCAGCAGGACAGGCTGTGAGGCCCTTTAGAGTGTGAGTAATAGTTCTGACACCTACATAGTCTGATATCTCTTTCTGAGAGCAACTGTGCCAATAACAATAAACACTGGAACACACCCATCATCTAATAAGCTCAAAACAAACACATAGGGGCTGTTATGAGGGGCACTGATGAAGCCCCCTTGGCTTCTTTCCTCCACAGCACATTCAGTTTTTTATTGTATGTCTTTAAAAAAAATTAGTTTTTTTCAAGCTACAGGACAAGAACATAATGCACACATTCAAAAAAAGACACAGAGACCTCAACCTTCAACTTCTCACTGATCATTTTCCTCTGGGTTGCTACACCAGTACACTGGGCTACATAATAACATTCATCAAATCTTTTCAGCCAATTAGTTCTTCAGACTGGCTTTCTTTCACCTGCCTCTCAGATAAGCATGAGCCATTACAATTACAAATGCTTCCCGACCACTGGTTGACTGCACTTATGGTAGCAACTTGCAACAAAACTAAAACGGCCCCTTCTTCAGAAAACACATGCATCTTGAATTTTGTGTCAGGTGAGTCTCATTCACTGTAACTTCCCAGCATTTAAAGCTGATACTGCGACACCCCACCAATGTCAGATAGTGCAATATCCCAATTACAGTATATTATGGTTCTATATGCATTTATTGGCTACATCTGGTGACTATAGGCAGGTGACTATATACCGTAGGGGTAGGTCCCTGTTTGTTGAAATGTTGTCGTCTATAATCTAAAAATGTAAATATTACATCAAAACTGCAAGAGTGTGAGACTGTCACAAAATATCAGCTTCAGTAGAGAAGTACTGGCATAAGAACTGCCTTGCTTACATGCATATCAAACTCAAATTCTGTTCCCCCATTCCTCAATATATGTAGAAGAAGAATTCCGTTTTTAAAACATTTGCTATAGTAACAATGCATCAAAAGGTCGATAGTGATGAATCCATAGAAAATGATCATCTGACTTAGCAGTTTGCCTCGGCTCTAGAGAGCCACTAACTCCCCTAACCTGGTTTCCAGCGGCTGCAAGCAGCTGTTTTCAGTGAAAATTCTCTGATAAACCCTCTCTACATTACCTGCCTGGCACCAACGGCAGTCAGACAACATTAGAACCTAGCTGGTGAACATAACGGAGCATTTATCAGCTAAAGAGCCAGATACTTTACATGCGAGTTGCCGGAGACCAAAACAGAGCAAATAGGAGAGTGAGATTTGACTAACATTCATCACTTGGACGAAAACATGACTATAAATGCATGCAAATGTTGCTCTGTGACAGTTAGATGTGTTAATTGTTTGCCAACATGTTAGCTTTACTTAAAAAAGAGATACTATGTTAGAGCCAGTAAGAAAAATCTAAATTCTTGCAGCTTTAACTGGTGAGGAGTGGCACGTTCATTGCATTTTCAATAAAAGATCTTAACTCTCTATTACAGCAAATTAAATGACGCTCAGGTGGGTACTGGCAAGAAAAAGGACATATTGTTGTTGGTCTAGTGCTCATTGAAAATAATTAAACATGTGTTGTTTTATCTTGATACCAGATCATTTGTTTTTAATGCAAGAGGTAAAGAAGTTCAGCATCAGTAATTCTAGGTAATTTAATGAAATGTCCTTTCTGCCTTTTTTTTACATTTTGTTTTTTAAGATAATTGAATTTGACAGGAAATACGGGGCCAACTCAATGATGTCACAGTTTAACTGGATGTGCCTTAGACCAATAATCCAACAGGACAACGTGTTTTCTCTCATTGTTTAGTTTTACTCTATTCCTGTTGCAGTGTGTTATCTGCTCTGCTGTGTATGTGAGCGATTGACTCTCAGCCTCCCTGCATGAAAGAAGTGCATGACACCAGGGTGGAAGAAACAAGCAGGAAGTGTTGGTACCAACCACCTTTTCAACAAACCCTCCTTTAAGAGACAGTACCAGTCCATCATGACTAAAGCCATCTGTCACCTCAACAGCTTCTTCCCAAGAGGTGTCACCACACTTAAACAGCCCTAAGATTCCTCCTAACCTCCCACAAACCCTGAAAATTTGAGATGTGTCTTTAGGCAGTTTTTATTATCATACAATATTTTATTATGCTGTTGCCTAATTGCCCAAGTATTGTCTGCACATAATAAGTAGCTTTTGCAAACTGCTTCCCTTCTCCACCTCAATTATGTTCATGTGATAGGATTCTTCAACATACATCGCACATAGCAATTTCATACACCATTTCTGTATCATGACACACTGATCCAATGCACGGTTGCTCAGTAATTCCATAGCAATAACTGTGCTGTTTGTGCCTGAATATAACTGAATGTATTCTCTGCTGCCTATTGTGATTTTTCCGCTATCAACTAGCATTGAGATACCATGATGCTGATAAGTCTCTTCACTACTCATACCTGAGAGAGCAAGATTACATGATAGACTGTATTGTGTGCAAACCATCACTTCAGCACCCATGCAGTGGTTTACAAAAAGCATAGGAATTTCATATAAATGATCCAGTGTCAGCAACTCAATAGCCATGGATTCTGTGGCACAAAATGCTGTCAGAATTCTAACAGTTGTAGTTTGATTAAGATGTATAATAGAATTATCTTTAATAAGTCAAACAGAGAGTGTAATAATCAATAACTATTCTAACTCTGCCAATGACCTTACACCCAATGTCCACTGGATGTGGCTGTGTCACGTTCCAGCTCTGTTGTGGCTGCTGGAGACGAGCTGCAGCCATTTTAGCCAGTGTGCAAATGGCCACCGGACTCCTGAGCTCTTTCCTGTTTTCCGCTGTCTTTACTTTACAGGTTTATTTTTGTCGGAGCACCTCATGTTTCTAAAGTGTAAAATTCAGTTGTGAATGCATATAAATACCTGTACTTATTGAAAATAAGTATACTTATACTTATTGAAAATATTGAAAATAAGTACAATACCTCTACTTAATGAAGTATAGGTATTATTGAAAATATTGAAAATAAGTATAGGTATTATTGAAAATAAGGGAGGGAGACAGAGCTGTTTTTTTTATGCTGCTAATATTCACAATTCAGGAAATATAGATACAAGGCAAGGTAGTGCAGTAAAAAGTTTGTCAAACACTCAGTTTCCACCAGTTTCCATTCAGAACCAACAGATCCACAGAGGATGCCATCTCCACTGCCCTCCACTCATATTCACACACCTATATCAGAATGTTGATGTTGTTGATTTCAGCTCAGCATTCTACACAATCTCCACCATGAAACTGACAGTTCTGACCTGACAGTTCGGATTGGTGGTCACACCTCCTCCACTCTGGTGCTCAACACTGGAGCTCCCCAGGGCTGTGTGCTCAGCCCCCTCCTGTTTACGCTGTACATGACTGCAATCCCCAACATGGAGAGAACTCTGTTGTGAAGTTTGCAGACAACACTACCATCATCAGCCGGATTTCAAACAATGATGGGACTTCATATTGGGAGGAAATCAACAATCTTGCAGAGTGGTGCACAGAGAACAACCTGCTGCTCAATGTCAGAAAAAAACAAAGAGCTGATCATTGATTTTAGAAAAAAGGAGGCGCTGACACACACCCCTGTCTACATCAGTGGAGCTGAGGTGTAGCAGGAGAACAGTTTCAGGTTCCTGGGAATCAGCATCGCAGAAGACCTGTCATGGTCATCTCACATTAATACAACCCCTTGGATCAATGACAACATCAGACAACAAAGAAGGGAATACAGGAATGCTGAACGTAGTTGGAAAAAATCTAAACTTGAAGCTCACCACCTCCATATGAAGAAGCTATTGTTTAAATTGTACCAGATTATTAAAGATGCACAAGCTGTCTACTTTTCTGGCTTGATTAATGGTAATAAACACAACCCTAGGTTGTTTAGTACTATTAATCAGCTTGTTAATCCCTCTCTTCCTGACATTCCCGCCTCTTCCTCTAATGACTGTGAAAAATTCTGATCTCTTTTTTGTTGGCAAGATCGATGGTCTGAGGTCCAATTTTCCCCTTACTGATTTACCCTCCGCCTCATTCAGCCCTCTGATTTTACTGTCTGAATTTGCTCCTGTCTCCCTGCAGACCCTTTTAAACACTGTAACTCATATGCGTCCCTTCTCCAGTCCCTGTGATACAGTTCCCACAAAATGTCTAAATTCCGTCCTGTCTTAGGTCCCAGCCTGCTCTCTATTATCAACTACTCGCTCACATCCGGGTCTGTACAATTTCAAAATTGCCAGTGTTCAGCCACTTCTTAAAAAACCCTCTCTTTACCCAGCCCAGTTAGAGAATTATAGACCAATCTCCAAACTACCCTTTTTATCCAAAATTAAAAAAAATTGTTACGGACCAACTCCTGAAGTTGGTTGAGAGTCATAAAATTTCAATCTGGCTTTCGCCACAAGCATAGTACTGAGACCAGAGTGACCAATGACATTCTTATGCAGGCAGACAAAGGTGAATATTCCATTCTCATTCTACTTGATTTGACAGCTGCCTTTGATACCATCGATCATACCTTTTTACTTGATAGGTTGCATAACTGGGTTGGAATTTCTGGTAGAGCTTTTAACCTGTTTCACTCTTATTTGACTAATAGATATTTTAATGTTTCTATAGATAATCATGTGTCCTCCTCAGCTCCCCTGCTGCACCTAAACCCTGACAAAACAGAAATTCTTTGACCAGTATATGACTTTTGACCATCAAGTTAGTAAGCTCGTCCAGTTCTCTTCCTCTAAGAAATATCGTCTTCTGCTAATCTCAAACTATTATTTCGCACCTTTATTTTCTCCCGTCTAGATTATTGTAATTCCCTACTCGTGCCTCAGTCAAGCTGCTTTAAATCATTTACAGTTGGCTCAAATGCAGCTGCCAGACTATTAACTAGAATGAGCCATTGGTCCCACATTACCCCTGTTCTTGCATCCCTTCATTGGCATCCTGTAAAATTCAGAATAAACTACAAGATCCTGTTGATTACATATAAGGCACTGCATGACCTTGCCCCCAGTTAGATTTCTGAGCTCCTTGTTCCTCATTCCACTTCTCGACCACTCCGATCCTCAAATCTCAGTGATTTATCCATCCCCCACTCTAACTGCAAAACAAAAGGTGATCATGCCTTTGCTGTCTTCACCCCAACCCTCTGGAATCATCTTCCTCAGTCAATCAGATTTGCTGAATCTTTGGACTCTTTTAAGCTGCTTCTATAAACTCATCTTTATAGGCAAGCCTTTTGATAGATTCTCCATCCCTGTCTTATGTTTTGGTTCGTTAGTCTGGTCTGTCCCTCATTGTGCTGTGTTTTATATTGTAATTTAAATTTGTGTTTTTCTTTTTTTCTTTAATTTGCTTCTTTTCTTTTTCTTTCATTATTTACACATTTTCATTTTTCATGTATGTGTTTGTGAAGCACTTTGTAACTGTGTGTTTTAAAAAGTGCTATATAAATAAAGCTTTACTTACTTACTTATGTACTTACATCTCCACACTGGTTAAGAAAGCTCAGAAAAAACTGTATTCCTTAAGGAAGATTAAGAAAGCAAAATTCCCATACCAAGTTCTTGTCAACTTTAGTTTGCGCACGTCCCAGGACAGGAGGGCTCTGCAGCGGGTGATTAAAACAGCTCAGAGCATCATTGGTTCCCATCTACCCAGCATTAGTGATATCGGTGAGGTGCCTGCACAGAGCCCAAAGGATACTAAAAGACAATATCCACCCCAGCCACAGCTTGTTCACCATGGTGTCTGGCAAGTGATACAGAAGTATCCACTGCTGCACCACCAGACTACAGAGCAGCTTCTTTCCTCAAGTCAGGACAGCAGAGTCACTGCCCATCTTCCACCGCAGACTGGTGACACAGTTTTTTAGATTACACTTAGACACCCAATGCTGGCACTTCAAAATAAAACCCCCAGAAACTATGCAAGTCCCTGTTCTCTGAACACGCTTTTAGTTTTTTATTTGGGAGGGTTGCTCTTCCAATTCTTCGAGTGCTTAGTAGAGGCACAAGCATCTTTCACCACATCTAAGCTGCAAATTGTATTCAACATGCTTGTAAAACAAAAAAACAAAGCAGAACAGATAACTGCAACAGAGATGTGATTGAGCCATGGAAGTCTGGAATGTGACACAGCTGGATCCAATGCACATTTTGGCTGTCAAAGGCTTCACTGTCTTTGCTTAAAAAAAAAAATGTTAGTGCCGTTGCAAACAAAGTGTTACATGCTCAGAAGTGAACATAACTAGTTTGATATGGGGTTGATAGAACAGTCAACGAGACTTGATTTTTGTCCTTCTACATTCTAATAACACATTTTTAAAACAAGTTAAATGATGGGTAGACAGGGAGAATATGGAAGGATGGATACTGTACTAGAGCTGTGATACATATTTGTGTACTGCATTTGTGTGTGACTCTAAATGTGCCAGTAGTTAAGAGGAAGAAAACCGAATCATTCTGCTGATGTCTAGTTATGATTCTGTTTGTAAATGTCAGTAAATGTCATGTTCCTTGCTTTTATCTTAAATACGGATCTTGGATATGAGTCACAACAACCAAATGCTGTACAGTGTCTGTACAGGAATAAGATGACTCTGTTTTTGACGAAGAAGGATCTGGGATTTTTAATGACTTTTCACAGAAGGAAACAGATTCACTGCCCACAACATATTTCAATTTCTGGTTCATGAAGCAATCACTCACAGGTGTAACACATTTATCCACACGCACTTTGGAGTGCCAGTCATTATATAATGTGGGTTAATCTTATACTTTCATCATCTGTGGCTATACAAAGCTGTCTGACTCTTACAATATGCAGTTTGAAGCTGGAACACATTTATCTGTTCCATGTACAATACATGTGTTAAAGGAAATCTATAATGATAAAGGCCTCCGCACCTGTCAAGACCAAAAGGGAAATTACTTACATCCAGGCTCTACTTTTTTTTTTTTATTAACTGAAGATCCTGCACCAATGTAAAGACATATGACGTTCCCTAAAATGTTTTGTCACCGGTCTATCCCCCTGTTACACTTCTTTACCACAACTCCCATGGGTGTGTTTCTTTTTTGTGTTCTAATCTTGTCTTTAAACCTGCAATAACAGATTTCTTTGCCCACTTGGGGGAAGCGTTATGAACAGTTATGAACATATCATCACCTTTTTTCATGTTTCTGGAGTTCATGTTCATGGAGTCATGTTTTTTACAATAATTACAGCACTCAACAAGTTACACTGTACAAATCCTACTAAACTTGACTACTGGTCCTGTGTTGTTACAATGTAAATTTTCTCTGAATTAGTTGCATGTGTGCCTTCTAACAGATGTTTGTGTTTTGTCTGACATATGGTCATAAAATCTGTCTGTGTAGTGCCTGGACTGCTGTTCATCCATCTTGTACTGAAATGGACAGTTCCCTCAGTTTACACTGGCTAATTATAATGGTGTCATTATTCTTCCTCTTATTATTATTGTTATGTTAAGTTTTTACCCCTGGTACCACAACTCCACAGTCATAAGATACAGATTTTTCTGGTCCCAGTTCAGAGTCCATTTCAGCACTATTTGGTCTCAGCTTAGTTGCTCTCACACTCAACACTACAAACCTTATGTATCCTATGGGAGCTAACTTTAGCAAACATTTGCTCAGTTTAACATCTAATTAGTCCAGTGTGTTTACTGAAGAGGCCAGAAGCCTTAGGCACACTGTCCAAGTTCAAACACAACTGTGGTCCACTGCACAAAAAGCAGATCTGCATCATCAGCTCATTTGAGTTGATGCTGCTAGCTGGCAGTAAATTCTCTCTCATTCATCACAGTGTTTACTAATTAGCTGGCAGGTTGGGGATTTCCTCAACTGAGGAGTCAACACATCCAGTCCTCCATTTTACTACAAGTGATTCCGTAGTGTCCACCTACATCAACACACCAGGACAGAGACATTTGGCAACAATGAACATTTCACAATGTCAGTAATGAAAAATAATACAAACAAAATAGGTGATGTTGAGTAATGAAATCTTTTCTGCATAGCCTGAGCATGTTAAGTACAAATGTACATTCTGTTTCCTGCAGAATGCACAAACAGGGAAGAATTGTATGTATTTATTATTAATGAATTAATGTTTTTTGTTGTTGGTTTATTTTTAAGTTTATGTTTATTTTGCATATTATGACATTCAAAATGTATCATGGTGTGCTAATATTGGTAATAACAGTGTACTCACCAAGTTAACTGCTAAGATCTGGGAACATGGCGACATCATTAAAGCTAGGGTAGGCAGTGTATTTTAGAGGCACTGTTTGTTGTATTTGTTGAAATTCTCTTCACATCCCGATAGCAATCAATAAATCAAATGCTCTGACTCTGTGGCTGTTGTAGGACTGTAACGAGCCAATCCAATCATTTCATTCGGACCGAATGAAGCATCTTTGAAAAAAAATTTTGAAGTCATGAATTACAGAAGCAATGGCATTTCATTGGTAGGACAGAATGGAGATCAACTTTACAGCGCCATGATATACTTTTTTTTAATACACAAAATCTAAATGTATGTTCAGGGTTTAGTAAGTAAGTGACCAATCAGCAATGTTGTGGAAAGGTAAATAACGTAATAAAGAAGTGTAAAGCTCCATCAGCTCCACTGATTTGTGTCTTTGTCTCCTTTTTTCTAAACAGCTCCTTTGTTTGGTTGATGTTAAGCAGTAGGTTGTTCTCAGTGCACCACTCTGCAAGATTCTTGATTTCCTCCTGATATGAAGTCACATCGTCGTTTGTAATCTGGCCAATGATGGTGATGTCGTCTGCAAACTTCACAACAGAGTTCTCTCCATGTCGGGGATTGCGGTCATGGGTGTACAGCGTGAACAGGAGGGGGCTGAGCACACAGCCCTGGGGGGCTCCAGTGTTCTTCACTAGAGTGGAGGAGGTGTGACCACCAGTCCGAACAGTCTAGGGTCTGTTCGTGAGGAAGACCAATATCCGGTTACAGTTCATTACAGTCAATTAGTTTCATGGGAGAGATTGTGTTGAATGCTGAACTGAAATCAACAAACAGCATTCTGATGTAGGTGTTGTTATTTTCAAGGTGTGTGAAGATTGAGTGGAGGGCAGTGGAGATGGCATCCTCTGTGGATCTGTTGGTTCTGAATGCAACCTGGTGAGCGTGCAAGCTGGCTGGGATGTTGTCTTTGATGTGAAGGACCAGTTTCTCAAAGCACTTCATCAAAATGGCAATAAGTGCCACAGGGCGGTATTCGTTTCGACTCGACACTGCAGACTTTATAGGTAGAGGGACAATTGTAACTGTCTTGAAGCAGGTGGGTATACTCTCCTGTGACAGTGAGATGTTAAATATGTAAATAACGACATTAACTAGCTGGCTGGCACAAGTTCTTAGTACATGGCCAGGGATGTTATCAGGCCCAGCAGCTTTACTCATATTCACTGCAGGATTATATTGACACTGGCCGGTCCTCTGGAGGTGGAGTAGACTTGTTATGTTGGCGCGGACCTCTCCAGTCGCTCTTTATGCTTTTTTTTTACGAGTATTTGTTGTGCTTTTTGTGAGTGATGCTGGACAGTGATGGCATATGACTGCGAGTCGCTCGTCAAGATAAGGACATGATCAACGGCTTTGTGGGCTCTCCTCCTGCCAACTCTGTTACCTGGCCAGTCGAGGTTTTCAAAGCCATCACAGCCATCATGAACAGCGACTGCCTGGTGTTCGTTTTCTCCCTGCTGCGGTCGAGAAGAAGATACCGGATACACAGGCCAGCACTGAGAGGCTCAGGAAGAGCTTCTACCCTCAGGCCACTAGGATCCTGATTGAGGACACTGCCTAAGATTACCCTAAGGCTATTTTTTATTTACTTCATTCTTCAAGTTACTACCATAGTTAACATTATTTTTATTACGTATTTCTATTTATTATTATTTATTCTTATTCTGTTTTACACTAAAATTTTACACACATAATTAACGGTCACACATTTCACTATGATTATACCCTGTATGATTATATGTGACAAATAAAATTTGAACTTGACCTTGACAGCTGAATCTTTGTTAATGGGGACCAAAGCAAGCATAAAATGCGTAGGCTCATCTGGCAACATGGCCCGTCACAGGTCTTTGGTATTGTTGGTGTTGAGGTCTCTCTCCAGTCTCTCCTGATGTCTCCGCTTTGCCTCCTTGATGCCAGCTTTTTGTCTCGCTCTAGCTGTGCTGTATGCTTCCATGTCACCTGACCGAGAGGCAGCTTTTTTGGCTCTGGGTAGGGCCCTCACCTCTCCATTCATCCAGGCTTTCTGGTTGGGGAATGATTTTATTGTCTTTGTGATCACCACATCATCCACACGTGTGCTGATGTATGATGTTACTGTTGATGTATATTCCTCAAGACTGATGTGGTTCTCCTGGGTGGCGGCATCTGATTAAGCACTCAAAACAGTTCTGTGTTCAGTGCTGTACCTTCATCTGTCCAGACTTAAACTGTTTTTTCTGATGATTTGACCCTTTTAATCAGGGAGTAAGTAGGCAGGAGACACAGGGAAATATGGTCTGATTGACCAGAGTGGGGACAGGGGAGGGCTTTGTAACTGCCAGAAATGTTTGTGTAAACATGGTCCATTACTTCCCCTGGTGGGGGTGTGGACATGCTGATGGAATTTAGGTAAAACAGACAAATCACCAGCTACAAAGGAAATATCATCCGGGTGTTTTGTCATGTGACTGCTGATGACCTCACACAGTTCCTGTAGTTTGATAATTGTGACTGTTGACATACTGAGAGCACTGTTCTTCCAGAGCTTGATACTGACATCATGCACATCTTGCAACATATTTTCGTCTCTATGCCTGTTCAGATTTTGCTTTTCTGTAAATATCATAGTAAAATAAATATTTCCAGTTTGTGAACTGGCCCAAAAGACAACTCAGCAACAGTGTTTTGGAGAAACATGAAGTGTAGGCCTAAAGAAAGTGAAGTTTATATTCACATAATGTACAGTGAATAAGGATTTGAAGAGACAGAAGGTAATGAACAAGGTTTGTTTTGGTCAAGAGTCACTTTGAAGCAGAGGGAGTGGCTCTAAACAGAATGTCTGAAAGGCGATAATTATTTAAAAGTGCTTTTCAAGACACTGCGTTTTCCACCATAAATATCGACTGCTGTGTTTTGGTTGCTCTAAATAAAAAAAAGGTTCATTATCTTTCCTCTGAAATCCACTGGGATGTATCGATGGAAGCCCTGTTGTGCTGGCAAGTGAGCAATGCTGTCTCCTCACTGGGCATAAATACAGTATTGATTAGCCATTCTACACAGCTTTCACTGTCATTTTTCTACCCTGCTCGCCATGAAGAATTAGTGGACAGTAATCACTCTGCATCCTGCAGGCAGGAGCGTCCACCATTAGACATGGGCCAGTATGGAACCCAATAAATCATACTCACACAGTCA
>NTHP01000511.1:271562-282149 GCA_003416845.1 Oplegnathus fasciatus | reverse complement strand
GGGGGGGGGGGTCACGTCCCACCCAATATATAAAATATGTAAAAGGCGAATTTCTCCACTCAATAGTGTTAAATTGACTCCAAAACACACTGGATGCTCATCGAACTCCTCCTGCTTCATGTTGGTGTACACGACCAGCAACAGCAAACACAACAGCTGTGCGCAGCTTGGGAGTGCGTGCTGGAGTTTTTGCCCGTTCTGTATGCACAGATCTCTGATCAACATAAGATCATCACAGGTCTACTACACAGGTAAAACACAGTCTGTTTTAATTTAACATGTGTTAAATATAAAGCAGCGTGTTTCTGCTGTTGATGATGAACGCATCTGGACTGGTGTCAGTGTAACAGGCTGGATGATGACCTGAGTTTCACTCAGTCACTTGTCTTTTGAAAAGTTAACTCTGAGAATACGAAATATACTTAGTGTTTGCTCGTTTTTACAAAGTGAGCTCATATACAGACTGTGTGTCAGGTGTGTGCGCATTTGGATACAAATAGGAGCTTTATGAGCTGTTCATAATGGCTGCATTTATATAGTACAAATCACATATTTAAAAAATCATATGATTGCTTTCTCATCCAACTCCTCTATGGGTAAGGTTTGGTCGGGTTTAGGCACAGAAACAGTGTGTTAAAGTTAGGGAAAGATTTAAAAATAACTACATGGCTACTGTCAGGAAATGATTGTGGTCATGGTTAAAAGAAACCCGTCAGAACAACAGTCACCCATGTCAAAGTCTGATGTTTCACTGACCCATCCATCCACCTTGACCTCCTCCCTCTGTGGCTCTATAACTGCATCACAGTATTTCCTCCTTTGCTCCCATAGAAGTGCTTATAATAATATAATATATATAACACAATGTCAGTTGTCTGTCACGCTCACCACCTGTCAATTTTCATCAGTTGAAGCTTATTTGTAAAACCAAAACTAATGATTTGTTCATTCATTTGTTTCAGTGTTTGCCTCAGTTTTGACACTGTGTCAGTAAATCTGATGTGAAAATCCAACCTTATGTAAAAAAAAAAAAAAAAAAAAAGTTATGAAATAAGTTCAAATTGTTTACACATTTCTGTTCTTAAAAGTTGTGACCAATTTAGAACAACAACCTTGGTCTTCAGGATTGATTTCATGTATATACAGCATATCGCACTGATGTTTTGCGAAAACATCATGTACATTACTGTAAGTGCTTTTAGTTTCAGATTCTAAAGTTTGGTTGTGGAAATGGCTTAAGAGATGTTTCCATGTTGTTACACACTCTGCTGCAACCTTAAACCTTGTCCTTTCATCCTCTCCCACCTCATTTTCTCTGTTGCACAGACAGTAATCTTCATGTCGTCATGTTAGCTGCTGTCCTGGTCTGGCAGGAGATGAGAGAAACTGCTCAAAAACATCCCTTGGTATAAGATACACAGGTATATCCTGTCTACATTTCTGATGTTGCAGTTCCACAACTTTGAGTGTCTAGCTTGGGATCACCTGACCATGATGTTAAGAACATATTACATTAAAAACCTTCAATTTACACTGTACATGTAAAAGTTGTTGATACAAAACAATGATTCAGTCTGTGGCCAGTTCATGAAAGCTTTTACCCATCTGTTTCTCTTTAGGTGCGCAGTATTCTTCTGTTTGGAGAAGAAAATGTGCTTTGAAAATGTTCGCACCTAACGCATACTTCAGACCAGTATGCACAAGGTTTTCTAGAGCCAGTCATGAGTGAGGTTGAGATAAAAAAAAATAAAAAAATAAGGTGACAGACAGAATCTAAATAATAAAACATTGTTTGTCAAGGGTGTTCGCCAGTTTCACTGTAGCGACATAGCTATAGGGGTGTTGGTCTGTTGGTCGGTCGGTCCACCACTTTGGTCCAGCCTGAAATATCGTAACAACTATTTGATTGATTGCCATAATTTTTTACAGAAATTCATGGTCTTTAAAGAATGAATTCTAATGACTCTGATGGCCCTGTTACTTTCTTCTACCACCACCAGTTCAAAGTTTCATTGTCCCTGAAATATCTAAACATCTACTGATGATTTGACACAAAATTTGGTTTTGAGTGAAATGTCTCAACAACTGTTGGATCGATTGTCATGAATCTTGTTACACCCATTCATGCCCCCATCAGCATACATTGTAATCACTGGTGATCACCAAACTTTTCAAGTGGTCCAGTACATTGGTTTATGACCAAATGCCTGCAAAATGTGTGATCAATTTTATCATTCTTCATATTTACATCAGAGGCTGGGATGTTCTTTTAATTTCTGAAGCAATATATATATATAATAATGATGATTATAATGAATATATGTGATGAATTAATGATATTTGCGCTAGAAATAGCTACTGTGCATGATGGTCTTTCGTAATGACAGCTGCTCTGGTGTTGTTGGAGAACCTGTAAAATTCCACTTTTCATTGACAGGTCTAACAAGTGGCAGAGCAGGCAGACATCTTGATATGTAAACAGCTGATTAAAACCAATTTGTGGGGCTACTACTATCTACACAGATTCATGTGGGGATTTACGAGGGGATCTCGTGGGGATCTGTGTGGATCAGGGATCAGCTTGTGTTTCTGAGTGAAATTCTCTTGCAAATGCAAATAAATGTTTTTTATTGACAGTTGACCTGAAAATAATATACAGTGATGCATTTCATTTGTGATTGACTGTGTCTTTATGAGGGGCTATCCTACTGACATTTTGGTTTCAACACATTTAAACCAAGTACAACTGGCAGACCTCGAAAAAGCAATGTGACATTTGAGTTTTGTCAAGCTAACAGACCAGGGATTCATTCATTCATTCCATCATTCATTAATCTTTCATAAGTCATGTTGTTATGGGAGATTTAAAATGCCTCCAATCACAATACGGAAAATACAGTGAAGAGATGTATTGCATTTCCCGAACCTGTCAGTACTAAATGCAAAGTATACTGTCACAGTTCTCATGAAAAGATGCAGAGCTTTTTCTTTTGTGAAACATTAAAACAGTTTCCTGTGGGCCAGCTCATGGGAGGGCCACGACTGTTGACTGTACATTTAGTTACATTTTGTCTGTCTGCAGTTTTAATAGGTGGACTGTGCTGTAGGAGGCTGTACAAACAGACGCTTAGAGAGATCTCCTTGGCAGAATTCTCAAGTGTTGACAGCCAGTTAGCTAGCGTTAGCTTATAGTAAACACTGACTGGTTTAATAATATAATGCTAATACATGTCTGCAAGGTAGACAGCACTTTATTTCTTTGTTTGAATTGTTTTAATTTAGGCATTTTAAATCTTAAAATCCTTTAAATCCATCACAGAACTACCACGTTAGCAGACTGACACCCTCACATGCACAGTTTGAAGTCTCCAGTCCAGCTCTACGTGGAATCAGACATTAGATTGAAATCCCATTGTACTTAATCTTCCTTAATCCTAAAGTGAATCTAGTTAAACATCATGGGGCCTATTTCACAAAAGTTATTTGAAAGCACTACTTACATGCAGAATACAAATGTTGCCAGTGTCTCGTTTCACAGATGATTGTCACTCAGAAGTCCTACAGGGTCTTACATGCTTGTGCATGGGTCATAAGTATGGTGTGTGCTTTGATTAGTGAAACAAGTCAAAAGTAATGCCAGAGGAAATTATGTCATGTTGCAAATCGCAGCTTGCATGTTGCAGATTTGGTGAAATGGGCACCTGATACAAATCCCTTCCCTTTCTTTTATATATTTGGTGATATATATGATGATATAAAGGGGTGATTCTAATGTAAAAACTGTGTCATTCTCAAATAAAAGTTAGTTGAGCAAGTGTATGTTTCAGGTGACAGTTTACAATAACTGTGGGGCTGAAGCAAAAAAGAAAATGATGGATGGCCTGGTTGTTTGCCACAGTAGTATACACTGTGAGAATCCAAATGGTTCCCAGCTATTTTGGGGAGCTCAACAAATTGTAGAATGTGTTTTTTCACGAGTGTAATAACATCAAGATAACTATTTCTAAGATATGTAAACAACAGCATAGTCCAAAATGGGTATCTTTCATCTACATCTCTAATACAATTATCTAAGCAATTATGATAAACCGCGTTCACTGAGATGCTCCACAAATACCTCAGTACACACTCTGCTTCATTATTCGGGTTATTCATATCTTTCCAACAGCACAGAGGATGCTTTGTAATAAGCCCGGGCCCCTTATGTTTGTATCTGGGGTCACTGATTCCCTGCCTCATTCCATTTCTCAAATGAATGAGTGTTAGCCACTTGAACTAAATCAAAAATACATGCATTTTGCCAAAACAATCCTGAGGGTCAAAGGATTGTTCCTCAGAGAACTGAATTACTCAGAAGAAAAATGTGTTGTGATCTAATATTATTGTACAGCGTAAATCACAGGAATATCTTTCATAAAGTAATTTCCTTTGTATACCTCTGGAGCGTGGCTTTGACTGGCTTATATTACACAATCAAAAAAGTACGAACAAAGTCAAGAACTGACTTTTTCAAAGTGTGCAGAAGATTGAAACTAATTGCCGTTGCTTGGCTTCTGCATCTGTATCTGATTTCTTCTAAAACTTGCAAATTCCTCTGCAAGTTCTGTTGGTAATAAAAATGTTACATCTTCTGCTGCTTGGGCTCATATTCTGAGCTAAGATAAGCACAGGTAGTGAGGGGTTTGTTTGAAAAAGTGTTGGGAATTAGGGAAGATTTTCATTTAAATAAATGTCTGTTAATTCACCATCTATCGCCGAATGGGGTAACACAATGGTGACTGAGCCTATGGCCCACTGATGAAAGCCTGCAGCATTTGCAGTACTAAGAACCAGGTGTCTGTGGCAACATTCCACTGTTAAAAGAAACTATTTGTTTAACTTTAAAAAGTTAAAAAAGTGTCCGGGCTGCCTTAAAATTTTAAGTTGACTGAATTTGAGAAGACAAGTTGAGGTCATTTTAACTTTTTACAGTGGAAAAATCACAACTCACTTGTGTGTGAAGTGGTGTACTGATCTTTCCGGTCTCTGTTACTATGGCCGAACAAACAAAGAAAAGATCGATGACTACAGACGATTAAACTTCTAATGCAAATGCTAATTTGACAACAAATTTGACGTTCAGATGAAGGCAAACAGTCAAAAAAGCAAAGTGACCGTTGGCGAGGAAAAATCAGAGTTAGCATCGGCGTTGCCTGGCCAAGGTGGAGAGCATTGAAAGAAGAAAAGGGACTGAGGGGAGATGTGGCTCTCTTTCTCTTGGACTACCTCTTGAACAGGAATTGCAGATTGCTTGTTTGTTTGAAAGGTTTGAAAACAATGAACGGGGGTTCAAAAACACAACTGCAATTACTGCTTATCGCCATAGGTACCGCTAAAGAGAACAAAATGAAAATCTTCAAGATTATAACTTGAAGCTTTGCCCAGGCACCAAAGCTCTCACTATACACCACCTTAGCAACGCCTCCCCTTTAGATGTTCTCTTTGATTGCGCCCGGTCGCTTGAAAATTGCTCGCTGAGCGCATAAGCCAGAAAGGATTAAAAATAGACAGAGCAATATTTGCACTTGCAGCTGGAGGTGTAATGTCATAGTTTTACAGATGTCTCTTTCATAATGGTGGTCTATGGGGAAAGTTTGGGCTGTAGGGGATTTTTTCATGACAGTACTGTGGTTGACCACTTTGACAAATTGGCAGCAAGGCTGAGTGGTGATGCCATTTCAGCTTTCTCAGTACATCTATGGGGAGATTGCTTTTTGCTCCCTGCTTCCTACTAAAAGTCAACGTCGGTTTCTTTTAACCATGACTATGATCTTTCCTTAAACCAAATCGTTTTTGTGCTTAAACCTAAATAAAACTTCACCATAGCTGTATCACATCAGAAGACACTGATGTGTGTACTTCTGGAGGGCAATGACAAACATATTTTGTTATTTAATTTGAAGGACTTGTTGCAGTCAGACAGGTTGTTAACAAACCACCAGTTCAGCTAGATTATCTAAACCTCTTTATTTGTACGGGTAGTGAGCACACCTGAAATTTGATGAAAAGAAAATTGTTTGCCAAGATCTTCTCTTCCAAATAAGTTTGTCGGGGTTGTTTAAAAACCTGTCCCGACTTCTTTTTAGCAATGTCACCGCATTCTCAAACCAATTAGAGCAATTATATTTGAGAGTACAAGGTTATTATTACCAAAGGGAAGGATAGCCAGAGCTACAAAAATAAGATCCAAGGTGTAATGAATCAGAATTATCCTACCCTAGCTGTACTTGACTTTAACTTGCTTTAGCTGTAAAAAAAATAAATAAATAAATAAAAGGAACAATGAATACTCAGTACTCATAATCTTTGTTTGTCTTATCTGAAGGACATTTGCACTGAAAGGAAGATCTGACCAAGAAAGAGTCTGTGAGATTGTGTCCTTAAATAAAGTATAGCAGGAACTGCCCACGCAATGAAACGGATGATTTATCACCAATATCAAACAGCTCAAAGGATCATGGTATGCAAGGTTCAACCTCTACTAAGTGAATGTGTTTTTCTCCATTATCAGCGGCAAAGCCATGCATTCTGATGGCAGCTTTTGATGAAATCGCTCACATACAGTGAAGGACATGTGGATGGTAGGTATCAACTTTGCATACTATATCAACTTTCTAACTGATACACGCATTATATGTATACGGATACTGCTCTGCTTCCCTGCTTTCTGGTTTTGGTGTGGGGCTGGTTTACAGTGTAGGGAGCTTTTGTGACATCGCCTCCACTTCTTGAGGGAAAATCTGGGTGTTTACTTCACTCTTTAAAGCTGCAAAGTTTTAGAATCAGTAAACTACATACTTTTGAGACGTGGTGCACGCAAGCAGAAAAGCTTTGCATAACATACTCGTCCTGTCGCAGTTGGAAGTAAAGGTCAGTTTCACCCCACTGTGTACAGGTAATTCAAACATAAGCCATTTTACATCCTCAAACGACAATAAAAGATATAATTAGATGTATTTGTGTCATGCCAGCTCTCAAGTACCGCCAGCTCTTGCATCAAAAGCTTCCTCATAACCTTTTTGCTTGAGAAAATGCAAATTTGTTTGTATTTGGATCATGGATTGGGCTCTGACAAGGAGGGGCAGAGAGGAGAGCAAACCTCAGCCTGCTGAAATCACACATCTGCAGCTCAGTACTGCCTGTAAGCCTCAGGTTTGCTGGCATATCCCTACTCGCTGCCTGACAGGGAACACAAGCGTCTGCGCAAGATAAGTCACGGTTTTCAGTGATTATGTTACAAAAAACAGCATCATCTTGCAGTGCCTTTGACTTCCCATGGTTCTCAATGGAGTGGGCAGCATCCCTCATCCATTACGTGGCTTCATAGCAGTGAACTGTACAGCTGATTCTGTGATACAGACACCAGCATAAGCAAAATTATTTCAATGTGCCCACATTAGAATAAAGGGCCTTAAGCACAGAAACTCAGTGATTTATTCATGGATAGATCTGAACACTTTCCCAACCTGCCCTGTGTTTACAAAACCATAATATAGCACACAGCTAATTTAGAATCTGTCAGGGTCATTGGTTATTTAAGTACAGTTACCCATGCTACACTTCTCCACCAGGCACTTTTTTCTTTGGCGAGTCGATTAACCTCTCTTGCTGCGGGTGGAAGTGGATAAGACTCTGCCCAGGTTATGGGGCTAACCAAAAAAGGCTCGTCCCACTTGCTGCGGTACCTAAGAGGCCCAGAGGTCAAAACTGCCCCCTCAGTGCTCAAGCAAGGCTGCTGAACTTTATTCAAAGCTACAACAAGCAAATAACTTGCCAAAATAAAACCCTCTGCACTGACTGTGCAAACAGTACCAGGGCACAGTCTATTTTAAATATTCACCCTGGCTCTGTTGCAAATCCTGCTAAGCACACAGCCAAAACTGAAGCATATTCTGTGGGAAGAACTATGTGACAGTGGGAAAAATAAGTCATGTCAACTAAAAATACATCCAAATTTGTGCCACATTATATCCCTGTTCTTTGAGAGGAGAGCCAATGAGTTATCAATCAGGGCAAGCATCTGACTGGGGCAACTTAGAATAGATTAATGGTGCTTTTAAGTTGCCTAATTACAGCTTTCAAGATAATGAAGGTCATTGCTTGTTGTGTAGGAAACAGAGCATGGCATGTGAGTAGAGAGGAGTTAATTTAACTTGAGAAATGCATGAAAGTATTCCACTTAAGCCCTGTCCAAATAGCTTCACACCGGTGAACTCAGTGCTGCACCTAAAGAGCTGCGGCTGATCAAGTGGGAAGCACCCCTCCTCCCCACCACCTCTTATTATCATCTAGCTCTCAGCCATGACTTCATCTTAAAGGGTTGGTTCATGCAATTTTCCAAAAAATGTCATCACACACTTACCTATAGTGATATCTAGCCTTTCACATTTTAGAGCAATGAATGAATGAGGGGGCTGTGTTTTTCTCCAGGCACTGTTGTCTGTCTGAGCACATTTACACTTGATGCAAGGGGTTAACAGGAATTCTGCCACAGAAACCTCCAGCTTAGGTTTTTACTGATAGTTCAGCGCCAAATTTCTCCCATTAAAGGCACCACCGCAACACTAGATGGATTTATCGTACATGATCGGGCCATATCGTGTTTTCATGATATTCCCTATAATAACTGTGTTTACATTGTGTCATCCACTTTGTTATACGAGTGACCATTGGAAAATGAAACTCGTTTCATTACCGAATATGACACTACTGCTGTGTAGTTGCTGTATTTACATATAAACTTGTGGGAGTGAACACAAGCAGCCCATTCTGACCAGTCACACTTCTTGCCACCCCATGTGGTATCTACTTACCTGCTGTAACCCCAACCTGTAGTTACATTTTTGAGGTGTTGCATGACAGCTATGTACGCAGCATTATAGGTACAGTGTAGCCCATTAACGCAGAAGTATAAATCCAGCTTTAGGCACAGCAGTGCTTTGGACTAAATGCTAACATAAGCATGCTGATGTTTAGCAGGTATAATGTTTACCATGATCACCATCTTGGTTAGCATGCAAACATTTGCTAAATAGCGCTAAACACAAAGTAAAGTTGGGATGGGATTGTTATTAGTTTTGCAGGTATTTGGTCAAAACTAAACCAATGACAAACTGACATTTTGACTTGACGATGGTGCTAAATGGAAAGTTAAGGGATCACCAAAGTGATTAGTGTGTGCAGAACATGAATGTCTGAACCAAATTTCATGGGAATCCATCCAATAATTGTTGAGATCTTTCAGTCTGGAACAAAGTTGTGGACTAACCAACCAACTGACAGACTGACAGATGACCTTCTCCACAGACTTTGCTGTGAATTATTTTCATTTAAACTACTTTCTACCAAAGAAATATTTCTGGAGAAAACTGTTCACAGTATATTATCTTCATTATACAGAGTGTTTTTGGAGAGACATGTCGTTGTTGTTATCTGAGTATCGCAAATTGAATTCTGTTCATCTTCATTGTGTTAGGGTGGAAGAGACAGATTTCTAAGAGACTGGGAAAATAAAACATGAATGACAAATTTTGCAAATGTAAAGCTGTATTACATGATGCAACAGAGACTACGTTCAAGTACTTTTAAAAAAGTCAACACTTCTTACAGTTTGTTTTGGACAACAGATGGTTGCGTTGGACTGCATATAGTAAAAAAAACTGTATTGCAACTTAAAGTTTATATCTTTCTGTTAACAACTGTCAGTGCAATATGGATGCTTTTATGCAGTAAACCCATCTGTTACTTCAAGCTGAATAAAATATTGGCTAAGATAATTTGATGTATGTCCCTGGTCACGTAGCTCTCACTACATGCTTGGTAGACTAAAAAAGATAGTGTGTTAATTATTTCCATTGGAGTATTGGAAATAAATGTATTAGTCAACAACACACCTTATTTTACAGTCACAGCTATTCTCTGTGATCATGCAGTGCTGAGTCCCATAAAAGAATTTGGACTATGAAACAGGTCTACATCTGTTCACATTTTAAGAGGATGGTACATTATTTAAACAGTGATCACTCTGTTTGCCATGACTGAAAACCTAATTGCTCATGACAGAAAAGTGATTGAAAAAAATTCCTCTCCAATCTGAAATACCTTTGTGGAATTTTTTGGAAAAAGAAAAGTTTTTTGTCAGAAGAAGAAGCTGGCAGAAGCTGTCCCTTTGCTCAACTGTTCTGCTTTTGGGAATTTTCTATGGCCTTTCTGCTTTTTATTAGATAGTAATTAACCAGGAGTGAAAACAAAGAAATGCATGGGAGGGAAAGAAAAGCAAACCGCAGAATTATTTTCACGGTAGTGAAAGCAAATATAGCATCCTTCGTTTAATCAGCTGAATATGACAATACTTGTGAGTCTCATTGTTATGGAGGCACCAGTCTTCCCTTAGCGAGCTCTTTAAACATCTGCCAGGAGCCAGATGAAGAGTCTATATTGTCTTGACTTGCTATATATCCAGCACTGTCTCTGACAATTTCCCTCCCTCCCACTATTCATCTTTTTTTTCTCTATCTATCTCTGCCCATTGTATCTCCAACAGCCCCC
>NTHP01000511.1:244479-263471 GCA_003416845.1 Oplegnathus fasciatus | reverse complement strand
TTTTTTTTCATCTCGCATCTCTTGGATGTTTTAGCTCTAGTGAGTCATTTCCAAACTGCTGTGATGGATGACTCATATGTTAAATTTACCTGGCATCACCTCTTAGAAGCTGCAGGTAAACCTACTCTTATTTATTATCTAAATAGAAATGATATTTGATATCACATCCTCACAGGTTACCAGACGTTACAAAAGCATATTTTGGTCTCATATGATGATATGATTGATTAGTTACCTGACAGATTTGAAATCAGGCTGGGATGTCTAAATATCAATTATATCCTGCAAAACAGAACACGGCAAATTATCCACTCACCCTCCCCACAATTCGACAGTCTTTTTTAGTGACAATAGGAATTGATTAGTTATTTCTGTGTGCAAATGAAATGGCTTGATATCTGTCTCGTCGATATGAAATGCTGCCAGAAACACGACTTCCCTGTCTATCTGAAGCCTGCAGAAGCAGCATGTACTGAAGGATTTGGATGTTTAACTAAAAGCTGGAGCCTGACTGACAGGAACACACACACACACACACACACACACACACACACACACACACACACACTTTATAATTCATAGTCTGTATTTGGTGCTATAATTCCCATGAACTATGCTTAGCTTTGTTTGTAATGTCACCATATACTCATTATCATCTATATTCCTGCCCCACTCTCCAAATAATGTCTTAATTATGAGGTGCATGAAAAGAACTGACCTTAGAGATCTACACAGCACTGTATTCATTTGATGAATATATGGATGCAGAATCATTGGAGGATCTTGCTGTGTTCAAACATGCAGTAATGTATTATGGAAATTAGCAGCCGTGCTTATTGATATACTGTGACAAGCAACTTTGCCTCTGTGCTGGTAAAAAAGCTCAGCTGATTTGGCTGTATCTGGTCCCCTATTGTACTGACTGTCACACTGATCCTCTTTGTGATCTACAAAGGGGATGAAGAAGAGGAAGGAGACAAGTCTTGCAAGCCAGCACATGCTCACATACACACAAACGCATGCAATCTGTCCGTCTCATTACTCTCTTACACTGTCTTGCATATATCTGCACACATACACTCGCGAAATACACAAACATGTTGCAGCTGGGACTCATTGTTGTGTCAGGGGACACACACAGCCTGAGGCTACAACACAAAGCTTTACAGTGTTGCAGCAGTCGCATCTGTACTGTACGGGCAGCTGCAGGGTCATTGATACCATGTGGGGATTGGCCATGACTTCTTCCAGGCATTCAGGGCTCATACATGCATGCGTCATACATAGTATTGGTGTTTGAATGTCACAGTGTGTTTGGGCATTCACATGGACAAGACAGAATGTAGGCCTACGTACAGTATGGCTACTAAGATGCCAGACCTTATTATTTGTCATCCATAGTGTGAAATGATTATCTGTGTTCTTGCACAGTGAGCGCACACATCTCTATCTTGCTGGAAAATCTTATCTCATATCATATCAGCATCTTTAAACCAACATAAACAGTGAACACACAGTATGTTAGTCTCACTATAGCACGATATCACCTCATCTTTAAACACAATGCTGCGAAGTGATCACGTATACCGTATCAGTACCCCATTGAACTGCCAGTATGCTTCCCATCCTGTTAGAACTGTATCATCTTGTTATGCTCTCCAACCTTTTCTACAATCCTCTGCATCAAGGGTAATTTTTTAAATAATTGCTGCGTACAGATGATTTGTACCCCCGAATTAATAATTGTCCACATGAATGAATATAATAAAAAGATTGATTACCCTCTACAGTATGTTTACTAGTTTTCCATGATAACACAATGCGGTGTGTACCAGCCAAAACTTTTTGGTTTTTCTTTTGTTTCAAAATCCGATTAATAATGTATAACCATATTTATTTACATGGGTCCTTTGAATTTGTTTTTTTTAAAGAATTGACCAACATATGTACTTGACCAGGCCATTTAACAATGGAAAAATAAACTTGTCAGTGCCCCAATATATAAGCTCGACTGACTTATTGTTTACCTCTACTAACAACACTCTGGGTGCTCCTCCCAACCTTACTAGACTAGTCACAACAACCTGTGATTCAGTTCCCACTGCTATAATAACTTATACTAATTTAATGGCATGAATTATTAATTCAAAGTTATTAGAAGGAAAAAATTACAAATCCTGCTCATTATCAAGAGTTTTACCTGTAGGCCTGTTATTATCATGTCCAGCAAAGCCTCGGCACAATAGCCACATACTTTGTGCAAGAGAAGCTGTCTGCACCCTTTGCTTAGTGATGGTAAGGGGCGGCTATACCAGGCTTCAGACTACTTGCTGGCATAATTTGCCAGCACCTTAAAAGTACAACCCCAGGACCAATAACAGCAGCTGGAAATGACACCTGGGGATAGGTGTCCCTCCATCTAATTTGCAGCAACAGCCGTCCAATACATTGACCGTCTGTCAGCGTGAGCTATTCAGTGGCCATTTTTGCACTTGATGCGCTGAGGCAAGACAAGCTTACTTGACAAGCTTAATATTATTGTTGGTAGTGTTCTCCTTCCAGCTTGGAAGCACAACTTTATGTCTTGTAGTCAGTGCTGTTACAACATTGCCCCATGTGCAATTCTCACAGACTGCCATGCATATAAAGTGGAAAGTATTTTCACTAAGTGAATTCACATTGTCATTATTAAATGGCTTTTTCTGAAGGCTTAGAAAACTTAATCCTGCATCTTAAAAAGGATGGTTACACCTATCTTAAAAGAATTCCATTTAAAGAATTAATCACTCAAAACACATTTGTTCAGTCGTTTAATTTGGCTTTTCACTATTCCACACACTAAACTAAGCTGTAAGCCCTGTATATACTCGGCCTGTTTTCATAAGGGTATTACATCTAATCTACACTGTATACAAACCGTCTTTACAAACAGACATAAATAGATAAAAATAAATGTAAAAATTCAGCCACAACATGACTGAGCACCTCATTAGAGGCAGGAGGAAGGAATCTGGGTCATCCCGATCATAATATTTCACAGCTGGCAAGTTTTACTCCCATTCAAGTATTGACAGTCTGGGAGGTTTGCATAGAGAAAAGCCATCACTATGCAATTACTAAAACAAGTGCAGTCTATTGGAATGGATTAGGGACTTTATTCAACAAAATAAATATTTCTTGGCATTTATCTTTTCATCCGGGGGTCCAAATTGTAAGCAGCGACTGGGATAATCTTGTTTTGCTGAATCGCAGCAGCACTACAAACAAGCAGGGGATTAGTAATCCCTGTTGGAGATTTTTTTTTCCACGGAGAAGACAGATAGTGGCTGGCACCTGGGGTAAGGGCCTGATTTCTGAACAGTAAACATTGATGTTTTCCTCGCTGGAAGAGCTGCAGTCTGTCTGGACAATATTTCATATTGATAATAGCATTTCAGGGCGCTTGAGTAAATGGAGTTGGATACTGCAGGTGACAGCGTGAGGTGACCTTATCAAACTGTGATAAACTGGAAATGGGAAACTGAAATCAAAATACCATCACTGAGAGGGAGGCGGGCTATTCTTTTCGGGGGCCAGTAAGACGGAAAAAAAATGAATTGCCTTGTTCGAAAGAAGATTGTATGACATGGTCTTTGCCAACTTGACAGTGCAGGCAGCATGATTCAGTCTGTAGCTTGCACTGGCTGAGCAGTATTCATTTTCCATAAGCTCAGATCTCAGATGATTCTCACTGAAGTTGATCTTCAGCTGTGATCGCTCAGCCTGAGCTAATCGAGCGGCATGTCACGCCTCCTGAGCTGTGGAGTTGTTTTAGGGGAGGGGGGTCATTAGTATTCAGAAAGTAGCAAACAGCAATTTGGACCTAATTAGGTCTTAATGGCACCTGATCACTCACATACACAAACATGTAAAAGCGCATGTGCGCGCGCACAAATCAGCACAAAATGATATGTCTCTTTCTGAGACCCAAAGCGTGAATATAAACTCATTCTGTCCAAGTGTCTGGGCAACAACTAAGGTCAGGACAAATTGAGAGTCTTTGCAGGAGTGAGCGAATTGTGAATTAGCAGGAGGAATATCAACAGAGACAGAATGACTCGAATGAATAAGATGGAGGGAGCACAACAAAACACCATCAGCATGGCAGAGATCCTACAACTACGATATACCCAGCAGCAGCAGAGACAAGTGTGGCGAATTGGGAGGAGAGAAAGATGAGTGCTGATTAAGTTGATTGGCATCAGGAAGGAGCCAATCACCTGCAGTTACCAGTACACGGTGGACCTGGTATACACCTGTCTGCTGGTACACACCTATTGCATACATTCCATTCAGGCACCTGTCACACATTATGCCATAACATTTTCATCAAGGAGAGAAACATATCAACACAATAAAATACGCTTTTGAAATGCTTATCAGAGTTTATTTTACAGTACCCTTCAGTGAGGATGACACAGAAAATGTCTGACTGAAAAAGAAAGATAGAGAAAGTGCAACTAGTTGGGAGGAGTGGCACGCAGAGTGCATGTTGTGCTTGTTAACAGACTCTACACACGCTGTGGCTGCTTTCTAGAACTTCAAGGATATTATTCTCACAAGGCAGTTGCAGCTGCTTCAAGTGTAGTGATGTAAATCCCTGTCTGAGACAGCGCTATGCTGATTGATGGAGCATCAGGCCATACTGTGTCACATCACTCAGAACTGGCTCAGACATCAAATCATCACCATGTTTGCTTCCTTTTGAAGCAGCCTCTTACCTCAATTCACTCTGCATCTGTGTCTGATATTTTTGTCCATTTTAATAATGTCTCAAAGACAAAACAAAGGTCATTCCAACTCACATAAGATTGTCAATTCTGTATTTGCCCACAACGTGAAAGTTTAAAACTGTGGCCCTCTCTGACCAGTTACAATATACTGTCCCAGCAGATGTCAGTGTTACTCAAGCTATTTAAAAAGCCTGACTGTATGTACAGCTGAACAAAGAAAGCAACACTTCTGCCAAAATCATTTCCATAACAAGAATACCTTCAAATTGCAGACACATTTACTAAAAAGTCAAAATGCTAAGTATGTACACAAGTACTTGATGAGCAAACATTGTAAAGATGCAAGAGACGAAGAAATAAGCAGCTCAACTGCAGCATGAGAGGCAATCGCCTGTAGCATGCTCAAGATTCCTATCCTTTTCAAAGCAGGGTAAGCCAATTATACAAGGTTTGATTTAATAAGTCTAACCAGTAATTTCAGTGAGTGTTTGTTTGCTTGTTTGTGTGTGGCTTTTCTTTCTTTTTTCAGTGATTAAATGCTATCCATAATCCACACTTCATACGTTAAGAGGGAACTGTAATTGGATGAAAGATAAAAGAACAATTTCAGCATGAAAATCAAAAGTCACAATGCTTTCCTTTTAGATATCAACATGATACACAAACACTATGACTACGAAGACAACTACAACTGGGATGAGAGGAAGGTTACATATGGAGGATATCATTCATCACAGTTATTAGAATTCGAATTGAGCTTAAATAGAGAATTTCATTTGTGTGTGCTCATGTCTGTAATGAGGTCCACAAAGGCAGACGAGTGTCGCAACTCATTCCACTTGCCTGCAGCAGCAAACCAGGCGACTGTTTCCCTTCTGAACTACATGACATTTGTCTTTGATGTATTTAGCACAAGGATTCGTGCAGAAAAAGGCATCTGCAAACTATGGCAACTGTCCTGAAAAGACTCCAGGGAGACTTTAAATGAGTTCCAAACTATGTTGTCGGGAAATAAATGGATGGATGATGTTGCAACAGCACAGACAAGGATACTGAGCGCTACGTTACGGAGGAGTTAGGTTTTATGGAGCAGAGCTGTGGGTATAAGCAGGGTTTTACTACAACTTTCTGAAACCAGAAAGTTGGAGAACAATGGGTGGTCTCCCACACACTTTCAAATACAGCTTACATGAGATATGTGTTTATCCTTTGCAAGCTGTTGATTTCCACAACACCATGACAAAGAAGCGGTCAGCCCTAAATGTCATATATGGCATATTAATTGCAAAATCATTGTGCACAATCACAAAAGCCCATCTTCACATCTACTTGTTCCGGGTAAAACATTCAATATTTTGCTATACCCATCAGCTTTGTTTAGTGAAAACATTTAAAAACACTTGTCATTATGTCATGTATTTTCATCATGTTTTCCACACAAAACAGCCAAACTTAGCACCCATTGCTTGAAGCAAGTTTACTTAAATGGACCAACTGGTTTCCAGTGTTTTTAACAAGAAAATAAAAGGCTAAAATATAGCTTTAACAAAAAAATCCTGTGGGTAAAATGCGACTGCATACATTCAAGGATTAAGATTCAACAGGTAAAAGGAATTATAACACAGAATGTACCCTGATAAAATATGAGTGGTAAAAATAGTGGTAAATACAACTGTGAGATACCATCATTTAACGCCTGTGGGCTAAAACATCTGACAATGAAGATGTAAGTGGGAGCACTTTAAAAAGATTGAAAAGGTCCCACAAGTTAGAGACAGAATTTATGAATGGCTTGTTGTTTGGTGCGCCTTCTGTGAAATTATCTAGCATTTACCGTTGATACAAAGGTTGAAAAGCTTAAACAAGTTAAGGACAGAACATTTTGGTAACAGTCTGCAGACAAACTGCAGACAAAGTGATGTCTGGCATTATTTTTGGATGGCTTGTTGTTTGGTGCCCCTTATGTGGAAATATCTGGCATTTACTGTTGAAAGAACAGACCACCCAGTCTGTCAGCTGATGTCTCTCAGCCAAATGGTTTCTAGCATCATAATAAATAATCATAATAAGTTGAAATATGCTGTGTTTAAAGACTGGGAGGAAACTAAGGCACTTCATAGTTGACTGTAAATAACTCTATATTCAATTTTACTTTGGTTGCCATTGCATGGTGGTGCTATTGAGCGTGACCAAATATGGTCACTTTGTCATTCATCCCAAACAGACTCTGTCTGGCATCAGGGACATCTTCAATGTAAAAACATTTTGCACCATTTTGCAATTTTATTTTGGTTGAGCAATTTGTTTCTCCCTAATGAAGTGCAACATTTTCCAACAACCTTTGAGATCTCCTTGGTCCCATTTGGTGGATGGTGCAATTCAATACAGTACATCGAGAGCAGTGATGTACAGAGTTCCTAAAAGCCATTAAAAACATGGAGCATATTTGGCTTCAGTGAATACAGAACAAAACCATCACTCACAGTTTTCTCTGAGAATTCTTCCTGCCTCTTGCCACAGCGTACAGTATGTACACACAGTCTACATAATCTACACAGGGAGGTGCTGCCATTTTTCCAGATAACTGACTGCTGATTCAGATGGCAGGCTTTTTATACTTTTGATAGTAGCAGCCACAGTAAATCCTGCTCCAGGGCAGGTTAGCTGCATAACTGTTATCATGTAGTCTGCTTCCTCACCAACATGTTGAGGCTAAAATCATCTTGCTAATCAGCATATCTTACTTTGTTATGCAGAACCCTGTAGCAAAGTAACTATATACTGTAGCTATATGTTATAATATGACAGTAATCTCCTCATTTCTAAGTAGTTCCATTACTGTGCTTGTGCCATGCCCTTTAAGTATGCCCCTTCTTCTATTTGATACCTGCACATGAGCTCTCAGTTGTTAGCATCAGCCAGCGGGGCCAACAATTTGCCAGGGACATGACGATGATTTTGGTATCTATTTTCCCTTAACAAACCAGCTAAGTTTCTCTGTGGGCTAATCTCACAAAAATGGCATTTTAAAGCACTGTTGAAGCAGTTGACATTAACAGCATTCAACAAGAAGAAACTCATTTTGGGTTTCCAATGAGGGGCAAACACTAGATCTAATTAGGAAATCAAAATACAGCTCTGTTATTGAGAACACTGAGCCTTGAAACTGCACAAGGAAGAATGTTTTTGTAACGTAGATGCATAATACCTACACAGTATTCTGGGGAGCAGGAATGATCCTAGTTGTGTGTCTGTAGTCATGGGATGATATACTGTATATGCAGACAACCATAACTGAGTGACTATATATTATATACTGTATATTATATATAAAATATAGTATATTTTGAATTAATGAATAGGTTATATTTATATGTGTAACAGTTACTTCCTGGATCCATGATGTGCTTAACATATGATGTACACTTGTCTTATTTGTGTAAATCATAAAAAGGCACCCCAAGACAAAACACAAATAAATGAAGGGGTACTTTTAGTCCCAGCTATGGAGTCAAACTTCAGTCAAACTCCTACACTTCCCATAATGCAACTCTGCAACTCAATAGCATTTCTTTGTTCGACCCTTTCTGTGCTCATGTCTGTCAAACTCCACTACATCAGATTGTAACACAAGTTTTCTGTTAAAAATTGGTCTCCAAGCTCAAGCCAATATAACCCTGATGACATCATCAGAGGACATTATATACTGTTTTCACAGACTTAGTAGTGCTCCCATGATGACAAAACTGATTTTGATGTGTTAAATTCGTGGACTGCCCCTTTAATATAACTGATTATGAAACAGGCTCAAAGGACATGCAACTGAAAGAGACAAGTGTCACTACACACTTCTGACTGAACATATTAACAACCAAGAAAAGGAAGGAGGGGCAGCTGTCACCCAATTGTCTTTTACCTCTGTAGAAAATGTCAGAGGAAGAAGAATGACATGTATGTAATTGATTCCATGCATTGCTTGTTCCGGTGTTTGTTTGCCTGTGTCATCCACCCAAGTGAGGACAGATTGCAGGTCCTGGGAACACACCTGAGACCAACAAGCAATGATCAAAAGATTCTGCGTTGGGCTACGCTGGCAGCCAGTAGGCAGCCTGACCTTCAGGGAAAGCAGAGGAATGAACATACTTTGGCAGATGCTCGAGGTACAATCCATCTTTCGAAGGGGAATCATATTATAACGGGCGTAAGCATTGCCTCAGTGGGCAAATTGCCAATTTATGGGTATGTAATTAATTTTTGGGTTGAGAAGAGGGTAATTACCACCCAGGCATGAAAGTGATACGTATGTAGGAGGTGTTCATTAAAAGAGCTTGCTTCAAAGGGACAGAGTGGCACCCGGTTTGGGTGCAGGATAAAGAGTGTTATTACAAGAGCTAAATTTCAAAACATGTGCTTCCTCAAACTGGACTGAACTTAAAATTCACAGTGAACTACAAGTTCTTATAGAGAATTTTCTGATAGTGGGCTTTAATAGTATTTTAAGGAGGTTACTGAATGGGAAACAGTATGTTTATGTATCTTATTTTAGTACATGCTTTGTTAGTTAAGGGTATAGAACTTGAGTCAGGAAAGTCACAGCCAACAGAAGTCTCAGATTACCACCAACCTATGACGGACTTTTCAATTTCCAATAAACTAGTAGGCCTAACCTTTCCCACAGTATTTCATTCTCTTATTTAAAGTGTAACTTACCCCCCAGGTCTGATCCTAACTCCACCCACTGCACGTTTGAAAAATGTTAAAAAGTGGGCATGGGTGAGCTGAGAGGGAGGGCGGAGAGGGGCTGAGGGGGTGGCGTGGATGTGTGTGGCAGGAGTTGCTCAGTGACTGGCCAGAGAAAAACAGAGAGAATTCCCTGAAGTGGACATTAGTGTGCTGGAGGACCATGGTGGTTCCGAGCCGTACCAATTCGAGCCATTGGCTCCAGCCCCAGTAATGCCCGAAGCCGGGCTGAACACGTAACATATGTGGGTCTGTTCGCGGAGCAGCTGCTGCACTAGACTTCCACTATCAAGAAATCCCTCAGTGGTAACGTAACATTATGTTAATGTAACGTTTACATTATGTTACGTTACGTTGGAAGGTTAATGTTAGCGAACATTGGAATAAGTTGTAAAGCTGTGTGATTATGATGAGGAGTCTCGATCAGCATGTATTTGAAATTGAGTGGACTTCACAGACTCTCTCTCTGATTAGAGGGTGTTAGCAGTCGGTTGGTTGGTGACGAAAGCTGCCACCACATACGTCACCTGCCTCCAAATCAGCCAATAGCTAAATTCAATCGCAGTAGCTGTGTTTCAAACAGTAGAGGGCAGCCGCTATGCATATTTTTAACACAATAGGCAGAATTCAAATACGTTGCACTAAAATGTCAAGATTTGGACCTGAATCCATCAACAACACTACTAAATACCCATATAGATTGGTTTTCAGAGACACGAGCAGAAAGATACACAGCCACATAGGATTGTTTTCCAATCCTATATGGACTAGCTATCTCTAGTTTTAATGAAACAATAGGTTGATCTAAATAACCAAATTGTGCTGATTAATGAACCAATTGTACTTTCAATATGTTCTTCAAAATGTCTTAACTCCATGCGAGACACTGTTTCACTTGCAAAGCATAGCTGCCAGGTAGAGTCATCATAGCGATGTGTGACTGTTTGCCAAGTGACTGATACCAGACGACCCTGTGACCTTCATCTGCTGGCCACTCAGTGACCACCCCCCCTCTGTTTAAACAAGAAAACACAAGGGATCACAGGCGAGCACAAATGTAAGCCAATGAAAGTGTTTGATAAGTGTTAAGAACTGCTGGGATAGTGTTGGAGATAACAGAAAAGTGACAGTGATAATGGAAAGTAAAGGGTGCACATGTTTGTGGACAAACAAAAGGCTTGACAGGAGTCACTCATGACATTTTTACCCCCTCTTACACAGTATTCAGTATACAGTTAAAACACTAACGTTACTTTTACATTTCCTTATTATTTTTTTTAAACATATTTCCTTTCTCCTCCTTAGAGAGTATTTTATTTATTTATTTCATTTTTTTTAATTACTGTAAAATCTTTGTAAATGACTTGTGGTTCCAGCAAAATAAAATATCCTATTTCTGTAGCTGTATTCTCTTTTCATAATAAGCTAATGGATATTAAAAATTTTACCCTCTTCCCTCAAAAGCCTTCCTGGGCCTGCAGCCACCACCATGCTTCATTCCTTCATACTGTATTCCAAGTAGTGATATCATTAACAAAGATGAGATGAAACTGGCTTCATTAAACAATAACTATAACAAAATCTCTATACAATATCGTTGATGAAAAAAGAGGCGACTAAAATGGAAACCATAAAAAAACAAAAGCTATGACAAAATCCCTCTTTATTTTCATTGCTAAAATTGCATACTGGTTTGTATTACTGACTGTTTTGTCACTGGATGGCTGCACATTTCTCCTCTTGCATCACATTCCTGGTGACTTTGCACACCAACAGTGCACCGTCAACAATGCTATAGCCTGGAGCCAGCGGCACTCTATGGCTGGAGGAGCTCAGCCAACAATTTTGAGTGGCTCGATACCATGCCAGCTAAATGTAGTCTGTCTGTGACATCTACTGGTTATTAAAACAGACAACATTTCATGCAGTAAATTGGTTTTGGGCCTGAATAAAATATTCTGGGCAGTAACCAGCTATCTTGTACTTAGCTTGTGTTGTATGCAAAAGGTTAACAGATATTTTCTTTCCAAATGTATGTAAATGGTGGTGTACAATAAATACCGAATATAACACAATCTATACCACAGTCTAGTACAACACTACCACTAAGGCCTAAAACGTTACATAATTAAATCAACTTTTGATCAAAGGACTAAGGCTAAGACTAAATTTAAAAATGGCTGACAAAATGAACCCCAACTCCAAGGGATGTTCAGTGACTTGGACATTTTCTTGTATCCATCCCATGACTTGGGCTTTTCAATCACCTTCACGTATAGTTGTTTGGAATGTTCCCTTTTCAGGGTGAAGTTTTTGCCATACTGACTCAAAAAAAAAAGATGGACCTTTCAAAATAATGAAATGTATTCGAGTAGAAGTAGAAAGTGTCATGAAAAGAAAAGACTTAAAACGAGTAGGATTTTCCTAAAAAAAACAATGTATAGACTCAAACAAAAATAATACTTTTTAATCATCACTTATGACCCACTAGAAGTGTGTGGCAGTGTCTGTAACTGCAGAGACCCTGCCCTGCCTGGATTTTATTATTTTGCTGTGGTTGAGATGTTTCTGGGCATCAACCTTTGTGCAGTGGTGTGTAGACCCCAGCCAATAACAGCGCACAGGGTGTGAGATGCGGGACTCTGTAAAAACGTAGAGACCAACTGCCAGATCTTAAGCATATGGGACCACCAGAAGCTTTGAGTCGGGGAGGACGGGCCAACTTTGAATGTTGCGTTTACAAATAGCAATCGACAAATCCTACTCGTTATACCTTTAAGTAAAGTACCTCAAATCTGTACTTACGTACAGTACTTGAGTAAATGTACTTCCACCACTGTGACAAACCAAAATGTCTGCTGTGAAGAAGGTCTGTATCTGAAAGGCAGAGCTAAAGTACATTAATAACCACTGAAACAGCTCAAAGATATCGCCAGTGAGTTTTCTATGGAATTAGTTTGTAGTAGCAACATACTGTATGTTTGGGAGAAATGTAATTCTCAAACATTCACTGTGTTTTCCACTAAACTTTACAGTGATTTCAGTTGACAGTTGTCATGGAATTTCTCTTTGGATATCAGCATTAGGAACACAAAGAATTGTAAAGAATATAAAACGTGTAAACCCTGTGCTGCTTTGACCCATCTTGTTCTTCACACAATAACAAACTATGGAATGCAAATTTTTTGCCACAAGCAAAACTAAATCTTCCCACCTGTTCTAACACATCTGTTTCTGGAAGACACTGATTAGAGGCATGGTTTCACCTTCAGTAAAATTAGACAATCCAGCAATCTATGTGCACTCTAAAATGTAAATTTCCAGAGACGTCTCTTCTCTGCTGTAGTAAGAAGCTGCAATTGGAAACTAGCACAAGTCTATACAGCAATTATCGCTGATTGCTGATGGACTCTTGATTTGCCTTGTAATTAGGAAAGCAGAGTGCACCACTTGTCAATGTGAATATTTACTGAAAGCTGATACTCAAAACAAGTCCCAATGCTTCAATATCTGCTGCTGATTTGACAGTTTAATTAAAGGTGGCGATACTCCAATGTCATCGCTGTCATAGAAAGTGTTTGCTATCCTGACAGGTCGGCAATGGTTTTGGATTAACCCGTTGTTGTTTCAGTATCCCCAAATAAAACTCTGTCAGACACAGATTGCTGATAAAGCGCTTCGTAACTTCACGCAGGCTAATAAATGTGCTTGCACTGCCAACTAGTGGTTGGACCAAGTGAAACTACATGTGCAAAACTACATCACAGTTCAGTGGGTGTGGTCAAAAGTCTAAAAAACATATGCGGTGGTGTTGTTTATTAAGCAGCGATGATGTGAAGATGTGTTGAAGAGATTTCCGCTGACACCGACTTAGTTGCATAAAAAGGTTTATTACAAAAAGCACAGCATCAAAACAAGCACCATGGATTGCCTGTGAGAGGATCTGGAGCCAAAAAGATCACTCTGTCTAATGGCTTTGTCTGCCCAGTTATATAGGGTAGTTGTTATTGCAAAGATGAGGTAAGCTATAGACCAAAACAATTCCATTTAAGGAGAGGAATATCAGGAAGAACGCAAGGGACCGAGAGGCCCCCTCTCCTATGGAATGTGACCTTTTAACCTGTACCCTTAACGTAAACCATATGGACCACCAGATACCACAGTGGTCACACCACAAAGTGGCATTTGCTCATCCATGCGAAATAGTTGGAATCTGGAAGCTTGGTGACATAGTGAGTACTCGCAGGGCTAGTTGGTGAAATGCTGGCTGGCAGGCTAACCGTTAGCTCAGTCACAATAACTAGAGCTTCTGTCTATTTTCTCTCTACTATTCTGTTTACTTTCCCTTGGCATTTTGTTCAACCTTGTATGCCATTTCATTCAATAAAGTTATTGAAGAGGGAAAATAAATCTATCCAAGCTAATGAGTTTGCTAACGCCAGATAGCAAACACATTAGCTGGATTTCTAACGGGACAATAAGCTTACACATTTTATTCAAAAGACGTATTTGTACTAACTACTCCTGTCTCACAACTGTCTGCATGCCATCACTCTTTTGTGGAACAGTTTTTCCTCTGACAGGGGAGGTTAAATTAAAGCAGCTAATAACCTGCGATAGCTTCCTCAGTTTTGGACTCTCCTGATCTATGTCCCCTCAAAGGTCAGCACCGTCACGACATTTCTACACCGAACTTTCACACGGATTACTGTAATCTCGTCTCGTTGGGCAGATCTTTTTATCATGGGAAAATCCTGCCAAATCCTGGTGTGTCCAAGCATTTATACCTTCAACCCACAGATGTCAGTGCAGCCATGCTTTTCCTCCTTAAAAGATCTACTGTGGAGTTATGAAGTCAGAATCAAGGTACCAAGGTACAAGTGTAACAGTGTACTTGGCTAGTCTTTTTCCTGGTTAGTCAAAGAAGGTGTTGTTCACTGAACCTGGCAATGCAACAACTTTGACAAGATTGCCAAGACGTTAAAAAATCCTGAGTATAATTGAATTGACTGACGGTCCCAAGGACTTAATTTAGAGAACACTTATATTTTCAGAGGAAAAATTTCAGAGGAAATACATCTGGCTTGAAGACATGTATTATATTTAAAGGATAATCCACTCTGTGGTGTAATTTAATGGTTTTTAATTTTATGACAGAGTGAGGGACCGCCTGACCGGAAGGGTAGTTGCTTAGGAAGATGAAAGTGATGAAGTGTTTGCTGCTTCCTCTCTTGTTTACCAGGGCTCAGGAGGTACAGCGGGTTGTCCACTAATCTCTGGGTTGGCGGCCCAAACCCCAGCTCCTCCTGTCTACATGCTTTTGACAGACCAGCACCTTGCATGGCAGCTCCGTCGCCATCGGTGTGTGTGTGTGTGTGTGTGTGTTTGAATGGGTGAGTGAGCCCAATCATAAAGTGCTTTGATCGTCAAGGTGGAAAAGTGCTATTTAAGTCCATTTACCATTTACTGGACTGGCTACACATTGCCTTGGTTACATAGGGTACTTCTCAATTCCCTAAATTCATATTTTCTACTGGTATCCAACTCAATCTTATATTTGGTAGGAACTGCTCTACCACTAACTTTTATGTAACTCCTCTTCATGTCTCTAACCACTTCTTCATATCCTGCTCTCTGCCCCTCTCTCAAACTCAAAACTCTCTCTTCTACACATACAGTCCCAATCCGCCACAGCCTTCGCTCCCTGTCTCCCGCCTCTCTTGCCTTATCTGTCCTATCAGCTCTCCTCTCAGCTGACACCTTCTTACTCATGCCTCTTCTCTGGACTCTGTCTGTCCTCTTGTCTATTGGCAGGCTTGTCAGACCCCTCCAGCTCCGTGGTTGTCTGACTCAGTGCGTGCTGACAGAACCATCCTACGGCCAGCCGAAAGAAAATGGCGGAAATTCAAGAGCTCTGAGGACCTCCTAGCCTATCATTGTCTTCTCTCCTCTTTCTCCTCCTCCTTATCTGCAACTAAAAGCTATTTCTTTCAATCCTAAATTAATCTTCCTTCTCTAACCCCAAAAACCTTAATTCCCCCCACTCCTACCCCTCCCTTCTACCGATCAACTTTGTTAACTACTTTTTTAAGAAAGAAAGATGACATATGCTTCTCATTTCCCCACCCACCTGCTGACACCACATGCCCTATATCCACCTCTTCATCTCCCATTCTAAATTCCTTTTCACTATTGTTTCCCAGTGAGATACTAACTAACCCTGGTTACCTCCCACCACCCAACCACCTGACATCTTGACCCTATCCCCTCCCACCTTCTTCAGTCTATTGCTCTCGACCTTGTTCCTTTCCTCACCCACCTCATCAACTGTTTGAATGCTACAATATATAAAACTGAATTGTTTTCCTAACACTCAAAAAGAGGGATCATTCTAGCTGCTTTTAAAGAAGCCCACTCTCAGCCATTCTAATGTAAAGAATTACAGACCTGTCTCTTTTCTTCCATTTCTTTCTTGTGCGTGCTGTCTTCACTCAACTTTCTGTATATCTCCACCAGAAAAACCTTCTTGACCCCACCAATCTGGTTTCAAGGCAGGCCACTCAACTGAGACTGCCCTCCTTGCTGTCACAGAAGCACTCAACACTGCTAGAGCAGTCTCCCTCTTCTCCGTAGTCATCATGGTGGACCTTTGAGCAGCATTTGACACAGTGAACCAACAGACCCTCTTTTCCAAACTCCAAGAACTGTGAGTCTCAGGCTCTGCACTCTCCCTGTTCACATCCTACCTCAAGGACTCCACTTACAGGGTAACTTGGAGAGAATCTGTGTCTGAACCTTGTAGCCTCACTACTGGGATCCCTCAGGGTTTTGTCCTGGGTCCCTGGGATGTTTTGCTGCCTTTTCTTCTTTACTAGTTAACATTAGCTGTAGACTGGAAAAAAAATTAATTCACTCAAAGGCTAGCGGCAGCTACCAGAAACTTTTAAGGTGGAATGTTTTCTTGCATGTGTTACCCTTCTAGCTTCGGTCCTCTGAACTGTATTTGGGAGACCCTTGGTTTCTTCAGGCTAATTCATTTGGCTTTAGCTCATCAGTTAGCTGGTAACTAGCCTCTGCAGTCCAGGCTAACTCTGCTTTAAAGAATGGTCAGGAGACGTCGTGGTAACGTTGCATAAAACAGGAGCTTTATTCACTCTGTGCAGCAAACACAATACGTGGCCCTTTTCACAACCGCTTTACTTGAACCTGAGCTTATCTGGACACTTTCTGTTAACTACTGTGACTTAACAACCCATGGAAGTATGCGCTTCACGGTGTCTGCTGTACATACAGGTACTTTTTCTACACACACAGGAGAGACATAACAAACCTGCCAGACTATGTCACATGCATACGTCACCCACAAGGCCACCTTCCTTAAAGAGGAAGGCTTGGCCGGTAACACGTTACTCAATGCATGAGTTGACGTCATGAATTAATCAACACACCTTAAAAAAAACCCAACAATGAATATCCGATTACCAAAATTGAAAACTGAATACCTACCCAACGAACGAATATCCAAATAGTCGATTATTCGGGTCCAGCCCTAGTAACATATGTCCAATAAGTTTAACTATATGTTGTGTCAGAAAACAAATGAAATCTAAACGTCTATGAAATTGTAAATAATTTGGGTTGGACCTGTTTCTTACCTCATTATCTCATTTGTTGTTGTTTTTTGTGATTTATGTGTGGACACTGTAACACTGCAATTAACCTTTGGGATTACTAAAGTACTGATCTATCCATCCAGAGTTGGAAATAATACAACACTTGAGTTAGATTTGTCTTGAGTTATTGTCTGTCAAAACAGCCCTATCAGGTGTCAAGTCACAAATTTGCAGCTACACTAACGGCGCTTTCTAGGGATAGTAATGTCAGTCTGTTTGCTTTGTTGATCCTCTGACTTCTAACGCCATCATGAGGTTGACATTTGTGGTAGTGAGTGAAATGTCTCAACAACTACTTTGGATTATGACAAAATACCTGCAAAACTAATGACATTCCCAGCATCCTCAGCTGTACTTTGTGGTTAGCTCATGGTTTATGCTGGATGCTTCAAGATTCAAGATCTTTATTGTCATATGCACAACAATTACATGGAAGCAGTTGTTGGCAATGAAATTCTTAAATCTCAGGCTCCCTCCAACAATGCTCAAAATATCTGTATAAAGAAAATCACACAGGGAAAAGGAGAACTTAAGACATAAAATATAAAATAGTGCAAAAGTTCAAAATATAGGAATAGAATGTAGTACAGTATATAAAATAAAATATAAAAATATAAAGTAGAATATAAATATAAATATAATACAAATAGAAATATAATACTGTTGAGGCAGTTGTGCAGAAGTGATAAAATGAAGCATTGATTCCTGGCTCATGCGAGGAAGTTTTAAGTAGTGATTAAACTTGAACCAAACTACGTGAACATTTTAACAATTTTAACACATGCACTCCAGCCAATTTCAAACCAGTAGTCACCAAGACAACGGTATAAATAACATGAATAAATGATTGTTGTGGTCTTGACAGTGTTGTCAAGTTAGTAGACTTCACACATAACTTGATAAATATACCCAAAAACACACTTTCCCAGTTCTTACATTCTGTGTTTCTAGCTGTGCAGTGATTAATTGCTACTCTCAACCGTACAGCATGTGTCTGCAAGTTGTTTCTGTTACTGTTGGGAAAATAACAGGAGAGATTGCACTCCGCATTCAAACAAGATACCTCCTCTGTGTATCAAATATCACTGCTGCTTTCCTGTTCTTGTAAACCAGTGTGTACCATGTACGGTAGGAGTTACATGCCTGACTGATTGACATCTTGTTTGACAAAACAGGCTTATCTGTAAAATATAGGACATGACAGCACTTCGGTTTCTGTATCATCAGGAGGCCGACACAATGTCTGGGTATCAAATTGGGTCAGACAAAATCGTTTGGTACCTCCTATCAAAACTACTAACACATTTGCTATAAGCCATTTTCCCAGGGCTGAACGTTTGGCGCTCCAGCAGGGATGCAGCCGGCATCAGACCGCTGAAAAATAGAAGAAATGAGCCATAGAAATGGAGCGTTTATACATCTGCCGACATGCTTGGAGAAGTTTGAGAGGTGATATTTGTTAGCTTTAGGAAGATCTCCGTGACTCTTCTGACAGAGGCAGACAAGGAAACAGTTCATGTAAGGATTTTCTTTTAAACAGTCAATGCCCAAGAGGTGCCAGGTCTTCATAAACAAGACTAGGTCAAAACTTAGTATATGGATGGACCCTGTATGGTCAGTGTGCTGTATTCAGGCCAAATTGTTACAGGCATAGTCAGCGGTCGCGTCTATAATGTGAATTCCTGGATATTAAATGTTCATCTGCAATTTTCTGTAGTGGTCCCAGTAATATTTGTTCTTAAAGTGTACTGAGGCAGAATATCACATGACATGGTTAAGGTACGTTTGACTAAATAAATGTTATAAA
>NTHP01000511.1:229204-242593 GCA_003416845.1 Oplegnathus fasciatus | reverse complement strand
GGTACGTTTGACTAAATAAATGTTATAAATGCAGTTGCAAGAACAAAACTTTCCACTCGTATCTTCGGAGGTTTGATTTGAAAGAGAACTAATTATAACTATTCTAATGATCTATTAACTCCCTGCTCTTTCATTCGTTTCTATCTGCAGGATGTCTCTCCTTTTTCTGCCTCATTGTGTTGAAAGTTGAGTGGTTGAAGAGTGGTTAAACTTGGCACTGTCCCTCACTCTCTGCACAGCTGATGTCTTGTTTCTCTCCTACTCTGCTCTGTGCTGAACTGTTACCGTCTGTAACCATCTTCTCCGCTTCTCACAGCAGCAGTTTACCTTGTCTGACAGTTTCATTCCCTCATTGTGAATATCAGGTATCGTCTCTGTGCCGTCTGGGTGCATATGATGTACTGTGATGCACGGTGACGCATTGGCGGAGTGTGGACTGGTTATTGTTCCACGTGAAGTGGGTGTGTGTTTGTTTGTGCGACTCTCAGGTCAAGAGTGTCATGATCTGAAATATATATTCATTCTTTTGATCAACTATTTCAATGGAGTGCGTGGCTATAAGCTGTAAAACAGGAATAACAGTGGTAGTACTGTACAAGGTAGTGTAGTGTTGTCCGTCACGTTAACTACACACTGCTGGGTCAACGATGTCTTATACGACATCCTAAATAAATATAAAATATAAATAAATAACTCCAGGATGCTGCAGCCAGAGACCGGAGGGTATACCGTTACCGCTGTGTCGTTCCAGTTAGCGCTCCGGTGCGATCGTATCCCTTTCAGAAGCTTTGTAATCCAGGCTTGAACTGCGGTCTTTTTTGACTTTGTAAAATAAATCCAGAATGATAAATCCAACACTGAATGTCTTCTCTAATTATTTATCGATTTTTCCGCATTGAAAACAGCTATTGTTGCTCTTAGCCGCCAATTAGGAATCCCATGATGCATTAAGTTGAGTCTGTTGACCAATCAGAGGCTGAGTTCCTGACTTGCCAACCAATCAGAGACTGTTTCTGGCTGGCGTTACATGGTCACAAACAGGCTACCTATATAGGTAACGTCTTGTCTGCAATCCCAATCAATCCCGTTCAAAACTCCACATGGTGTGGCGCTGACGGAAGGGTAGACTGCTCCTATATTGGTACTATCCACCCGTAATACTAGCGGTGATTTTAGAGAGTGGCGCCTGTACTCATAATGTACATACGCAACTAACGTTCCCGCCTATTCATTTTGAAAGAGCAACTCCAACATTCAACTGACCAATACTGTAACTTCATCACTCACTCACTCACTCAGTGACAGACTTTTGCGTTTTTAGGCTGCCCCTCTGCGGTCCAGCCAAAAAAGCAAGTGAGTTCTGTAGCATCCAATGATCCTAGCTGGAACCTTGTGGGGGTCCATCTTTTATACTGACGGCCCACCAAGTGACCTACTGATACTTTTCTGCTGCATGGAAGACAGAGACAACAAACAAATGACTACACAACAGCCAAGAGTTCCACATTTCATATTTTCTGGTGCAGGTAATATACAGTGTATGGGCGTCTCTGTTGAGGTGCTGTAGTGGGGAATACTGCAGATACCTACGGCAATGAGAACTTTTCTTCTCATTGAAAAAGAAGAAGCCTTGGAAATTTTATCCAAATTTTACAAATTTGTTCAGCATTACAGCAAATGTGAAGATCATGATATCTTCCTGCACAATGTTGTCCTCACCATCAACAAACACTAAAAGCACCAGTGTGTGTGTCCACTGGGTCTGTAACCAGAGCGTCTCATGTGCCACTCTTTTCCCAACTCCACTATCTTTACACAGCGGGTCTATTTTTGCTGGAGGAGCTCGTATCTCTGAAATTCACTTGTGAATGTAGTTTTATGCTACATGCACAACTTTGTTAATAATTTAAAATATTAGCACCTCTGCAACAGAACTCCTCCACAGAAGCAGAAAACTGTGATAAAAAAGAACACTATGTAGAAGAAAGCTTCTCTGTTATATCAGACGGCTACGAGCCAAATGACTTATTCTGACTAGGTAGTGAATTTATGCAGTCGAATTGCTGATGCAACATCTAAGAGGGAAACAGTACAATTAGGTCAAATCAATCTTTAGAGGTTAGGGGTGATACATTTTCTGCAAAAAAAAGCTGGATGGTATCAAAGAAATAAACAAGTGGTAAAGTCACAAAAAGAAATGCCTGCATGGAGTACAAGTAGTAACAGAAACGGCAGAATGTGGGCTGTGGCATGTCATACTGCAGAGACTGTTACAGTCCAGATCCACCATGAAACAGCTTCAAAACCCCAGTAAAAGCTCCTTTTTCCTGCATGATTATGGGCTGTTCATGATGAACACTGACAGGTGGGAGAGAAATGTATTGAAATCTTTAGTCGTCAACATCCCAATGTGACTGCTGCTATGACCAACCGAAAGTCAACATGAAATTATGAAGAGTACACTGGCTAGTAAACGTAAGCTACTGCTAAAAACAAAAATTTGCTTCAAATTCATTTTGCAGAATTGGCATTTCATGTTGCTCTCTTTTCTCTGGCCACAACCAGCTTCAAAATCTCCTCCTTCTCTTTTTAGGTTTTCCAGGTGCCCTGAAGTGGTAGCGTTATACCCAAGGTTGTGTTTTCCCACATTTTCAAAATATGAGAGTGGAGCAGACAGATGACCATCTGCTTTTCTGTTGTTTTTTTTTTTGCTTGTTTTGTTTTTATTTTCTATTTACATCAGCAGGCATCACAGTCTGACATGCCTCAGAACTTATATTGTAGTCTGACACGGATTGCGACCAAGATTTTATTAGGCCATCCCACATAGTGTGAAATTCCAAAAACTTGAACGATTATTGTTAACGCTTGGTGTATAGACGCCTTAATAGGCATTTAAAATTAACACAACCTCTGTAGCTCTTGGACACGGGGAGTCGTTTCCTTGTTTTGTTTTTGCCTTACGTCTAGAGAGGATTTTGAGACCCCGATTAGATGTGTTATCATTCCCTGATGACTAGTTAATCCAATGTTACTATTTTTCGTCACTCTCTTATTTATCTGAACAACATTCTCTGGCTTTACATCTCTGATATTACACTCCGCGGACGTGCTCTCAGATCAGAGCAAATTCTTTGCGTTGCTTGCCGTTTTTTTTCTCTTTGAGTTTCCTTTATAACATTGGCGATGCTGAACATATCGGGAAAGCAACTGTTTGTAGAGCCATAAGAAAAGTGTCTTAAATGCCTACTGCACATTTTAGTAGTGTTCCCTGGGCACAAACCTCTAAGGACTATTGAAGAGGAATTCCACAGGATTGCAGGTGACTGATGTAGAAATCATTCAGTTGAAGTTAATGACGATATTTTAAATTATATTCTGTTAATGACATTCTGCAGCGGCCTCAGACTGGGATCAGTAATTAGTTTTTATTTTGCACTGAATGATATTTACTTTGTTTAATATGTCAAATATGATTAAAACCAGTACAATCATGAGCATATAGGCCTAAGCAAAATATGCCTTACCTGTTTGAACTGTGTTTTTATATTTCATTTTCAGCTGCTTCCAAGTGCACTTTGTGCTCATGGGATTTCACCTAAGTGAAAATAAAATTTTATCCAATAACATCCCACCACTTTTTCACCTGTAATATTAAAAGAAAGTGTGGATAAATGTTAAATTAATGGACTACTGCATTTAAACTTACGCAGTGACTCGGGCAACAATTCTCTCCCACACCAATTCTCTCTCCTTTGCCACTGCAGCTGTGTTGCTTTTTTTCTGAAAATGTGCTCATACTTGCCTTAAGAACATGTTAGAACTTCAACTGAACTCCAGTGGGGTGAAGTAGGACGACCTTTTTTTCTCGCCGGTTGCCATGGTGAATCGTAGTATCGGAGCTCCATTGATGATGGCTTTTTATAGTCGTCACGCACCTGCTTAACTCAGAGTGAACATACTCAGAGTTGATTGAACTAACTCGGATCAGCTGTTCAGGAACCAAAAACTCAGTTTCCCATCTCAGGGTTCATCAACTCAGAGTCCAGGGTTAGACTCAGAGTTTGTTAAACCTACTTTCTGAAACAGGCCCCAGTTCTAGCTTCTGGTGAGTAGATTCAACAGGAAACTTTACATTCAGACACTTCACAGGAAATACTACTACTTTCCAGACAAGGAAACAACACCACTAGTTTGAAAAATAAGCTCATTCATTTGTACAGGCAAAAGTTAAAGTGGCTTGCCTACCACCATTGATACTTCATTAAAATCACTCTATTATCCAGTTTCTAACTGGTTATGAAACTGTCTCAGTTTAATACCGATGCCTCTATAGGACCTCTATTTCTGTTCGTTTCTAATAGTTATTCTTAATGCCTGCCACCGGGTCAGATTTTTCCGCAAAATCAGGTGAAAGAGTGCTGGGGTTTGCTCTGGCTGAATTCCAGTTGCTTCAGCCGCTAACTGAAGGTCAGTCTCCAGAGCTCCTTGCAGCGGGGAGTGAAGCTGAGGGAACATGTAACCTAATGTTAGGTGAAACACTACCGCCTTTGTCCACAGGGACCGCCAAAATCAACACAAAATGAAAAGTTCCATTGAGCTGTTTCAACTGATCTGCTTTAAAAAATATATTTCGCATAACAGCTTCCAATCATTATGCAACAAATAATTGCTTTCAAGCCACCCATATGGCCTGGCTTTCTGGTATCTGGTATCAACCAGTAGATTTCTGAATAGCTTCTTTCGAATGTGAACTTTTAATGTGAGTTTTCAAATGGGGAAAAATTATAAATGCGCACTGCATGTTTGGAGACTTATGGTAAGGATGTACAGTATAGTCTTTGTGACTCCTAACAGCACAGATAATATCAATGTAAAATAAAACCCTGTACTAATACTAAAATCAGACATTATACACTATGTAATGTAGTATAAAATATAATATATATGTAGAATAAATTATTTAATGAGAACATGTTCAGCAGATGAACAGTTTTCTTGTCATGTACAAACACAAGCTGTCCTCCACTGCTTTGTTTGCTTATTTCGGGGATTTTGGTTATCACCTAGGTGATATTTCTTTTCCTTTTATTACTATAACTGATTTTTTTTCATATTGTAATCATAATGCCCCCCCCCCATTTTGTTCTATTCAACTTTGTCCCTTTCAGTCTGCCTGGTGACATTTAGAAAATTGAAAATGAAATTTAAAAAAAGATGAAAAGGTAAGAAGAACCTAGGTGTGATGTAAATTACAACACTGTGACAGTAAATCTCTGCTGTGGCTATTGGCACTAATGCAATAATGAAAAATATCAAAAGATCACCCAATAGCCATGAAAGCAAGGAGAGATGAAATAAACTGTGTAGCATGTATGCTGATTATTAAGCAGACCTGTAATCAGATTACACAAATTATGAAGTATTTCACTTTCAAAGCTTGATGTGTATACAAATATTTGAACACTTTCTATCTTCTGGAAGATCTTTTGCATACTGATTATGTTCATCACATTTAGGCACATTTCCCCAAGCCTCCTGAGCTCCATTATTCCTCACTTGCTTCAAGCTGTTATTTCCAGTCGCCCCCTTGCCAGAATTCTAATGATAAAAAAAAACAGAAGTGCAGATACTGCTGCTCCACAATCACTTCGAGGTATTAGTACCGCCAGTGAGTGAACTGGTGGTCAAGGGCTGTCACCTGCAAATTCCTCCCACAATTGACATCCCATTCCGTCTTGGGGCGTTAAAAGGCACTTTAACCAGACCTGCTGAACTGTAAAGGAATATAAATGAAAGTACAACCTCAACTCAAGCCTGCTCCTATTCTCTCCATCTCCTCTTTTTTTTTTTCAGGGCTGTATGTGAATTAATATTCTGACGAAGAAGCCATTTTCAATTACTGAGAGGGGTTTCTTCTGTAACTGAGGCCAGCTAAATTTAATAAATGTAATGCCTCAAGTCCACAAAGATGCAGATTGAATATTTTGGTCACAGAACTGCTACTGACTCCACGAGGGACGGCTTCCATTCCTTCCAAATTTATGGTATCTAGTATGAAGAACCAATAATTTCAGCTCAAACAGTTATGCATTGCAAATAAATTGCTGTGGCTCACATTGCTGCATTGTTGGCTGTTTAAAACAATAACCGTCAGACTGAGCTGTCTGTGAAGAGTGCAGGACTCAATTTGTCCCTTGTGTCAAAGTAAATGTAGAGCTTATGAAATTCCAGCCATCAAAGGACAACATTATCCTCTCCTTGGAATTATTCCCACTGGTGTCTGTATACAGTCACTGTATTTAGAGATACACAGGGATATACAGGGCTGCTGTTCAGAGCTGTAGATGCAATTGCAAATGAAATTCTGGTGTTACATAAAGTATTGTACTTATACATATGTGAAAACCCCACCTATCAATGATTTAGTATGGAGAAAGTCATAGTATAGCTGCTATTTCACACTGTCCATGTTCAGTGAATTCATTACATTGCACTCTTCTGACTATCAGTGACCTGACACGCATATGACGAAATGTAAATCTGCTCCAGAAAAATAAACCATCAAAACATGTTAGCACACTGAACCGAGACTGGACTCCTCACTGCTTCAGAAGCTCTCCGCTCTGCAGGCTGCCTCGCTATCCTCTACCCTCATCCTGTTTGACCTGTCTGCTGCATTTGAAACAGTCCACCACTACCTCCTCCTGCCTGGCACTCATGCAGAACTCTGGGAAAGCACAGTTAATTTCCTACTTGCCAAATGTGCCTAGCAGGTTTCTTGAGCTTACTTTCAGTTTTCTTTACCATGTGCACGGCTTAGTCCTTAGCCTCTTCTGTTCTATCTCTACACCAGATGGCTTGGTGTGTTTCACAAATTCTCCTACTGTTGCTATGTGGACAATACCCAACTGTATGTAATCTTCCTGTTCTCTGATATAAAGCACAGATTAAAAATTAGAATTTGTCTTACAATCTATTTTTGAACTTACTGTACTGTATGCTACATTTTGCCATCACCCTATCAACTCTGCCTCTACTTGCATTGCATTCACATGGTGTGTGGTGTGGGTGACAAAGCCCTCTAGTATTGTCTGTCGGAAGCAAAGGAGGAAATAATGTGATGAATAATGTGTTAGTAGTGGCATTGTTGAGCATATGTATACTGATATCACTAATGCAACCCTTTTAATAAAGTAATTAAAAAACATACACTATAGTCAACAGAGAGTAACATGCTGTAAAATAAATTTGTGAAGCTGTATATTGATTAGAGCTGGCACTGTCCCTTGAACATCCGAGCAATCATAGCCAAACTCCTGGAACACCATAACAATAACTTACTGGCACCCTAGCACCCTAGCTGAAGACTGAGAAAAGATAAAGCAGCCACATAGAAATCACCTCACAATGCCTTAGCAAACACCCAGCCATGTCCTATCAACATTTAACAACACCCTAGCAAAATTCTCCATTACTCGTGAGGGGGTAAAGGGGCTGAAAAAATTGAGGAGTGTTCTTTGAACTACAGAATAGCAAATTAAGCAGTTAATGCTGCCCAGACTGTCACCAAGGAAACACAGTGTCTGAATGTAACTGAATGCGTCACGAGCGAGCGTTGCCAGGGAGCTGGACGTTTCTGGTTATATTGTATGTCATTTAGAGTAAAGTAACAGCTAAATCACCTTATTTGTCTCAAAGCATCTTGCCAAAGGACTACAGTTGAAAATTAGCCAGCTGGCTAGAAATGTTACAGAAATATTAATTAATGTGCATTGTCCTTATAAATAAAGAAATAAAAAGGAAGATAACAAGTACTCACCCATCTTTTACTTGAGTTACTTAGTTATGTCTCCAGTCTGATCTCGAGCGATCAGCTGATAGGTACGTGCTTTGTTTACATGACGTAACATAAACATATACATACATATTTAACGGTTTCAGCGTGGACAGAGAGCGTCCGATGTTACACGATAAGATGCGATAGTTGGACGCTTGCTTGCTGTTAGAACACGGTGAAAATGCACTGTGACCAACATATGGGAGCTGTCCAGTGTGAGTTGTATACATCAACAGAAGTGTGTAGTGTGGTAAAGAAAATGACATGTCATCACAATCGCTATTTATTGAAATCCACCAAAATCACACAGATTTTTTTTTACTGTAACACATTACATAATAGAGACTTCACAGTATACTTATATCAGATCATCTGCAATGTAGCAGAATAATAATGTCTTTATCACTATCTATCATGTGTTCTCACACCGTAGAAAAAAACCCACCAAATGTATTTACCTGCAGACTGCTTGAGGCTGTTCCTTTAATTAAAACCTAATTAAAATGAAATGTATAAAATCTGTGAAACACATTATTTAAGCCTGTGATAAGCTAATAAAATCATAAATCTTGTAATAAATATGCATGAGTGAGAAAGATAAACAAAATGAGCAATTAAGCTTGTGACCTCAGCATAATACAGGGGTTTTAGGTATTATATATTCATCTGGTGGGCATGATTATGTAGAGTCTGGCCCCTGTGGTGATTGAGTATCATTCACGTGTTGTGAGGTATGCATACACTTACTCTCATGTAATTGTGTGGCTCAGTTTTTGTGTGTGTACATGCACCAGGGCTTGGCACATGAGTTTGCTTGCACTCTGGCCCACTGACTAATTAGTGACTGTAATCTGCAGGCTCACTCTAGGATCTTGGCTCCAAGGGCACCCGGGTCCCTGAGAATTGGTGCCCACCTGCCCGGCCGTCTGCCTCCCCACCGACACACAGATGGTTTGGGGCAGAGCGTGCTCTTCGTCACCCGCTCCTTCAGAGTGAGTCGAAACATTACTCCATCAAGGAGATAAAGACCTTTGTAACACATGGCATTAAACTCTTCCTTAACAATAAATTTCCAGTCTGCTATCCCGCTAATTTTTTCACAGGGAAGTCATATCTTCAAAGACTGACAAGTGTCTCCCTTAACTGGAGTCCATTGGTTCAGTGAAATTGAATTAGTGACTGACTCTGACTCATGGGGCTTTTGTCTGAGTTATGTAAAGCTTTGAGCTGTGATTCAGAAAATGTGCCCATATGCCTGTAAAGTCACCATGGGTGCTTTCATAGTGTCCTAGAAGTTGTCTCATTATTTACTGTCTTTGAAGCAGCTCCAGGATTTGTCACAGGATGGCATCATCATTACAGTCTCAGTCCAGGCTAAGAAGACTTCTACAACATTCAGAAGTTAAAACTCAGCGTAATACTATAGACATCAAATTCTACTATAAAGGTGAATATTTCCTTTAACATGCACACATGCTGAGACATGAAATATAGATATAGAGGTGTATATATATTATTCTTTAAACATGCAAAGCAGCTCTGTTCACAAGTACATCATTAGTATAACATACAATCTTGCAATGTGCAATGTCTTCAATTCATATAGAGCGAAGAGATTTATAAAAAAAATATGTGGCGTGAGTCCCACATAGCAAATATTTAAGTCAAATATGAACTGTTTGGATATACAGTACTGCTATCAAAATTGTATATAACTTAAGTACCAGGTAAAAATATGGGATGCAGATGTAATGGTATAAGACAATGTGTGTTGTGAGCACAAGAGAAATACTTTATAATGTAAACTGAGCATGTAGTTAAAGTCACATTCACATCTGAACTTTTGTTCATTTTGCTCAGACCAAGACAAAAAAATATGCATTGTTGCCTTTTAGATTTGGTCTGTTTCATGTTCAAGTTGGCACATTACTAACCAACCAAGAGCTGTAAATATGAAGTTCTACAGACGGACTGGTAACTCATTGATTGGACATTTTCTTGATGTCATCCTGCATTATCAGCATTTCATGGACCCACATGGGCAAATCAAATTTAAGAGACTGACAACAGAACCCAAAGACCTCACAAATTTGTTATGAGAATTATTAGTTGAGACTAAACTGGACCTCATTTATGGATGCTGCCTGAGGAAGAGTGCCAAGCTTGAAATGTGTTGCAATCCAAAGTAGCTGCAGATCCAAGCCTTTTGTGTTCTTTGTGCCATTGAGAGCCTGTATTTGTGCACAAATTGAGCATATTACATTTCCTCGCTTTTCTGCTTTCCACATCACCCCTCATTTTATCTGAGTACTGGACTTTGTTTATCATAGATAATGATGAGCAGATAGAAATGGGACAACAAAGAGGCATTTTGTATGCAATACTAGGAGAGGATACCAGAGGTTACCACATAATCGTGCATAAGCTATACATGATTATACAGATCAGGAGATCACTTTTAGTGGTTGATCTGCTTTGCTTTTACACTGCAAATGAACTGAGTTCACGTAGAAGCAGACCAAGATTCACTTTTTAAGGTGGTATCGGCCCAGTGGCTTGGTCTGCACCATAGTTTTATTGAAAGTTTGGAATCACCAGTTATATTGATGACTGTCTTCTTTCCTTCAATAATGACTATTTTAAGATAGATAGGAACAGTATATTTAACCAAATGTATTATTTACATTTGAAATAGTTTTGACCCCAAAGAGGAGAATTGAACGATTAAAACTTCCATTGAGTCGATGTCCCCACAGTGTTGTATGACAGGGGAGAATACTGTTGTAACCATTTCCCCACAGATACCTTCAATTCTGAATTTGTTTTCCAGTCCAGAAAAGCGTTACTGACCCTCGATCATTATTGATCCACAAAGGTGCAACTGGGCTCTAAATATCTTGGGAACCCATTTTTTCTTTGGACCCGCTGCAGTCTACTCAGTGGTTAGATTGAACAGGTTTAAACTGTGATTTGTCAGTCCATTATGTTCAGCTTATATTATGTGATCCAATTCCAACAGTGCTGACCCTGGACTAACCTTCTATTTTTATGTTGAAATTTTAAGAATAGCTTTGCTAAACACGCCTGTTAATTCCAGCTTGTTAGAGGCATTATTGTGTAACACTGAAACAGAACAAAACATTACCTTTTTCTGCAAACCCTTCATACAAAATAACATATATTTGTAAAGAGAACTTTCTACAACCTAAAAGTATGAAATATCAGTATTGAAATATCAGTATCAAATATAGAGTAGTCCTCTCAGCCATCTGACTGTACCCAATCAAGCTTTCGTGATTCCAAACTTTTGAACAGTACTGTATATCCATGCAAACTGGTGGTTAGTACTTAGCACTGTATAAGGTGCACCAGCAATAGGATACAAATAATAAAGGAAATCCTACTGCTGTAGTTGACTAACTAAAAATACATCTGGCGGATGGTTTTCAAAGAAGCATCCTCATATGTCTTTGTCTTCTCTGCTGAAAAAAATTGTAAATCTAGGAGAGGGTTAACAAGTCTCAGGTGGCACTTGTCTTTTCCTACGGCAGGTCATTGTCTCTGTCTGCCTCTCAAGCATCACTCAGTCCCACCCTTATGTGCCACAGTGACACTCTCTCATAAAAAAAAAATTGCTCGGGGAAAGAATACCTGATTATAGAAATTTAGTTTTTCATAGTACCATGTCCTTTACTCGAAAAGTAACAACATCGAGAAATCATCTGCCTTTGTGGAAATATCAAAGCAGCTTTGGAAAAGGTTTTGAACTGATATTGGAAGAAATATTCTGAAGTTCAATTTTACAAAATGATAATAGTGGCAGTGATGGATGACTACAGCTGACATATCAACTTGCCTAAATTCAATGTTGATGCTATTGTATCCACATTTATTAAAGCCCAGAATGTTTGATGGGTTTCTTTTAAGATGAAGACAGTTATCTTAGGAGCACTGCAATATCATACACGCTGTGTTGGACCAGTGAAGTCTAAACAGTGTCGCTCTGTCTGCTGCCAGGGAGCGGCAGCCACTTAAACCAGTGATGTGGTGGTAAATTTTCACAAAAGCATTACTTGAGACTCTTTCACCTAAAACACAAAGTCCTCATGCAATTTACAACTTTTCAACATTGTGTTTCAGAGTTTTCTACTATTGTTCTGAAACTGCCCAGGTTTTAATACTGCCAATGTCCCAGTCTCTCCCAAACCACAATTTCATGTTTCATGTGCTGAACAAACAACAGAGCTAATCTGTGTACACCTGTTTGTAAGCAGACCCACGCCCTGCACTAAACAGCCCCGTGTTAAAGCAATGCAGGAGGCTGCATTGGTGAGGGCTTGTTGTTTAATGTCCTCGTGAGGCAATGAAATACGATCCAGTTTGAGGGACAGATTTATGCATTCAAAGGCTAATCAGAAGGTAAAACACTGTACAAACAATGGTTTGTAATACCCACAGGCAGGCATTTTACAACTCTGGAAAGTTATCAGCAATTATTTCATCTTTTGTCACGACAATCGCAAAGTACACAATAGGAATACAGAGATCACGTTACAAAGTAATCCAGCACGAATGTGTGCCTGCATTTATTTGACTGGTCAATGTAGCGCCTTGCTGGACTGTGTCCCACGAAGGAAGCATAGCCCGAACCAGAAGAAGCCCACGGTTCACCACCAACCGGTTCACGTTTCCAACAAATTCTCCCCACTCAGCGACACACCCGCTGAGAAACCAACTCTGGTTATTGGCAGCTCTATTTTGAGAAACGTGAAGTTAGCGAAACCAGCGACCAGAGTCAAGTGCATTCCTGGGGCCAGAGTGCGCGACACTGAATCCTATTTGAAACTGCTGGCTAAGGATAAGCGTAAATACAGTAAGATTGTTATTCACGTCGGCAGTAACAACTCCCGGTTACGCCAATCGGAAGTCACTAAAGCTAATGTGGAGTCGGTGTGTACTTATGCAAAGACAATGTCGGACTCCGTAGTTTTCTCTGGACCCCTGCCAGATCTGACCAGTGATGACATGTATAGTCGCATGTCATCATTCAACCGCTGGTTGTCGAGGTGGTGTCCAGCAAATGATGTGGGCTTCGTAGAAATTTGGCGGACTTCCTGGGGAAGACCTGGTCTGATTAGGAGAGACGGCATTCATCCCACTTTGGATGGAGCAGCTCTCATATCTAGAAATCTGACCGACTTTATTAGTGGACCAAATCCATGACAACCCAGAGTTGAGACCAGGAGGCAGAGTTGCAGTCCTACACGCTTCTCTGCGCTTCCATTAGAACAGGTACCCACCCAAAACCCCATAGAGACTGTGTCTGCCCCACGACCACTTAAATTTATTAAATCAAAAGTAAACAGAAAAGGAGTTATACATAAAAACCTAATAAAAATTAACACCACCGCTGCAGTGGTGCAACAGAATAAGAGAATAAAATGTGGACAAAACATCAGATCTCTGTCATCTAAAGCTGTATTAGTAAATGAGTTCATATCAGATTATCATATTGATTTATTGTGTCTTACTGAAACCTGGCTGAGTCA
>NTHP01000511.1:105903-228849 GCA_003416845.1 Oplegnathus fasciatus | reverse complement strand
ATAAACCCACTCACTGTTTTAACCACACCCTCGACCTTGTTCTGGCTTATGGTATTGAAATTGAACATTTAATAGTCTTTCCACAGAATCCTCTTTTATCAGATCATTATTTAGTAACGTCTGAATTCCTATTAGTGGACAACAAGCCATTAGCCAAAAATTCCTGCAGCAGATGTCTATCTGATAGTGCTGTAGCTAAATTTAAAGAAGCGATTCCATCTGCATTNTATAATGGACTCCTATGCTAACTTTAGTCCGTCCCAAATTGATCATCTGGTTGATAGTGCTGCAGGCTCACTGCGAATGACACTCGACTCTATTGCCCCCCTTAAAAAGAAGATAATAAAACAAAAGAGGTTTAGTCCGTTTAGTCTGGCAAGATAGTCTTAGAACATTTAGGAAGGCTCTCCGTAATGCCAGAGCAGCCTATTACTCATCATTAATAGAGGAAAATAAGAACAACCCCAGGTTTCTTTTCAGCACTGTAGCCAGGCTGACAGAGAGCCATAATATTATTAGGAAACACTCCATAAACTTTCATTGTTATGCGGACGATACCCAATTATATCTATCAATCAAGCCTGATGAAACCAATCAGTTAGCCAAACTTCAAGCATGTCTTAAAGACATAAAAACCTGGATGACCTGCAATTGTCTGCTGTTAAATCTGAAGTTATTGTACTGGCCCAAACATCTCAGAGATGCATTATCTGAAGATATAGTCACCCTCGATGGCATCGCTCCTCACCTACAAAGCCCTTAATGGTCAGGCACCATTGTATCTGAAAGAGCTCATAGTTCCGTATTACCCTACTAGAACGCTGCGCTCTCAGAATGCAGGGTTACTTGAGGTTTCTAGAGTCTCCAAAAGTAGGATGGGAGCCAGAGCCTTCAGCTATCAAGCTCTTCTTCTGTGGAATCAGATCCCAGTTTCAGTTCGGGGGGCAGACTCCCTCTCCACATTTAAGAGTAGGCTTAAAACTTTCCTCTTTGATAAAGCTTATAGTTAGGGCTGGCTCAGGTGAGCCCTGAACCATCCGTTAGTTTTGCTGCTATAGGCCTAGACTGCCGGGAGATTTCCCATGATGCACTGAGCTCCTCTCTCCTCCTCTCCCTCTCCTTCTGTACTCATTCATGTCCTATTAATGGACGTCACTAACTTTGTATCTTCCCCAGAGTTTCTGTGCTTTCACGCCTCGCAGGTTCCTGTGGATCGTTGTTGCAGACTGCCTGCCGCCATCGGCCTGCTTGACCCCCACTGCTACTACTATTATTATTATTAATATTATTACTCATTCTATTACTAGTCATATTTCTATTATTAGTCATTCTTCCATTGTTATTATTGTTATTATAATAATAGCTGTTATTGCTATTATTAGTTATATTTCTATTGTTATCATAGTTGTTGCTGCATTCCTGTCTGTCTGTCTGTCTATCTGTCTTTCTCTCCTCTCTCTCTGTCTCTGTCTCTCAACCCAACCGGTCAAGGCAGATGGCCGCCCACCTAGAGCCCGGCTCTGCTTGAGGTTTCTGCCTCTTAAAAGGAAGTTTTTTCTTGCCACTGTCGCCAAGTGCTTGCTCATGGTGGGAATTGTTGGGTCTCTGTAAATAACATTATTAAGAGTACGGTCTAGACCTGCTCTATATGTAAAGTGTCATGAGATGACTTTTGTTGTGATTTGGCGCTATATAAATAAAATTGAATTGAATTGTGTTGAAGCTAAAGTTGAGCCTGGTTAAACTTTTTTGCCAGACGGCCCTGCATTGTTTTGCCTGTGCCCGCTGTGTTGCCACACCCGCTGCACCACCAGACTAGCTCCATTTAAATGAATGGACGTGAATGGCCGTCCAACCAACCTGTTTAGTTGGACCTATTTGTTTCTCATAATAATGATAATACTATAATTTGAGTACTGGCTGTCTTTCAGTTAAGGTATTTTATGAAGTTGTGGTGTGCTTGCCCTTAATAGGATTTTTTTCCTCTTTTTACCAAAGTCCTGGCCTCAGGATACAGACCACATAAGATTAAAGAATAGTGGTTTTCTATGCACCTATCTTGCTATCTAATGTTACTATGAATGGTGTCAAGAAACAGCACAACTGCCCGACTATTGAAAGAGTCAAGAAACTGAAAAAGTGAAAATGAAACTGTTGCAATAACATACGAAGTTTTTATACAAGCTTGCAGGAGAGAGAAGCAAAGACAAACTACTTTCTCTGTACACTACTCTACTGAATGTCTAAAGTTGTCTTAAGTTTGAAAAGTGGCACTCAGCTGCAGGGCGTCTCTGCATGTCCTGGTCTGGGAGACTAGACTGGACTCCCTTACCAAGCTGTCAGTACTTCATGGTGGGGAGGCGCTGCTTTAAAAGTGATAATGGAGCTGATGTGACTGGCCTCGATTGATGGCAGCCTCTAACACAAACCACTGACTGTGAAAAATAATGGATTCCTCTTAATCCAAAACCATTTCCTAGTGTCCCCCAGCTGTAATACACACCTCTGGCCTAAGAAATATTAAAAATAAAATATATCTTGAAATAAGAATAAACTGTGCATTCCCTGCCTATCCAGTTACTTACTCATATGAATGAGCTGCTCCTTGTGAGCCATCACTCAACAGAATTGTATATGTAGCTTAAAATGCTTTTCAGGGTCCTATTTCCATGGCAGTGCAGGTAGCTCTCCAGCCGGTATTTTTCTGATCTCTCTTTGTGCAGAGCACACAATGCACACATGTGAGGAGAGGAACAAACAGGTGGGGGATTCATGCAAATGAGGCAGCGCAAAGAGAGCTGGAGGTATTTTGGTGGAAAATGTGTCTGAGATGTTACACTGAGAACAGACATCTCAGAACTATCAAATATTGGGGTTAAAGCAGAATGCGGGTAAAGCAGTCTGCATTTATCTATAGATTGATATGAGTGATTCTTACAGTATCTGTCCACAGCTGCTTTATACTGCATGTGTCACAGTCTCCCTGTCCCTCTTCTCCAGCCACATTCCTGATTCCCCAGGCACCTTAATTTCCATTTTCCATCCATCCACCAGATGCCCTCGACCTTTCCCTCCTTTCCCCATCACCTGACAGCCCCACCCATCTTCACACCTGTTCCCACTTCCTGCATCTGCTCTGCAGTTGCCTGGTCTTTCCGCCCACCTGCTCACCTGCATCTCATTCCCTCATCAGTGACTCACTACCAGTCCACTTCCATTGTTCCCTTGTCAGATCGTCAACGTTGCCATGTTGCGTAAGGATGGGTATCATGAGGATTTTATTGATACTGATATCGATACTGATACTGCTTATAGATACAATACTTATCAATAACTTATAGTCCTTGAGCTTAGAAGCTATTAGAAGTGCTTTAAAAACAATGCTGTGTCCTGAGTTAATAACTACAGACTTCTTTAAAACAATAACGAGTGTTACCTTGACTTGATGAGGTCGAGATAGTCACATTTTTAGTTTGGCAAATCCCATCAGCATTAGAGCCGGGAGGCTGCACTGAGGACGCAGGTGCAGCAGCCACTTTGCTAAAGCAGTCAAACACACTGCACTGCTTCAGATTTATAGAATGTTGTATTTGTAAGTGTTTCATGAGGTTGCTTGTGTTACCCCCTTTACATGCAACTACCTTTTTACATAAATTTAGTCCAACAAGCCCACATTCTTGAACATTTTGACCTGTTAGCCGCACTCAAAAAAGGGAATTGGCTGGCTGTTACATTTACTAAAATGTAACATGTATTTTGTACAATATAATTTCATGTTTCCAGGATGAACGTGATTAAATCATGTAGGATTTGCATGAAATTCAACAATTTAACATTTATTAAATTCCTTCATGTTGAGAGAAACTGAGACAATCTAGTTTCTAACTGGAAATATCAATGCAGTCATCACGAGAAGAAGAAGGTAGATTGTTGAAAAGATAGACTACGTATGGAAAAGGTAAGCACAAATCCATTATCATCCATCTAAGAAGCAAACGAAACAGTGTGCATAAATGTCATCAGCTGTCGTTTTCAGTGATACTTGGTCACAAGTTTATTTGTTATTTAGTGTTATTTTTAATCAGACTTACACAGCCGACTGTCACCATGTGCATGGCTAAATATGCCGCTAACATTACCGTCTACCGGTAAATGACTACTGTCATTTGGTTGTTAATCCTGGAATCCTAGGTTTATTTTAACCTTTTCTGTGCTCTCTACTGTTACAGTGTTCATTTTATATGAAGATATAATAAAGATTTATGTCTGAAATATGTAAAAAAAAAAAAACCTGACTATTCCAAAAGGGCTCATACTTTCAAGAACCACTGTATACACCACTACTCTAGCCTCGAAACGCTTTTAATGTTGTGACTTCCTGTGAATCTAGTTAAAAGTTGTCAGGTGTGAGACCCACTCTGCTGGTTGGTTGAGATGGTGTTCCTAATGTTTTTTTTTTTTCACATTCTCTCTGGTCTGCATACTTAGACTGACAGAACGCATCCTCAAAGGTCTTTGTGTCTACTTGAACGAAGATCTACAGAAGCTGGTGAGGGAGTACGTGGTATATTAATTTACCTTTATCATCACAAAGGGGATGATCACAGTTGGAATGGATGAGGTTTCCTCTGGGTTCACATTAGCTTTCAAATTTGGAAAAGATAAGGACTTAAAACTTTTTTGAAATGTACTTACTCGCCTACTGCATTGCATTTGTAAACAAACCAGGCATGTTGATGTCTGCACAGAATAACAATATAAAAGAGTCCAAGTTGTCACTACACAGTCCAGATCGACAGTACACGGAAATAAATCTTGAAGAAAAAAAAAGGACAAGCTCACATTGCTTTCCCGTCACTTAATTGAGAATCATCCTCACCCGAGGAAAAACACCTGTGCCTACACCTGTCCCTAGTGAAGGCTTCACAGAGCTGACCCATAATCAGTCCTTAAAGGCCCTGTGCAATCAAAAACAGGATTTAAAAGTAGTTATAATGCTCAAAGAGTCTTAAAAACATATACACTGATTCTTAACTTTTACTTTTACTCAGTTACATTTTGAATTCGATTTCTATCCTAAAAACATCAGTGTTTGAGACCATTTTATTGCAACATCTCCCGTTTGTAAGTTTCCACCCTTGACACCAACCAGGCTGTAGATTTTGTAAACAGATACAAGTATGAACTAATAAGATCCATTCTGCACTTTAATAATAAGGGAATAAGGGAAGCAGTGTGCTGTGTTATTTTATCAGTTTCTCAAAAAATTGAGACAGAAACTGTCTTTCATTTTTGTGTTGTTTGCAAGCAACTGCCAGTGTAAAACATTGTTACACTATCATTGCCTATTTTGGGAAATACAGTTTTATTGCAACATCTCCCGTTTGTCTTGTGTTATGTTTCCACCCTTGACACCAACCAGGCTGCAGACTTTGTTGAAACTTAAGTTTACTGTTCACTGTAAACATTTTAAATATGTTTACACTCAAAAGTTATTCTTTGAAGGAACTTAATTAAATCATGGAAAGTGTTTCCATGTAATTAAATGGCTTTCTTTCAGCATTAAGCAATTCTATTGGGCCAACTTAATTTACTTGGGTTGGATAAACTTCATTTACTAGTGTAATTTTACTACTATAAAATTAGTTGGACCAACCCTATTAAATTAAGTTGGACCCAACCCTACTAAATAAGTTGAATCAAGCCTAATAAATTAAGTTGACCTAACCCAAGTACATTAAGTTGGATCAACAGAATTGCTTCTTGCTGAAAGAAAGCCATTTAATCATGTGGAAATACTTTCCATGATTTAATTAAGTTCATTCAAAGAGTTAGGGTAAACACGCAGTTACGCAGCATCAAACATAATCGCCTGACGCCGGAAGCTTTGTCATCATTAGGGGACGGTTAGGAATTTGAAAATGCCAGCTATGTTAGAATGAATTGACATTACATAAATACTGATAGCAGCACTGTTTGTCCAGGAGCTTATCAATATTTCGGTACTGACCAGTCAGGAACCGGTACCAATTTAGTACCAGTTCTTGATACCCATCCCTACTGTTACCTAGTTGTGTTTCATCTTTGCTTTCAAGCCACCTGAACCAGTACCTGCCTGTCTGCCTACCTAGCTGTGCCTGCCCATAAGCCTTTTGATGTCAATAAACCACTAACCACCCTTGTTGTCACTCTTCCTCAGCTGACAGTATGAAAAGCTTCAGTTCATTAAATCCTTGCAGCCATCTGAAAGCAGCAGGACACACATGTTGATAAATCTGCAGCGTCTGATTTGAGAGGTGCCGCGCCAGACTGCAGTGACATTACGCATGATTATTTTATTCTATTTCTAGTCTATCATCACGGTGCTAATTAACTGTTAAAAAAATCTGTCTTTGGCTGTGTGGTCCTGCGTGTTCACATCACGCCACTCTGCACCATCCAGACAACAGCATGATGTCCTGGAGAACATTTAGATTCTTCATTCGTTGGGCCATACCTCACTATGATTGGCTCGGCTGTTTCAGAGCTATGAGACAAGCAATGTGACTGGCTGAGAGTGTATTCATTAATCACAGCTTCGATCTATATTCCACTTAAGCGAGCCTGTTTGCACTTTGCACTGCAGCACGTGCATGAACCAAACAGCAGAATGTATAAATGATGTGTACGCACAAAAACCATGCGTACGTCTTTTCCCATGCATAAACGGGTCCTTATGAGAGAATATGTGCACCTCACGTATACTTCAGACAAGGTGTACACACGGCGGTTTTCAAGAGATAGCTGCAGGTGATATGATGAGGTGGACATGAAGTATAAGGTGAGAGATGTAACCTTAGAGTAGAACATTGTTTTTCAATTTAACTGATTGTGTTAATATTTTTGCAGTCTACACTGCGTTCTGTAAGATGTTACCCAGAGGCACATTTGTAAACTTAATGCGATTAAAATAGGGTCATCACTATGAATGATAAGATATAAAAGAACACTTACTTAAATGTAATGAAAATAACAACAACAACACTGCAATGAATAACAACTAAGCAAGCTGTGGACTTACACAGAATTTATCACACAGTGCAAACAAATATGCAGAAATCTCTTAAATAGCACTTGATAGCCCAAAGTCATCTTTACAACTGTTCAGGCATGACTAACATTACGCTGCTGGGTAACTGACCAAAGTCATATCATATTAATGAATGAGTGAATAAAAAATAAATGACCTGTTTAACAAACAGAAGCCATATTTTGCATTTAAACAGTCCAAAGGTCATGATGAAGGACATATGAAGTGTCCTTCTGACATAAACTTGCAAATGTTTTCTCTGCAAGGTAAAAAAAAACCAACCAAAATGCTTGTCCCCTTGGTCTAGTTGAGTTTTTTCACTTACATGCAGCATAACTGACTGCTGTGATTATTCATACATACCGAGGTCTTCGGAGGGCAATATGCTACACGATATGTATTGGAATGGGAAACAGACACCCCATTTACGGCTCCATGTTCACTTTTTCTTTTAAATTTTATATTCAACATAACTCCCTAGACACCTTTGCTGATGCCAACCACTCATAAACTGGCACGTATGCTGCCTCTGCATTATTTTTCTCCTCGCTTTTGCAAATGTATCCGCCATGATATCTTTTCCATAAACACTGTGTGACAGCGCTGATTTCCCCAGAGTCATATTACATAAGGTGAAATTGGTTCAAAGTCCCTTGAGTAATACACTACCAGTCTCCTCGTATTTTGAGCCCAACCTCGCCCAATAATTCCTGGTGCATGCACACACACACTCACGCACAAACACATGCACACAATAAATTTCTCCCAAAGGCACACCAAGTAGTCAGCGTAATGTGTCTCATTTTCCCCAAAGTTCACTTTAAATCTGTATTCCTACTCTTAAATAGAACGGTGGATCTAAATCGCATGAAAAAAAAACAAAAAAACAACCAAAATCAATCAACACTTGGCATTTTCTAAACAGTCATTTAAATAATCTTCTAAAACAAACTAGCAGTAAGTAGTGCTTAAGTGTATTACTGCTTAAAAAGCATTTTCCACATTTCATACATCCACACTACAGTATCCAACCATACCATCAGCTCTTGAATCGACAATTCTGAAACAGTACATATTTCTGCACATCTCTTGGCCTTTCCTATAATGTCCTGATGATCAGGTATTGTGGCCACTACAAAATTTGCTATATATATTACAATGTCACAACGTCAAACCCAAGTGTCATGTATTCATGCATGCCTCCCTTCATGTACGTAATGCTCATTGGATTTTGTGGAGGCTTGAACGTTGATAGCTGTTATAGATGCCTATTGTCTACTTTTACTTTTCAGGAGCTTCTACAGCAAATAATGCTGTTATAATATATTCAACAACAACCTTTTGAAACAAGTTTCAGTTTCAACAATGCATACCGCATGGTAAAAAAAAAATGAAAACAAAGCTGTTCTGTACCCGGGTAAAACAAACAGCAGGAAATGAACAACTTCCTTGTATGTAGTACGGCGGCCCGTCAGAAAACCACTGCCCAGTCGGAGCAGAGTATGTTTTTTGTCTCACAGAGCTACAGCTTCTTGAGAGGCCAGAGACTGCCTACTACTTTGTGTCTGTGTGAACACAGTGTAAGGGCACTTTCACACCTGTAGTTCGGTGGTCTCGGTGCGATTCGTGGGTGAAGTTGCAACATTGTTGCATTTTTCGGTCACTCGTCTATTGGACAAAATATCTGAGTGAAACTCGCCGACACTTCCTGATCTCAGAAATAATGGAGCAGCAACAGATTTATGTGGTCTTGGGTTTTCTGGTTTTGCTTTGGGGTTTCCATCAATCAAATGCTTTACAAGAAGGCGAACAATATGAGCAGCTGACAGGACAGCGAGTGAGAAGGAGAAGGCGGGCCCTGATGAGAGAGAGGGATTATGATGTGTTGTCTTTGTTAGACAGAAGACGGGCGAGGTCTGGTCATAATAAGTTATAGATTTGAAAGTTATCATCCGCAATACACTGTTTTTTGGTTCACTTCCTATATTTGGTTGGATCGTGTTCTCACCTGTAGTGAACCGAACTCTGGTGCACTTGGAAGCGAACTGAGACCCCCGTTTTCAGGCGGACCAGAGTTCGGTTGTTTGGTCCGCACCAGAGTTCGATTGAGCTTTCACACCACACTAAACGAACCGGACTATCCAACGAAATGCTGCAGGGTTCGGTTAAAACGGACCAAACAGCTCAGGTGTGAAAGTACCCTAAAAGTCTACAGCCATGCTAGTGGCTCAAAGTTATTGTAATCCTAAAGGGAACATGAATGTGTGTTTATTTGTAATGTTATGTAATGTAATGTTTCTGGTCATCTGACAAACACAAAAGTCCAATATTTACTCTCATTTTAGCTCTGTTTTGGTTTCCACCAATCCAAAAGAAATCAATGTGTTCCTTGCTGTGGTATGCTCATTGTGGCTCATGGTTCTTTGTCGACAACTGAATCTTCTAATAATAAAGCCTGTAAATGTATTCTCACTCACTGACAAGCATCTGATGTCTCACCTTTCACAGCTCTTGTCCAAAACAATATCAGAAAGCTCATTTATTTATTTTATTTATTTAATTAAAGGGAAATTCTTTGTTACTGTAGTAGTTTTGACCAGTATTGGATAGCAGTACCACTGTAGAGATCGACTGTTAACTGTAAAACCAGTGCTGCTGATGGTCGCTGTCAGTCAGTCAGGGTGCATTACTGTGACACATCTAGAGATGTTATTCACAGTCACTTTGTCCAGATGTCCTCAACATCCTTTCTCAACCTCTGTAGCCTCAGCAATATTTTTTTTCCGAACAGATAAAAGCCTTTTCATCCCCGGCGTACGTGAGTCTTGTGAAAGTTTCATCTCATCAAACTTTAAAGAAAGATGAAGGACATCAATCCTCTCTAATGTGCTCCCTTCAAAGCATGTTCTTGACATATCGCACTTGCAAATGCGATTCCAGCTCACAGCAGAGAGCTTGGTCCGGTGCCACAGGTGTTTTAGACCTCAGCCAAATGGAGGCTGCTCTCCCATGTGGAGTCAAACATGATTAATGAATCGACTTCCTGACAAGTATGACAGGCCAGGTTGACAGCTGATGGCTCCCTTACGATACATCAGTCACTCAGAAGACTTCTGCACGTAAGACAAGGGCATTAGGCGTCAGCCTCCCAGGAGGATGCTGTTACATATATGAACTAAATATAAGCCCACTAATGTGGCTTCATTTATTAATTGGGTTTTAGTCTGTAGCTCAGAGGTAGCGATGAACTTGACTGTAGTTATGCAGACAACATATTGCGGCTTGTGGCTTCTCCCAGCGCGTTGGTCTCACGGTTGTTCTTTTTCCCTTCTTCCTGCACCTTGGAAGTCGGTGAAGTTGTGCCAGAAACCCTACTCTGACTGTTGGTTGAATTCAAGAACATCACCTCGGGCTTGCAGAAATTGTGATGATCATTTTCCACTATTTTGTGACATTTAACACTAATGACTGACGGCATAATTAGAAAAATAATTCACAGATGAATTGCCAATAAAAATAATTGATTATTGCAGCCCCAATAAGCAACATGCTCCTCCTCAAAATATACAATTTTAATCCCAATGAATTTTTTTCACCAGAAGAATCCAACATGCAGGCAATTAATTTTGTGAATAATGTCACAAACTATTGTTAGTTTGTTATTGTATAGTTACTACAGTTACTATTGGTAATGTCACCATAAAACCATGATCTGCTTGTGCTCATTAGTATGCCATCATTGAGCGTGTGTTCCTATTTCTTTCTTTCTATGATTGTTAGTTTCACACTGGATCATTACAGTTTCAAAAATCCTGATAGCTCTGAAGGTCTGCTACATCGTCTCCGCTGACAAGTGTGAAATTGTGGATTGTGTACAAAAAGTCAAACTATCTAACCATAGCAGAGGGAAGATTTGTCATAATAGCCGAAACTACCATAAAGTGCATCTGAGCTGAGAGCTAGTAGCTCTCTATTCTCAGGTTTCTCCAATCACACTATTAATATTGAGTGTCTGTTCATTTATAAATCAATCCACACCATACGTGTAATGATACTGCAGCTATTGTCCATTTTTGTCCATTTTTTAAAAGTGAATAAAATTGGTTTTGGCTTCAAGCCCGTGGGTGGGGACCTTTCTCCTGGTAGCAGTTGAGTGACATCTGAGAGCGCTGCTAGGAGACATCAACAACATCAACTTTTCTTAAAAGATAGCTTTGTTAATTTGCAGAGGGTAAACTAGTTTGGTCACCCATGCACTGTGACAAATAATAAAAAGTCAGACAGGTCTCAGCAGACAACACATGAACTGCCACAACAGTAGTAACTGTTAATGTTATTCCCACTAGACGTTACTTTTCGCTCATGTTATTTCAACACCTGCTGAGTTGTCAAGTGCCTGCACACAAAATGAAATTATGCTTCTGGAAAGATCCACGTAAACGTGTGTGTACCCATGCAGAGGCGGGTGTTACTGTATGGGTGTAAGTCCCCTGTATTCAGGCCCCCCTGTAGAACACTAATGTACTGGTACTGTATGAATAATATTATGATACTAAATATAAATATAGTAATGATAACAGTAAATAATAAATATGTTTCTGTGTATTTATGATAATTACAATTTTGAACAAATGAGTACGAGTCAAAACAAACACTAAGGATATACATTATGTACTGATTTCTTAAGAAAAATACATTTTAATTTCATTTTGACTTTAATCATTTTTAATTACTTTCTTTGATTCATCTGTGATAAACATCTTAGACTTACTTTGTGTCCAAATTAATATAATAGTTTGATAAAATGGTATACATCAGTTGTTATATTATGATTATACTTGTTTTTTCCTGTAATGTTTACAAGAAAGAACAAGTCTGTGCACTTCAATATGTATATCAAAACCACACAGAATCTGTAAATTTGTATTGAACACAAACATCCGTAGGGCAAATAAGCAAGAAATCATTTTGAATGCATCTCCTCTCATATTTCTTCTTTGAAGCAGCATCTCAAGATGTACGACATACGGAAAAATCATGCAGATGTCCACAGACATCTTTCACTGCTGTTCAGACATAATGGTATTTAAAGCTCCTCAAAATGCTCAGGGACATTCCAAATCATACGTGTCAGTGTTTGGGTGTCTCAGCATTATGAGAACAGACAGCAAGAGGTTGTGTCCTGCTATGTACTCTGACTCTCTGTGTTTTCTGTCCCTAACAGACTGGCTATTTATTTTAGAAGCATTTTTTGTTATATTTGTTCACATTCTCTTTACATCCCGACAGTAATCAATAAATTAAATGCTCTGACAAAAAACAAGAAAAAAATCTGGTGTCTGTGGCTGTTGTAGGACTGTAATAAGCCCATCCAATCATTTCTTTCAGACCAAATGAAATGATTGGATGGCCTACCTGCCTGTCTGTCTACCTGCGTAGTTGCCTACCTGCACGCACTCTGACCCTGCACTCATTGCACATGCCTTGTCGTCTTCTACGCGGCTAGGCGGCTAAAGCTAGTGAACTAGTCGCACAAGAATGGCAGAGAAAGAAAAGAAAGACAGAAGAAGAAAAGGCTGCGACCAAAAAGAGGTTGAATAAAGCAAGAGGTCAAACCAGAGTCAACATCAGTCTGGATTTACAACGATGGCGAGAAGAACTGAGGGAGTTGAAGGGCTGAAAAGTGACGCTGTGAGTACTAACAACAGCCATGTTGGTTGTTTACGTTCATTATGATGATGTTCGGTGTTTTCAAACATGTGAATGAGACATGAGGTAGTTGGACACGGTTAGCGATGACAACGATGCAGCAGTAATCAGGCAGTGTGCGTTCGTGTGTTTTGGGGGAGTGGCTTTGGAGGGAGGCCTGAAAGGGGGGGGCGTTGGGATACTTTAAATATCTAGCCTACTCTTGCTGGTTTCTCCAACGTAACCAACCCCAGCTTTAAAAGCTTTGCTCATGCAGAGGTAAAAAGATCATTACATACAGTTACAGCTGCTCCTAAATGTTTCAGTCTTCAGCACAGTGTGTTTGTTTGGCCTTTGTTTGCATGGTAACAGTTCTCATCAGTGGGGCTCTATGCTGAGCTCCCCACCAGTAGGTATATGAGTAGGAGAATACAAGATTTTGGGACATTTCATGATTTGCTCGCCAAACATATAATATGCAATACACAGTGAAAAATAATCCATCCATACACACATTTCATTTTATGAGTATGATTGCCACCATTGGCAGGTAAGAAATTCAACAGGATTAAAAGGCTGTATTTAAGTTAATGGAAAATATTCAAATATCTCATTACCATATCACTGATCTAAGTTATTCATGTATCATCCGGGTATGCCTGGGTTACATTCTCAGTATAGACTACATGTAACATTTGCCAGAGCTGCAAATAAAAAGTAAGTTAAATCTTGTTAAATCTTGTCATCAACCCACTTTCTGTGGCTTACTTGATTATTTGTAACAATGGTGTACAACCATTCACAAAACCAATAACACATGCAAATCATAACAAACAAGTTTCAGAGTCCCTGAAGAGATCACTCTCTGTCATCAGTATTGATTTAAGTGACTATGATGAAATGCTGCACCTGTAAAAACCTTTAAAGTCACAAATTGTGACATTTTTATTGAAACAGATTTCCTTTTGCTGGCTGATGGCATTAAATTGTAATTCAAGCAAGTTACTTGTACATTAACCGTTCTGGCCTCTCATGTATTATTATTTCAAACTAAGCAAGCACTTAAATTCTTGACGCTCTTTTAAAAACCCAGAAGGTCATTTAATAACAACACTTAAACACTTGTAACCTTCTGGACAAAATACATTTCAGTTCAATTCAACTTACTGCACAGAGCAAAAACGACTTTTTAACCAGTTTCTCAAGTCCCTCTATTCACTAATCCAAACAAAAATGGTAGCCAGATATGCCATATCTTCTTGCTCAATTTGTATAAATTTGTACCCCAACCAGATTTCTGTTATCATTCATTGTTTATTTCTTTATATTAATGTTACTTGCCATTATTTTATTTTGGCAACAATGCATTCATATTTTTCTTGTGTCGTTCAAATCAAGCAAGAGCAGAGATCATTTATAGCTACAGCGCAGTCTTTGTTTGGATTAGAAAATCTTTTTCAGTGTGCAGTGGACTGGTTTGTTCTTTTAATTATCCAGATAGCTGTAAGAGTCTTTGAGGATTCTGGAAATACCCTCAAAACAGTGTTGTTTAGCTCTGTGACTTGAATGTCATGTTAACAAATTAGAGGTGCAAACAAACCTAAATAGTATGTACTGATACATGGAAACAGTTTCTGTTAAAGCTTTAAAACGATGGGCAAATGAGTAGATGGGTAAACGTCCATATCTGTAAGTATTGCCCTGCTTCAAGTCAATATGACCTCTAGCTTAAAACCAAAAATTCACTATGTCTAAAATAAGCCTGAGCTAGTACGTGCACCAAGGCCAGTAACACTTGTCCCAAAGCCTTCTAATCCACTGGGTCACCCTTTCTGACTTTGTTCTGCGGAAGATGTTCCTCTTTAACGAATATGACCTCATCATTGCCTAGTGGAAGTCCGAGCAGCACCAATAGCAGTGACACAGTGTTGAGAGGTCGGTGCCTGCATTGCTAAAGGCAAGAAAACACCAAATGAGATGTGACAGCTGAAAGAGAAAACAGGCCCAGCTGATGGGGCTAAAATGAGAACAGAAGGTCCTTTGTATCGTATGCTTTAGTATTTTCACAGTGGGGGTACAGTATAACAAACATGGGTGTCTATCTGTGAATTGTGGAGTGTTTCTTTGCATAAACATTTAGTTTATATGGTTAAATCCACATTATTCATGTTTTAATTTAAATCAGAGCTAACTGCTCTCCCGCCTGCGACTTCTGAAGAGACTCATGACAGATTGTGTGTGTCCAGTGTTCAGCGATTACTGCCCTTCAATGACCTTGTTGTTGTGAAGTATGAGAAACGAGCAGGCTTCACATTCAGCTCAGGGCTCATCTGTTAGTAAAAGATCTGAGCTGTCCTGGTGATGTAAAGGGGGGAGGTGTGTGTATGGGGGGGGTGGGGGGTGGGGGGGATCTCACTGAAATTGTTGTTTCATCAATAAATAATGGCAGACAGAACTCTGATGGCCATGCAGCGCCTCTGATCTATGATCAAACAGAAAGCACTGTCCTGCTCTCAGACTACAAATACAGCCACACGCCATGCATCCTACACACAAACGCACACACGCGCATGTCTCGACACACACACTGATAACACTTCTGGCAATCTTAACAATTAGAAAACTTTAAAAAAGCCTTTAAAATTTGAAGTGAGGTAATTTTTCTCCATTATTCTTCCAATAGTTCCCATGAGTCTAGGCTTTAGCTTTCCCAGTCCCTTTTCAGCTTTCTTTGCATCTTCCTCCCCAAGCTTTCCACTGATTCAAGGTACTCACAAAGCCTCTTATTTCCAGTGGATAGATTTGAGGGCTCCAGCCAGTTTCCCTGCACTCAGAAGCCAAGTGAGTGCTTGAACCTTTTCTTGTCTGGAGCGATATCCTGGCTTTGCTCCCCATACTCAGCTCAGTCAGGAGAACTGCTCCGGCTTCTCTGGACCTGAGTGTTTTTCACTTTCCTTTCTGATGTGAGGAGTGTGGCTGCTGATCTATTTGCTTCCTCTTTTCATCTCCTCTTTTCCCCCTCAGGGAATGGATTTGTCAGGCAGGTGGCCTTCCAGGTTTTTACCTCCAGACTTTTGGTTTCCAGCATTTCTGCCAGTTTGGTTGGTACCAGCTTGTGTAACCATCTGTATTAGTCCCATACTGTTAAAAAATATTTCTGCATGAAAGGATACAAAGGAGTTATACTGTATGTTGGTGGTTCTGCACAGACTGAAGGCCAGCTTTATGAATTCTACAGGGATGCATTTTAAAGATGATGGAATTCCAAAGGCCAGTACAACATTTTGGTACTGAAACTGCCAATACAAAGTGTTATGTGGTGGTATTCTTCTTCTTTCTTCTTTCTCTTCAGGCAAGTACCTCCATCGTGTACTGTTGGCAGCAGATTACACGACTGGCAACTATCAGAAATGGCCAAGAAGTCCAAATTAATGACAAAACACATCATTATACAACCTCCTCCTAGAAATTATGTTTATAACTAAATTATTTTCCCAATTATGTTGTAGTGACAAAATAATTGCAGGCTGGATTGTGTTCAATGGCAACCTTTTTATGAGTAAATGATGTGCTACATTTATCTACACCAGAGTCGTAGGGAAGTGCTTTGGGTGGATGGTGGGTGCACAAAGTGCAGTACTTTGACAGCAGAGACCGTTGTTTACACCCCAACTCCTGTTTGTGGTTAGTTTTAAGCAACAAAAGCACTTTGGTTAGGGCTAGGGAAGGATTGTGGTGTTGGTAAATGTTAATAAACACTTTGTGTCTCGTGTTTCAAGTCACTGCAAACTGTTTTTCTGTAATAAACCAGACTATGAACCTTAACCAAGTGCTGTCAGTGCCTAAACATAACCATAAAAAGGTTTAATAATGCTATAGTTGCTACAAGTGGATATTGTATTGAAAGACACTAATACATTCAGTATCAACATTTTTGCGACTTGCCAGACATGTTACTTAAAAACACTTCCTCACTATCGTTATCCTATCACTGATAGAAGTGATTCATTTATCATCTGTATCGTCGGTACATTTGCCAGAGCTGCAAATAATGATGACAGTATTTATCACTGCCTTCCAAAGCCGTTACAAATCCCCTTTACAAAGAAGGATCAAAGTTTAGGTTAAAATAACTGCATGGTTAAGGTAAGGGAATGATCATGGTCATGGCTAAAAGAAACAAACTGTCAGTAGGAATAGGGAAGCAGTCTCCTGCGTTGAAATCTGACTTTTTGTCAGACAAGGGTCATAATCCCTATTACTGCCAGATGGTGTTGTCACTGAACATAAACAGATGTCATTTTGGGCATTTACTGAGGTTTTTCTGGCAGTACATATACAAACCACTGGTGTAATCCTTGCTCTGACTATTGAGTACACTTTTTAAGTTTTATTACTCTTGTTTGGAGTTTCTTCTACAGCATGAACAGGTGTCATTCCTGTTGACGACACCTTCCTATTCTGTCTAACCTCTCTCAAAGAACAAGTTCTGGTCTCACATGTTCACTGCCTTGGACTAAAGCAGGGTTTAGTTCTCAACAAACACGCTCTGGCTGCCTTCTTTGCACTTTGCTCGCTGCTTCCTGCTGATGGCACTGACTTTTTTCAACCCATTCACACCTCCGCTTCTTCTTCATGCCCGTGTGTGCCTGAATACCAACGTTGCTGTTGCTGGGCACCTGTACAGCCCTGTAAAAGGTCTTGTTTGCTGCTCTGTGGTGGCATGATTCAGTTTGAACATAAAGGCGGTTTATGAGAGGAAGCGAAGTAACCCAACCTTTGTAAAGCTCATGATTGTAGAAATCATAGTGATAGTATTATAACAAGCACAGTTCGTTTGATAAGCCTTTGGTTATTTGAACAATATCAGGCTAAGGCCGTACCTCCAGTTTTTCATATATTACTGTAAAAGTTTGTGTGACATCAACAGTGTGTAACTGAACTCCATCTGCTCCTCTGCACTTAACTTCTTTTTCATGTTTCTATTCTCATTTCTCTTTTTTTCGTGGTAACATCCTGAAGCAAAGATGTTTTCTTTCACATTTCTGTTCAGCTTAAAAAAGGTTGATGTTCTTGACCTTTTGGATTCACACTCTGCTGTGTGCAGGAAGAAAATTCATGCACCGCTTCTGCCGTGTAACTTGATGTATCATCACAGTGTGTCTGCCTCATATTTTTCTTTTACAGAAAAATGCAAATGTAGAGGCAAGGCCGTGGGTTGAATGAAAGTTTAATTCCTTTAACCCATCATTATTAAGAGAAGCCATTAGCTCAAATATAATTGTGTTTTTCAAGCGTTATGTTGTAGGTAGCTGAAAAAGATGTACTTCTATTTGTAACATAATCCTAGAGCTGGATTGCTATTGTCGGAATGGGGAATTTAGTTACCATGCAGGTGAAGAGATTGGAGGCTTAATGAAAGAGCACCAGTAAGTGCAGTGATGATAAAACATGCAATCACAACACAAACCGGGGACATTAAGGTTTATGGTTGATGCCTTAACCCCTTAGCCACCAGCAGTCCCAGACGATATTGAGGAATTTCAGAAAAAAATAACTATGTTGTCACATTCTTCGCTGTTATAAATAAAGAAGTCACACATCACAAAATAGGGTTATGGACCCCAAGGGAAGTGCTGTATAAAGGTCAGTGCCTTTTCCAAACACACACAGCACTGGTACAGAGCTGAGTTGTACAACGGAATGCAATCTTTGCAGGCAACAGATGAAATAGGATTATGAAATATTCATCATATTCATTAAAATTAAGCATTGCTTTAACTTAAAAGTATGGGTTGAAACCAGCATCCAGGAACTTAGTAGTAACAATCTTTTTGTTCTCGCTGTGTTCTGGGGGACTAGCCTCCAGTACTTGTGTAAACAGCGAAACACTGCCATGACCTCACCTTGACTCCACTCAGAAACACACTCCTGGCAGTTAACAAAAGTGAATTCTTTTTGAAGGGTGCACAGAGTTCCATTTCTAAAATGCAGCATATGAGTGTGTAGCACTGTGATGGTAGGCAAGCCCACACTCACTAGCCTAGATACAGTACAAGGCTTTGGACCTGTCTGATGAGTGTGAGGCAGTGCGTATGGCAGGGGACTGACTTTTTGTTCTGCAACTCTAGAGATGTAGCTCTTTACAAGGAGGTATGACCACATACAGAAGCATTACATTACATTAATTTAGCTCACACTTATTTGCAAAACAACTTACAAAAGTGCATTCAACCATGTGGATACAACCCAGAAATTGCAAGATTACAAGTACGTCAACTTCATCAAACAAACTGAACTGCTTCATAATGCTTCTAGGGCTACATTTAGAAACAAGAAAGAGATAGAGAATTTTTTTAAAGGAGCAATAGACAAGTTTTTTGCTTTAGCTTATAATTATGAACTAAATGTTGATTGCACAATGTAATGGTTATAGAATAATGACACCATTGGCGTTTAGACTGATTCCCCATAAGCCTCTGCTTTCTCTATGCAATACTGTCTGCTACCGGGTATGATCTCCCGGGAAAATGCTCGATTTACAGCACAAAGGAAGTGCGCCAACCTCTTTCTATTGTCTTATTGCTATATGATAAATGTGGAATATTGCACAGGCAAATCTGATGACACACTACGTATATCTGCGTACGCTACGTTTTAGTTGCATGGAGTATACTACCTGAATAAAGCTGTCTTTTGATTTCTAGAGGGCTTTCTGTCCATTAGCTACCAGCCCTATACAGCCATAGAATAACGTTACTGGATCGTTACCAGAATAACGTTTTTTGTCTATATTTGTTTACATTTTGACAAATTAGCACCATTTAAAGTATGCCAAATTAGCAATTAGCAGTTCCTATTTGCAGTGTACCCATTAGTGTGCAGATAACTGTCACAATGTTTATCTGCAATGGATATTCAATATAATGATGTCCTCAGAAAGTGTAAGTCATCCTGAATCTAAAAATGCGTGTATGTGAGTTTTGACTCCATGAAGGAGGCGCTAAGGGTTTTTAGGTACCTTAATTGAGCTTGTTGTAGCAATACTAAAACTGTAAATGTTATTACTCAGTATAAAAAGATTACAATTTCACTTCTTCAGTGAGCATGCTTCTTTCTTCTCTCTTATTTCCAGTGGTGTTGATCATTTTTTCACGGAAATTTGGAAACTAATGCAGCACAAAATTTCAAGGCAATCCATCCACTAGTTGTTAAGATATTTCTGTCCACCACTGTGGTCCAGACTGACAGACTGACAGTGCCATCATTACAATACAGCCACACTGCTAGTGTGGCTAAAAAAAATAAAAAAGATGGAGCTGAGGGAGGAGCTGGAGGTTAGAATACATACAATGTAGAAAAGACAATGAAAATCAGCAGTGCTCAAGTCAATTAATAATTTATTGTATATTTTGAATTCTATATTATATTTTTGATGTACCACATTTGCAAATCCTGAATCAGCCTTATGTTCCAGTGTCTGATTCTACCTTGTATCTATTGATGCAGCTGATTTTTCAGGATACTGAACAAATGTAAGCTATTACCAGTTGTAGTTTGATTTGTAACCACCTTTTAGCCTATTCGTTTATGTATAAAACTAGATACATTAATAAGAATACATGTAAATATATTTAAATTTGGTGTCAAGGCTGTGTTTTGTATCTCCCCCTGTGAAGCATATTTTAAAACCAGAGCAGGGAGAGATCAATGGAACTTCCCCATGGGGAACTATGAAGAAACAAAGCTTGCAGGTGGATTCTGAGGTGGAGGTGGGGCGTGACATGCATAGCCAGCAGCAGCTGTAGAAGCTGCAGAAATGAGCAGCTACTTTGTCTGACTGATGATATCATATGTCTGTCATAAAGTACAGAATAAAATGATATAAAACATCTTTCACACCAGCATTACCTTCATAAACAAAAACATCAGTTTCAGCCTACTTCTACTGACACAAATACACACAAGAATAACTTTCTGAACATCTGTATCTAGAGGACAGATACAGGGTGCCTTCATACAACTGCAGGATCGGTTGGCTGCAACACAATTTTCAAAGTAAAAAGACTTGACACGACCCATTTCATAAACATCATACTATACTAACAGTTACAACGACCTAACAAGAGGTAAGTTGGGTTTATACTTGACGGAACAGGTTTGGCAGTCCCTGCATGCTAATATTTAGATTTTTAGCTCACCATCATATTTTACCCATTGATAGCAAAACAGCAGCACTAGATGGAATGTATCATATGTGATGAGGCCGCACGTTTTTGTAGAACTTAAGTTACGTCCAGGTAACTTCTATTTTGCCTTGCCTCATTACTGAATATCATTTAATGGCCATATATATGTTCTTTCTTTCACTGTGAGAGTGTCTAGAGAGCGCCGATTGCGTTGAGCAGAAGGTTTGCTCCTCAAATATCTTTGCTAAATGTCTGTTACTGAAGAACAGAGAAGAGAATGGAGGAAGGAGACGATTACTGGGCTTACTGTTCAACTCTCTTAATGCTGTCTTCACAATCAACAATCTTTACCAGGGCAGTGGAAATTTGTAATACAAAACACCAGCAGAAATCTGACCAATCGCAGTTTGCGTATATTGGTATTTCTGTAGGTGCTGTAGACCCAATATGCAATTACATTTTTGGGGGGTGCATGTGGGCTACAGCTGCTTCTCCAGGTTTGTGCTTGACCATGGAATGGCCTCATTGTTGCCAGTTTGTGATCACTGGTGGAAAATCACTCACTAAAACTGTGGTTCTGACCAACCGTCAAGGACCAGAAGGTACTTTTGGCCCTCTGGCTTCTGGTGGCGGTAATGAGCCTATTATGGCTTGGTGTACCACAATGAGGGGAAGAAGACTAGAAAATTTACTTGAACAAGCGACACAAAGGTGAGCTCTATGCTTTATGGAAGTGTTTTCAAACAGTATTTTTCAGTTTTACAAGAGAAAAGACTACACAACATACATTTGACACATCTGACACTTTGTAAAGTTGATATATGTGCTAGCAAACTGTCGTTAACTGTTAACACATCCACATCCAACCTGGCGAGTGTAGGCCCAATATTCACTCTCCTTCTAGCTCTGGTTTGGTCTCTATAAACTCCCAAAGAAAGATACTGTATCTGCCTCTTGGTGCTGGACAGGTAGTGTAGGATGTTTTGAGCTTCTTTTTTTTTTACTGAAAAACAGCTGTCTGCTGCAATAGAAAACACCCCTGATGAGAATGCTGAGAGTGAACCAAAACAGTAAAGTTGCAGCCTGTAAAACAAAAAAACAATGAGCTGAAAGAGGCTAATGAGCTCTGTGGAGCTGAGGGGAATTACAGAGTTGGTAATAGTTCTTTGGGGATTCGTTACTATAAACGACCAGTCATTTGAGCCATTCTTCATATGAAAATATTGATTAGTGCAGCTACAGGCTTCATCAGCTGTAACTCTACTTTAATACACTGACTCGCATGTCCCTGTGGCTGTCTTTACACCGCTACCCAACAGACCGGATCAGTGAACACAAATACTTCATCACAGCAAACTATTGGAACTAGCCAATGGCCAAACATTTTCAAGTAGTTAATCACAGTAATGAATCTATTTTATAAGCATTGAGCACATAACAGAATCCATATCAGGAACAGATTTCAAGCTTGTTCTTATGACCTGCTTCAACATCACTGATTTTGATTGATGAAGAAACTCTTTATTACATGAAACTAAAAAGCATGAATAAAATCCCTGACTGACCTGACCAGATTATCACAATAAGCATGCATGTATTATCCACAGTACAATTAGAATAATGTGACCACTTCCCCACTGAAACATATATTAATGTTATATGTAAGAGTATAAAAATCACCATCTTTAAGACCAAATTAACAAATGACTACTACCATTCAACAGACCCATGGAGGTTGTTGCAGTCCAAATGAGCAATTGGCACACTGACTTGCCTGTACTATGAGCCATTTTGTTTCAGTAAATAATGGATAAATGAGTCAATGAAGGTTTGTTCTATATCAGAGCAGCCCTAGATGAAACTAAGCACATTTGTATGCAACAGAAACACTGCCAGACTGTAGTGCCAATACCTTTTAAACCAATTGGATTCTGGTTTAGCAATCCCTTCTAATATTACAACTCTGCAGCCGCATGACACTTGAACGCTTGTTCTTGCTTGTGCCATCCGTTGCCTGTGCAGTGACAATCTATTACTTGCATCCATTCAAGGACTGTGATGCTCTCATTGAGCCACCAACATTCAGTGAATGCTCGCTGGGGATTGTTCACTGATGCCAAGAGACAGTGCTCTCACAAATGTATCCCCTCCAATGAATGTTAGCCTGTGTTCGCTATTGTTACAATGCCGTGGCAGGGTGTAAGTAGTGACTCACTGTCAATGATTGTTCCATTGTAAAGCTTTCGAGACAATACCCCAGTGTCCCAAACCCCAAGTAAATGATGTGTATTCTGACTTGGTTACTGGTTTTGGAGTAACATTTTAAGAAACTATCTTTTGATTTGTATTTCTGGGACTCATTCCCTGAAAGCTGGGAGCATAAACTACAAATAGATTGGGATTTAGGCGCATGTGAGTTTATATGGTAAAATATATAGGTTCTTTAAATGAAATTATCTACATATATTTGAGGGTGACAGGTACAGGTACGCTTCACTGCGTCTCAAGAACAACACTGACATAAGAAATACTGCAGGCAGCTTTGCCTTTCATTGGGGTTAGCTAAGACTGCTTAGCACGTTTGATATATTTCAAGAGTTTGAAGAGCCTTGCTTCACTTATACTGACAAAACACGAATGTGTCATAGAGCTACATGACTGATGTGATCCCCAGGAAAGGTGTCAAGGTGATAAATTGTCATACTTTCCATCTCCTTTGCAGACATAAGTTGTGTCAACTGTGAGTAATATGAGGCCATAAAAAGTGACGTATCATACATTTCAGTGAAAACAACAACAGCAAAAATAACTTTAACTGTGCTGCACTTCCAACTGTTTTCAAACAAGGCTCCCTGGGCTCTCCTGTGTGATGAAGGGCACTCTGGATAGCATGATTTACTATCACAATTTAGGCTAAGTGACAATTGATGGCATAAATATTAAGTAGAAGCGGATGCACACTGATCATCAACAACTAATAAACTGAAGCTTCATTTTCACAACCAATTTGACTCACTGATAATTGCAATCCATCATTTTGAGTCTCCGGGATCAATGGGCAGAAACGAGCACTGATGTTGTCTATAGTCGGCTGTAGGCATGTCATTATGATAAATGGCTCCATCAGCTGAAGCTGAGGAGGCTATACCTTATGACTCACACACAGATCACAAAAGTTGAGGGGGTTTTGGCCAGAACTTTATCTTGTGTCACTATCAGTTTGATAAATATGCAGCTTCGGGGAAGCATCATGTATTGAGGAGGAATTAGAGTGTGGAAAAGAGTTTGCCCCAAGCAGCAGATTGTTTGAAGGATAGCACTGGTGTAAGTCTTTGCCTGTTGTTATAAATCCCAATGAAGAGTCTAAACACACCAATGTTACTACTGTCTGTTTTAATACAGATTTGCCTCACCTCTGGGAAGTCAAAAACAACTATGTTTCCAAAAACCTTCTTTAACTACAGCTGCTCTCACTCATGTAATACATCATGTTTAACATCATAGGCACATTGCAAATCTGTTATATATATATATATATATATACACACACACACACACACACACACACACACACATACCCACGTATATACAGTACATCATGTTTACTGTTGGCAGCAAAAAAAGGGCAGCCTATGAAATCGGAGAGGTAAGGTAGGCCTCTAGTATAAATGACACCAAGTAAACATGCATATAACCTAAGGTCAGGCCTGTCATACGACCTACTGAGAAAACAAAAGGTCCAAAAAGACAAAACTAAAAACTTCAAACTCCAATAAAGAATTCAGGTGCAACTTTAAAAACAAAATAACTGATAACCTTCATTACAGCAACCTGAAAAAATGATGCTTCTTCTGTAAAATAAATAACAGCTGATGTCCTTTCATCTCTAATTGCCTTCTGATGCTCTCAACATGTCATATACAACTTATAACACTATAAGTGCACGGACAAGATCTGAGTGTGTAGGAGTGTATGTGCATATGTGGACTCGTGTATCCTGTACTTCTCATAACCATTTTGTTAGTTGCACATAATTAAGCTAGTTTAGATCTTTCACAGCCACAAGACTGCCAAAATGTAAAGGTATTTAGGCTTCACTATTAAAGCTGCTTAGAGGCAAAAAGCAATTGTGCTTAATGTTGCTCAATTTAATACAAATGCGCTGATAAAGCTGTTTTATGTGACATTCTTTAGAAATGTGTGGTTCTTTCAAGGTATTTTGTATCAAAGGGTATACACACACTACTCAGCAATTCTTATAAATTGGACTGACATCAGCAAGCTACTGCTCAGGGATCATCAAGTATCCTCATAATTACACTTTGCCCAGACTAATGGAAAAGAGAAGGTCTAACAGTGCTTTTATTTAGACATGCTCACTTAAGAATGTTTAACCTCAGATAGATAGATTCCTTCTTGTACAAGCCAGAATATGAAATTCATTTGAACAACTAAACTTGGTATTTTTTCACATGTCTTCTTGGACAGCTTAATTTTCTGATGCAAATGAGCGTTGTGGAACTCGCAGAATGCGCAGGGTCATTTCCCTCTGTTCTTTGCAGACATTGAAAATGAAGGCAAAGCTTTTACAGGCTCAAAGTACAGTCAGAGTGACAGTCCAATTAATTCCAATAAATAAAAGATAAACAAAGCCAACAGCATGACGTATGTTTCAGCAAGGCATGTCATTCAGCAAACACACACCTCGACCCGCATTGTCCAACTCACTGTCGTAGGAAAACGGTTGCACTCAGCTCTTCTTCTCTGTACCTCCCCAACACACACACACACACACACACACACACACACTCTCTGTAAACAAACAACCTCATGACAAGAACTTGAAAGTGGCTGTCTCTCCTAACACTCTCCTTTCTACCAACAGCTACTGTCAAGGTGCCCTTGAGCAAGGCAGGTAAGAGGCAGCTGCTCAGTCAGTAGGTTTGAGACAAACTGTAGTGGTACTGGACAGCTCCCAGGTGGGAAGGTATGAATGTGAAGCAGGGTAACACTGAAAAAGAACATGCACACTCAGCAAAACCCTTCCCTGGATGAATAAAGTAGGGAAAGAAAAGGGAAGATGAGGCTTGATATGTGTGTTGTACTATTTAGTACTAACAATTTCCCATATCACAAAATCACAACATGTTTAAAAGAAATGCAGAGTAACAACCTCACAACAGTACAAGGCTACATGATAACATTGTGACTAAAATTAAATGTTGCTGTTGTGGTCGATGGTTTACATGCTCCTCCATGGGCTGCTAAAATTCTACAATCTTTAAAGGAATAGTTCTACATTTTCGTGAATGCGCTTCACTTTCTTTCCGAGAGTTAGATGAGACGAACGAGTCCGTTTGTTAAGCATGGAACTAGAGCCAGAGGCTGATTAGCTTAGCACACAGACTGTAAACAGGAGGACACAGCTAGTCCTACCATGACCTCTAAAGCTCACTGATTAACATGTTCTATCTCATTTGTTTAATCTTTACAAAAGCTGAAGTGTAAGAAACGACATGTTGCAGTGTTATGAGGGGTTATGCAATGGACTCTCTCTTGGACAGGCACATTTTAACGCAAATCATGATCTTTCCCTAAACCCAATCAAACCTTAATCATATTGTTGTAAGATAAGATAGTTCTTTATTTATGCAGAGGGACATTTTTGTGCAGCAGTTGCAGTACAAAGTAGGAAAGCAAATATATAGATATAGAGTGCAAATATAAGATATAAAATATCTATGAGGTGCAAATCCAAAACATACACAATGCCAGAAATATAAACAGCTTAACGGTAAGGATAAAAAAATAAATGTAATGGATCATAAAAATATAAAGAGGTTAACAGTAAGGGTCATTCTTGGTGGGTTGCATATAGATATGGTTAATTAGGGATGTTCATGATTATGTCCGTGATATTGCACATAATGTGCCATTATTCCACATTATGTCCCATTATGTCCCATACATCAGAGAGTTGTAATGACTGTAATCCACAAAGTGACAGTAATGCGGAGAGAAGGAGACAGTTTAAATGAACAGGGTAAAACAGAAGTGAATGGTACTTGTAGTCCTGCACAGTGTCCACATCCACCCCCTGCGGGGCCTCCGTGTCACGCACGACAGTGTCAGACACACAGCCCTGCAGTCTGACATACTTAGCTGACCAGTCACATGGTCCACTGTCCAGGACGCCAGGGTCTACCTGCACCCCTATCAGCTTGCTCCTCAGTAGGGCAAGCCAAATGGTGTTGTACGCGATGGAGAAATCACAGAACATGACTCTCACTGTGCTACCCAACCCATCCAGGTGAGCACCACCTTTGACTGACCCAGGGTTTGTTGTTAGGAAAACAGCATGCAGTCTCTGTTGGGACAACATTATCCACACAGAAGTTGAAGTTGTACCCTGTTATACAATCTGTGAGTTCATCATTGTCCTCTCCATGTGAATTACAGAGCCAATCTCAGTCTGTTGTTTCAAAGCATCCCTCCAGAGCCTTATGGGTCTCATGTGTCTCCTCACAGTCCCAGTAGTCTCAGGCTGCCACTGGACTACAAACTACAGAGGCAGAGGGTGGTTCAGGTTGTGATCTGATCTTCCAAGAGGAGGGAGGGCTATGGAGCTGCCTGCTTAACATTGGCATTGGCAGTTGCCAGATATCGTGATGAAGACATTCGGGTGCTGCGTCTGTAGTCTCGCAATGTTGGTGTATGACGTCAATCACGAGGAATGTAAGGGAACAACCCCTGTCCGCCTGTACAGTCTGGAAGCCATCTACAGAGTCAGGGATGTCTCGTCTCCATGAAACACGGCACACTGCTCTCACAATACTCTCCCTGACTCCTTGCCAGGGCCGCTAGCTCGTCTATCTTGTTAGCCAACGATCTCATGTTTCCCATCGTGATGGAAGGCAGATACGGTTTGTATCTCCTTTTCTTTGCCCGGCGTTTCATTCCCGCCCTACATCCCCTGTACTTCCTCCTCAATTTCTTGGGGATTTCACGTCTCTCCCTTGCCAAAACACTCGGTCATAGTGACAATAACAGACCTCTGTTGTAAACAATGCCTCCGTCAATACCGTATTGTTGAGACGCAGTTTAACAAAAGTGTCCCCACGATGAAGAACACAGTGAAAACTCTCCACCTCATTGTGGGACAAAAAAACTTAACTTACTGTACACACAACTAAGCTAAAAACACACAATAAATAGGAATAATTTACATTATCTTTAAAGAGCAGGAAAAAACAGAGAGCAACTGTTGCTAGCTGCTGCTCGTACCGGAAGGGAGACATCATAAATCAGATTTATTTTTCAATGGTGATTTGTAATGGCTTTAGAAGGCACATACAAATGATGTTGTCCTGCTGATAGGCCATCAGATCAGAAAATACTTCTATATGTCGTTCTAAAGGGCACAGACAATGTATTTTGTCATTTCTTTTTGGGGACGTGGAATAAGCTTATTTCCCAAAATGTCACACTGTTCCTCCCTAAATGTGTGGTGATCACACCACATAAAGACTCTTTCTCGTCTTTGGATTATTTTTTGACAGGTGACAACAGGGACGTACACCAGACGTCTTCTCCAATAAGAAACTAATGATACATTTTGGATAAAACTGTTATCATGTAGGTATCTTCACAGCTAATTGGTGTTGATGGTTTCCATACAGTAGCATTGCCACTGCAGTGAATCAGACAAAATAGCAATAGCAATTGCTATAAACATGTGTATTCATAAAACACTGAATAATGAATAAATGTAATTGCAGTACAGTTGCACATTGCACATACATTAGTAACATGCTAAGCACAGTTTGAGGTATGCACATACTGCAGGAGGTCCACCTTGGGCGACGCATGAGACTGGGACAACTGAGAGAGCTGATGTCAAAACATGCAATATCAACATATTTCATACCCTGCTGAATTGCTCCGTAGTGTCACTTTTCTATTTTTGAATATTGTCTGCCTTCACATTCTGTTTCATGCTATTTCTCTTTTTAGTTACAGCCAACCCACAGCTAGGCCTGTTGCAATTATTACATGATCGCCTGATTGGGACTATTTGATCTGACAGCGATCGTTTGGCATCGTTGTGTTTCCATCAGCTGGGTCGAGGCAAAAAAAAAAAACGGCCTACCTGAGTACAAGGTTCCAATGTCAGGAAAAAAACATGGAAAAAAAGAGCGTGGCTGTCTAGACCTTGCTGGTATTGGGCAGGTTCTTTTGTTTCAGCTTATATGAGAGCATATCTTTTGCTTTCTGAAGGAAGATGATGACTGAAAGATGCCAATAACGGGCCTCTTTATTTATGGAGTCTGCCCTGCAGGTGCAGCAGTGTGTTTGACAGCTCTGGGGAAAGTTGTGCTGGAGATCATTCAGAGACAGTTGTTTAATTTCAGTATGTTTAAACCCAGTTTAGAGTTGTTGTGCAATGTAATCTGACCAAACAGCTGATCTGTCATGTAATATTCTCTCCATGATTATTTATTCCACAAACGTGTTTCCATCACCTATTTGTCGTATAAACTCTATGTCAAGCGGAGAAAAAACACCTCAAGCGAGTGTAAAACCTTTTTAGCAATATTGTGGATATTGTTGAATTCTGTCGCTTCCATCCAGCTTTTCTAACTAGATAATTTGCATAAAAATGCTAGGATGGAAACATGGCTTTGTGTTTTCCCGTTGAAAATAAAATCCTTCCACATTAGTTAACTGTCTTGATCCAATTTTACATCAGGTCGGCCCACACAACAGTTTTTTATAAATACATGTGTAGCAGAGCGAGAGGTTTATTTGAAGCAGACTTATATTAGAGACAGGCCTTTATTTATAATTCCCTCTGTTTGATTAAGTATATTTGGTCATATTTTAGTATGTTTTCTAATCTGCTCCCGTTAGCCCAGTAAAATTTTTGTTACTGCATTATGCTGTTAATGCAAGGTCAACACTTCCTTTATCCGTTTCAAATTAAAAGCTCTCTAGCATTTCAGTGGACAGAATCTATTCATTTCCTAATGAGGCTTTTATTGTGAAACCTTGTTGTGGAAAATTCAGTGATTAGCACGGCTTTCATACGGCTCTGTAACTAAATAATACAGTTTGGCATACACGCATACACCCGCGGGACTGAAATCGGATACTAACACTTAAAAGTGTAGTCTGCAATTCTAATCCAATACACTTTTTGTCAAGTTCAGCGAATATCTCCGCTAGCTGTCCGTTCTGTGTGTGCGCTGAAAAAAAAGCTGGTGTTCATACACAGCCCTGGCTCTGTAATTGGGAAACAAAGAGAGTGGCTAGGGTAGAGCCCCACAGCTCATGCCTGTGCACAGGACAACAGTTTGGACAACAGTGAGTCTGACCGTGGGATCTTTTGTGTATATTCGCGTTTAAACACAACCCACAAATATTCGCCTCTCCACCTGTCTCTGGTGAGTGGCCGTTACATAATTGGTGTGTCAAAATCAATAAATATTGACTGTATCTAGCAAGTCACACATCAGCTGAATTAATCAGGCTTACTACGGCAGTATGATCCCAAAATAAACAGATTTTGCTGTGATTTAGTTGCAATAAATGAGTCAAAAGGATGCCGAAATAACTACATCATGATGCCGACTTGTAAAAAGTCTGCACTGATTGGCAAAATAATGTCATCTAAATTAGGCATAAATACGGCACCGAAGTTATTGTTTATATACAATAATGGAGTTTGTATCAATCAGGGCCAGAATCACAGACTCCACCTTTAAGATGAGTAATCCAGAACAACAAAGTGTTGAAAATAGCATGATTATATTGTTGAATTTATTAGATTAAAGCAATGGAAATGTATGTTATGCTTAATTGGCATGCAAAAACAAGATGAGTAGTGTTACTAATTACTTGTCTAAAGAAGTGATAAAGAAAGTCATTCTTAACCTTTTTAGAAAAAAGTGACTTTGTTATAACAACCCCGACACTGTGTATGTGCAAGATCTCCAGTTTCACCTGATTGAGTACACCTCCGACATACACCACCTTCACAGGGTGGGAAGTGCACTCCACAGGCTTAGTAGTGCCACTGCTGTCTGATGGAAACATGACACTTATGTTAGATTGATAGACAAGGTGAAAAAAGCCATTGATCTTTGCCTGATTTAACTATAATGCAACCCTGCCAAATTCATCAGTGCTGCAACAGCTATCAGGCACCAGAGCCAATCTGTCATACTCCATCCAGCCTGAGACTGCTCAGTCATTTATGTGTGATACAACTGCCATGGACCTAATGTAGCCAAAGTGGAATGCATTCAACCCTGTGCAACACAGCTGCTTTGTGACAGTACAAACTCTGAAACTCAGATAAAATATGTGGCCGACATTTATGTTTCTCCAACACAAACTAAATTATATGACGGTAATGAATTGGGCATACCATCTTTAATCACTTTGTCACTAACTTACCTGTTCAGAACACATGAATTTAAGGTTCGAGGTTAAAAAAACGCTTATAGCTCCCTCACAGAACTTGTTTGCAGGACTTGGAACCTGAGTTGGTAGAATAAAAGGTAAATGCATACGCCCATGCATCACATTATTTCCCTGTCAGACTCCTTCACCTAATCTCCATCACATAATCCCTTTGAGGGAAGAAAACATATTTCTCTCACTTCAGGTGCTTTGGGCACATATTTGCATTTTCAGATGTCAGGCTCATTTAACATAATTTCAGGACACCAGGCTCCCCTGTGACACCAATGGGAAGCTGTTTTTGCTCATCATGACCAGGGACCAGGTTTCCCTGTCTGGAATGTCTTCTCTATGTGAGGATATGGAGATTAAAGGTTAAAGGGCAATGCTGGCATTATATATCAATACGCAATGCAAACTCCTTTTAAAAAAGCACTTCTGCGCCCCTCTGATCAACACACACTTCATTATGGACATAATCCTTCAATATTACTGACATCTGCGTACACAGGCATTCATGTAAACTGTATTTTAACTGGCTAATCCTAACAAATAGTGATTTTGACCATGAGCTTTAGAACAGAAGATGCTGTGGCTGTCTTTGAATTTTTCATTCACTCAAACTGTGAGAGTGATTTAGTCTTTCCTGCAGGAAATCTTATCTAATATCAGCTTAATGTCATCTTCCTAAAGACTGACAAATTGACAAGTGTGTGAGATGGAGGGAACTTTTTCTCATTTCTTGTAGGAGAATCCTTGGCAGGACTGAACCAACACAGAAAGCTTCTCCTTAAACTTAAAATCAACTTATCATCTTTGGATGTCCCAACAAGCCTTACAGAGTTACACTGATGATTTGTACACAGAGAGTATAAGGCTATGTCTCAACAGTGCACCACTCTGTGTTAACATGAGCTGAGGAGCCACAGACAAGAAGACAGAAGGATGTAAACATACAAAGAACAGAAACAGGGGAATAGAAGAAGTCTTACCTGGGAACACAAGCACAGCAAACACCCATGACAGGATGATGAAACATACCGAATTATACATGCTTCCTAAGCAGTGCTGATTCTGATCTGCTCGTTTGTTTTATAGATGCTCTTTTTGTGTCTTCCCACAACAGCGCTTCAGAGAGCTGCCCACTTTGCTATTTTTTTTCTTTCTCTGCCTTTTTCCTGTCAGTTTGGATAGCTTTTCAACCCCACTTGCTGGTTGTACTGAAGATGCTTTAAATCCAGTGCAAGTAGTAGTTGGCGGCACACACACACAGAGGCTGGCTCCTCGCGCAGTATTCGATCTCCCTCTCTTCCACGTACTACAGCACACAGAGGGACCAGCATTCTGCAAGATTGGGGGAAGAGGAGGGGGAGGGAAGTCTCTGCTCAGCTGGCATTGGCTGAAGCTTCTGTCCATCACCTGTGAACAGTCCTAGCTCTGTTTTTTTTTTTTTNTTTTTGGCTGCTTTGAATCCTCAACCCTGCTTTCCTTTCTCTGTCTTCTGACAGAACTAGTGCAGGATTAAGAAAAGACGATTGATATTCAATAAAGGCTAAGTAAATAGCAGCCTCCTAATTAATGCAAAGGTGATCTGGGATTGGGGCAATTTTCTGAAAATCATCCTTCCTTGATGTGATTTCTGGTGTTGTCTGACATGTCTTGAATGTGTTTTAATGAGGTATTTCGATGCAGTGTTATGACAGTTTGGACTGCTCTATCCGGTTGAAGCACATAGATAGTTCGTTTGTGGAGAATAGAAACACTGCCGGACAGAAAGAAACATAATGAGGTGACACTCCATGTGCGATGAGATTCTCCCTCAGATTCTCACTGCTGCTATTTTGGGTAAAGTCAATGGAGTTGAAGTGTGATTCATTTTAAAACCTGGCTGAAAGTCCCTGCCACAAAAGTGTTATATATTCTTGAGCTAAAAACTACCCATTTTTCAAAGTGTAGATAGAGTTTATGTAAAATTATATGTTAAGAACAAATATGAACCACATTTTAAAAAGTGTTTAGCCCATAACCCAATGTTCAGGGAAGCCCTCTTGGAAAACCAAAACATTCTGTCTGAAAACACTTCCCACAGTATAAATCTCACCTTTGTTCTGCTTGTCCAAGTTGTTTTTGAGTGCAGAACTGGCTCATTGCTGCTCCTTCAGGCAGAGGAGGGAAAACATAAAGTAAATAAAAAGATTAAAAAAAACACTAGCTACAACCATGACTGTGGAATGTGTAACATACTGTGCATTATTTAGGATTTACCTTTAGGTCATAGTGCAACATTTTGTTTTTTCTTCAATAGATTTCCATTACTTTTAATGAAAGCACAGTTCCCATTAGAAGTGAAATAATTGAAAACATCGGACTGAAAAACACTGTAAAGTGAAAAATCAAACTACTTTGGGGTGCTAGAGTTTGTGGAACAATGATACTACTTCACTTTAACTGGACACGCTATCATTAAAGGAATCTCATGCCGAAACAGTTGGATGAGCATTTGCGTGGCACAGGAGAAAAAGTACTCACCCACCACTGCTGCGCTCTGGATTTAATCCTTGATAGTGGATGTGTCAGCTTGGACAGGTGCTCCAGTGAACATAACTGGCATTGTTGGGAGTTGGGAAGTCAGTCAGGAATCATGTCCACGTCGTTGCACTAGCAACTTCTACTGGTTGGTCGGGTGCCAATGTGGAGGGGAGTTGGATCACTGGGAGATCTCCAGTGAAGCTCCTTGATAGTAGGTGAAAAGGTAACACCATGTGTAGTACGGCCCTTTCACACCTACCTCATTTGGTCCGGACTTTTGGACTTTTTAGTTTGATCCGAACCAAAATTGCAGGTGTGAAACCACCCCCAGACCAAGGTCTGAACCAAACAGCCTAACCTTGGCCTGACGAAAAGAGGTGGTCTCGGTCCGGATATAATTGAACCATGGTTCGGAGTGAGACCATTTTTTGGATGGTTCGGACTTTCGGACCAATTACAGGAAGTTCTGGCAGGCATCAGAACTTTCATTTATTTTCATTTAAATTGAAAAACAAGACAGCGAGACACATAGACACCTGTATACATTCATTTTGATAAAATGAAAGGAACATTAAGCCATGTGCCATTTTTCTGTAATGCCCTCAAGAAACCCTGGAGAATTTCTGAATGGATAATAAACAAAGCTAAGTAAAACTCCCAGAATCTGCAGCAATATTGACACAAGTGTCTGACTTGTTTTTCATAAGCAAATTTGTTTTGTGGCAGCCTTATAAATAACTTCCCCTTATTGTGATAGTTGTCCCAGACTGCAAACATTTGAAAACCTCTACCTAAATTTGGAGCAGGATAGCATTATTGTTAATGACAAGCTATATAAGAGATACAAATCTATGCTTTCATCATGCATGATGTGACCGTTTCCACTTCAGCTCTAAGTCCTCTTGCCTCCTCGTACTCCTGTCCCTAATCTCATTTCTTCACTCAGAGACCATAAAATAAACATTCTCCGACACACACGTACAACAACTGAATAAAATGTTATAACCCTTGAGCTATGTTTTAAGGAATGTCTTTGTCATCCTTACAATATGGCTTTGGTCAGATTGACTATTCCAGTGGACCAGCATCCTCCGAACCACAAGCACAATATCCTTAGTGTCTAGACTTCAATTTCTAAAAGATCAAAATGTGGGGTTTCGACCAAAGGTTGAGGATTATTGTTCAAAAATGGAGTGTGGTACATGTCACATTGTGTGTCCAATAATCACTGGATCTAAATATTTGCTAAATGTTAATTATTTTTCCTAAAAATACATCCCATATTTAGCTGCACTATTTATTCTCGTATGAATCTTGGACCATTAGTGCGGTGGACAGGGATAGATGGGTTGTGTGAATTATGTTTGTTTCTTGGCAAACGATACACTGAGATCATCACACATAATTACTTGTGGAATTTGTGCAACTCTCTATCATCTCCATATAAAAGTCATGAATATGTTAACTTCTTTTTTCTGTTTAAAGCCGGGTAAACAGATTACAAGACTAAGAGTCTACAGCCATGCAGTCTGGACCAAATTATGGGACCAACCCACCGACAGACCAACATCACCATCCATATAGCCATCCAGTTAGTGTTAACTAGTTAAAAAGGTTGATATTAAACCCCACTAAATGGGACAACTGTGCCATCTGGTGTTGTAAAAATGTACCTGCAATGGGTAGTAATACCAAGGGATTATGGGTAACCCGCATAGGAATGCAGGACTTGCCCGTAAGGTAACATGGGTCTGAATGGCTGTGGACAAAATAATGTTAACATGTAAAGCACTTAAAAGTTAAGTTGGCTTTCTTTGGTGTAATAAAATTAGTCTTAACGATTTTGCCTTGGCTTTGTTTAGTTATCATCTGTTTTCTAACTTTTATTGCCAAGTAAAATCTCTGTTAGGCTACTCCCAGGTACTAGTTAGCTAATATTAATGTGGTGCCGTCTTTCCAGACAGACCATGTGCAGGAGATGACCAGTTTACTCTATTCCTTTGTCATGAATGCAGTTATCTTACAGTATGTCACTCTACAGAGAGCGTTAATATTTTAAACATGCAGTTGATATATTTTATTTGCTTTGTTGTTTATTTGCCTTCTACTATTTGTAATATAGCTTGTACTGTGAAAAAAATTCTAAAAAGTCAGAGTCAAAGAGTGAAGTATCTGTATAAATATTTTCTTATATATTTTTTTCTTTCTGTTGAGACAACACTGGCTAAACTAACACAAACATTTCCAGTGAGAATGGTATGATGCGTCTAAAACAATGGACACATGAAAAGCACAGCATTATGCTTTATGCTGTACAGTCAGTTACATATCCGTTCACTGCCGTAGCTAACATTGAGGTCCCCGAGGTCTGGACTTAGCATACTCTTCTTTTGCTTGTTTTTGTAAATGAAAGCAACTTTGTAGCATCGTTGCAACATCATTTTAAGTGCTCCTGTGGACATCAAGTTATGGGACAGCTGTAAAATGGGCAAATAAGAGGGAGCAAGTCAAAATCTATCTCAGTGTCCCAGTAAAGATGTGCGCCTGTTTGGATGCTGTTGAGTGTCTGAAGCGATAACGTCAAAATGAGTGAGTAATACCAGGCATTCAAGTAATAAATATGGTGTTAGTGTAGGTCTGCACAGTGAATATAAGTATGTAGGATAACACCAATTTCCCCACATTCTTCCTTCATTTATGAAATGAATGCAAAAAACATGGAAACAAAACCGACTTACACCGATCAGCCACAACATTAAAACCACCTATACAGTGTAATGTGATCCAATACAACAGCTCTGTATTTGGCTTTATGATTTATTTTGTTGAAGTATCTGGGGAGTAGAGCAAAATAAAAATGACCCTGTCTGTCCAACACTTTTAGGGTCACAGAGAGATCTTGATCTGACTGGGAGAAGGAAGAGGAGAAGCAGAGAATCAGATCACAGTAAATATGCATTTAAGAGTAGATGGAAGCTACTACTCTCTCAGGTTAAAAATTTGCCTTAAAATCTTTCATCATACCTTCTCCCCTTTCCAACGAGGACCACAATTTAAATAATCTTTTACTTCATTGTGTTTTAAATGTATGTACAAAATGGATAAACGTATTTACATTTATTAATGTTTGCCTGTTTAACGTTTGTTTGCCTGTTTTTAAAGCCAAAAAACGTACTCACTATTGGCCAAGATGTACTCTCTCCGCTTAAAGTCAAGTTCAGATTGCTGTCAACTGTTCTGTAACATTTTTATTTATTTATTTTGTTTTTGTGAACACTGCCAACACCCTTAAACCATGACCCCCTGCAGTCATACGCCCCCAGAAACCACATTTTTTGGCATTCTAACTGCAGATAAATGTAAGTTGGAACAAGTGTTTCATTTTTTGTGAAACATGGTTGCATAAAACTGCAAAAATAACTTGTTCTTAAAGATTATTTTTCTTCGTACTCTATGTGTCTTTCTCTTTGATCTGACAGTAGTAGTAATACCTTGCAGGAAACATGAGGAGAGAGGGGGGGTGACGTGACAGAATAACTATGGTTAGCCATCACTGTTATTACAATGGTGACAAGTCCTGTCACGATGATCTTTGATAAAGGAGATTCATGCTTCAGTGTTGGTCTGGGAACTGTTTTGTTTATTTCAGACTCATAATCAGCTGGATTCAGTCGCACAATTGCAGCCCATTGATCTGCTGCAGTGTAGCTGGACAGCCTAATCTTCCTCTCTAATTTGTCATTGATAATCTCATTACTCATACCCAAAGGCAACAATCATGACCCGCCTCACAACTGAAAGGTGAGATGGATCACACACAGACGATACATGACAGCCAGACATTTTGAAATGCATTTGATTACTATACAGTCATACAATGATTTAAATCTTGAAATCTCTTCGGTAAAATAATTATGTCAAACATGCCACAGGTTAAAATAGCTGCATGTTATTAATGCAGTGAAGCTCTGATGGACTGTAATGACCTCACAGCCTATTTGTGCACCAGCAGAATAATTCAATTGTGAATAAACTACACTGAATCAAGGGAAAAAGGCATTTAGGAGAACGAGTGTAATGACATGCAAAATTGTTTGGAAAATAAAACAACTGCTGCGCCTTTGTTTTCAGGGCACAGCCATTTGTTCTTGTTCCTGCATGTTGTGACACGCCAGGCCGCCAGTCTTAATTGGATCCTGATCCAAAAATGCTCTTTGTGACATACCCAAGAGGCAGTTCATTTACAAACAAATAAATAAAACAACAAAATGAATAATTAAATAAATAATAATACTTCGAAAATCTGTCATGTTTCGAGCAGATAGACTGGATGGCAGCTATTTTCTTGCCACTGATGTTTAAAAAACAGCACATAAAATCTAATGAATCAAACTAAGAATAACTTACTGATCATAAAGCAAAATACTATTCTCTCCACCAAGCTCAGATTAGGAAGTGTCACTTCCTAATTGTCAAATTTGTTTAGTATATTAATTAGATCAACAATGTTACATCATCCTTTTTGTGATGAGTAATCGTCATTCTTGATAAAAAAGAATGTTTGTTTGTTGCAGCCAGTTGTTGTCTATGGTCTTATTATGTTTTATCCACCCACAATGAAAGCAATAACATGTCCCACAGAGAATACACATGCATTTCCCAAGGTGCTTTGTTTCCTGTTCTTGCCCTTGGCATAAACTAACTGTGATCTGAAAAACAATGTTTGTTTTTTTTACAGCATCATTACTATGAGTGCTTTGAATTCTAGGGCTTGTATCCTACTGAAGGTTTAGCTGTGGCAAAGGAGGAATTATTTCAGAATGACCCAGTCCAGTTCTTCATTCAGTTTGACACTAGTGATCTTGTGGTTTCCATGGGGGTTTTGTAGTGTTTGTCTTGGCTCTTTACAGTGATAAATCCTGACAAGGTTAGTGCCATCCATCCAAGCAAGGTAGTCCAGACATCCCTCTCCCCGGCAACGTTTTCCAGCTCCAGCTTCCAGATCCCAAGGCGTTCTTAAATTAGAAGAGCTGGTCCAGCGTTCCACTGTCCCATGACAGAATTCTCAGTTCTCCTCCAATTGGTCCAAGCCTCTTTTCCAGCACCCTGGCATAAGCTTTCCCATGGAGGCTGAGCAGCGTGATATCGGTCCCCCTTTTTAAAAATGGGAACCACCACCTCGGTCTGAGTCATCTAACGGTTTGCCAGAACTTCCTTGAGGCCAACCAAAAGTCCTTCTCTATAGCCTCCCCTAATTCCTCCTACACTGTGACCATTACTGTTATTTACTGTAGTTAAAATAAACTAATAATTTGTCATATTTTCATGTCAATAATTGCATTTTTTTCAGCTTTTTACTAAAAGTTAATATTACAATAGTGATAAAACCCACATTTAGTTAATGAAAGCCCAATACCATTTTTAATTACAGACAGATGGTTTTCAAAGTAAAATATTCCAATGCCAATTCTGTGCTATTTAAGTTTCACCATTAAGTATTCAGTAGTGGTTATGTTTCACAATTAAGATAAGACACACCTTTATTGATCCCCAGCGGGGAAATGTGGTTGTTGCAGCAGCACAATAACAGCAATAAGTACAGATAAGTATAGAGGTGAAAGAATAAATAACAGGTACATAAAATAATAAATAACAGGTACATAAAAGAATAAATAACAGGTATATAAAAGAATAAATAACAGGTACATAATATAATAAATAACAGGTACATAAAAGAATAAATAACAGGTATATAAAGAATAAATAACAGGTATATAAAAACGAGAGAGCTGTTGCAAAAGGCTGATAACTGCTTGGCGACAATACAATTAGGTGTTTGCTTGACTTTTTTTCTCCAAATAATTGTAGCTGTTTTTTGCTTCAATATAGTGTCAAGCTGGATAAGCAGTGATGGATGTCAAAGCTGTAGAGATAAAGAAAAGAGCACCACCTACAGAAACTGAAGCGTCACCAACAGAATATCCCAGGAGAAGACATCACGGTTAGAGAACACACTGTTTGACTGACAGGAGATGTAACAAAAATACCGCAGCAGTTTGACACAGAAACTGGGGACAGTATTAAAAAACTTTTGAAAAGAAGGATTTGGCAGATCAATACTCAAGAGGTGACCTTGTTTTGTTTTTTTTTATTTACAAGCAATGATATTTTGTTTAGCCATAGTTGTAAAATAAGGGACAGCAACTGTTGTTTTTATAACACGTTCTAATTAAAAAAAGATAATAAGTAAAAGGTCTGAAACCCATTGTCTCCCACTCTCACTGGCCCTTTGTGATTGTTTGTGATTTATTTCTAATCCTGCTGAAAATATTCTGGGTAATAAAGCAGGTTGATTAAAGCTGCAATTGGCAGGACTGAGAAGAGAGTGGATTTGGCTTGAAAATTTGAACGAGTACAAATTCCAGGTCCCTCCCTCTCCCTCTCTCCGCTGCGCTCCAGCTTGTCTCCAAAGCCCCTCCCAGCAGGGTCTAATTCTTTTTTAGCTTGCATTTCTTCTTTGGTCTTCTTCTGTTTACTTGTCTTTTTCGTGTAAGCTGTGTAAGTGGTTGTTCGGTGGTTGTTTGTCCGCCATTGCATCCACTCACTGAAGATTTGGCGCTCAACGGAGTGAGCGCGGGGGAGGGGAGCTGCCGGCAGTATGTGCAGAACACGCTGTCTGATTGGTTGTTGTGATTCAGGCGAGGTGGATTCTTGCAAATGACCTTAGGGGCAGTAGGTGGAGCCTGATTTTTTTTCACAGATTATCTGTCTCATGTACTACTGTCAGGACATAGTGACAGTTTTAGCAAATATGACTCAGAGTCATTTTTATACAAGTTACCTACTTCAACTTTAAAGGCAAATCATTCTTTTATAAATTGCCGTCATTTCACCCCAGCATAAGATTACACCTGCTATCTCTGCAATACCTGTAATGAGCAACATTTGAGATCAACAGTAAAATTAACTGCTGAAGTAATAATATGACTATGACGTTTGTTCAGTTTAGTTTGAGTAAACACATTATTCTAACTCTAAAGTAAAAGTTACAGAAGAGTTAAGCTACATAGTCAAAGCTGAGTCAATTGAGCCATGACTAAATTCTTACCTAAAGCTACAGACATATTGAAGAACAAACATTACTGTGACACATCGTATATCATAATTTGAAAACTCTCCACATACATTCATAAAAATCGTATTACAACAAGGTTGAAATCAGGAAGGTCTCACAGTAGTAGCCACAAGCTAACTCACTGACATGAGCCAGTCTCCCTGTGAAAAACACAACACAATGCTCAGTAGACAGGTTTCCAAATGACATCATGGTGAGATGCATCCATATATTCATGGGAAGTACCTGCTGAAATGCTGGTAAAGTTTTTACTTTGGTCACAAATTACCAATATTTAAACATGCATGAGGGAAGAGAATTGATGAAAGACTGAAGCTTTTATGACTAAAATACTGCTTTACTTTCACTGCTCAATTATATGACCTTCAAATGTAATTCATGTTGAAATCAGCAGTTTATTAAAATGTTTTGTCACATTCTGTCCACTTTTCCTTTTTCTGTGACTGTGTGGCTCCACAGAGAGCACCCCAAATACCACTGCAGTTACAAAGAATTAGTAAGTATGAATAAAAGCAATAAAATACAGTATTTTCCATCTCTATGCTCTTGATGTCCCTGTATAACTTTCATAAGTTAAAAGATGTTAATATAACAGCCCTAAGAAAAACAACAAAAGGTCCCATATCTGTAAAATCGCTGATGAAATGCTGCAATATTAACAGTGACCTAGTTTTGCTAATGAGAACTCATCATATTGAAACCTTTCTGTGATTTCTTCACTTTTTCACACAGATATTGACAACTCCTAGCAGACACAACAACAAACAATAAGGAACTCTATTGACTCATTGAGAAAACAGATGTGCACTATTCTCTTTGGTATTGACATTAATACAGCTGATTAGTCAAACTCAGCATTGACAAATGAATTTGTCTACTTCAGACACAATGACCGACACACCTTAAGATGCCGTCTGTGTAATAAACATCGTCGTCCTCTGTGAGTAAAAATTATGTGGTGAGAAGATTTAATGCGAATCATTATAAACTAATTGATATTTTATGTCATTTAAGAGAGATCCTGTACTTTTTTTCACACTTTAACAGACAAATTTCTTATCATATTTTCACCAGAACGGGACACAGACTTCTCACCAGTACACAAGCTGCTCCTGTTGTGTACCACAGGCAATGAATTCATTACTTCAGTGTGATAACTCACGTGACAAAATGTCTTCAGGTAACTACCTGTTGCTAGTATGGACTGATCCGCTTGATCGGATCTTTTTCTTTGATCTTTTTTGTATATTATTATTATTATCATTATTATTTGGCTCCTGTCATCATTTCAAGGGTGGGGCTGTGAGACGTTGAATTTTAAAAACGTTTTGTTTTCGACAAAACACAAACAATGTTTGTATTTACAGTATGCCAAGTCCAAAAACCAACAAATCACACAAGGGGGCTACAACTAATAATTATTTTCATTATCGATTAAATTGCTGATTATTTTCATAATAAATCGGTTAATTGTTGTGAAAAAATAGTAAGTGTAATATTAACCATGCTGCACGACAGAGTAACTCAAAACAATGTTTGACCACATCTTCCAGGGAAACATATCCATATCATGTAAGACTCCATGCCTTAGTTTCAAAGCAGAAGATTATAACACAAATAACTGCTAATGATCTGTTGGACTGCTTGAATCGGGCATAATCCTCTTTAAGTTGCTTCTGACTCAGTACTCAGCATTTATAAAGTCTCCACTAAACCAAGGACAGTTTGTGCACTGTCCCAGTAAGCATATACAGTAGACATCGCCACGATGTAACCAAAATGTAACCAAAATGTGTCAGGGAGATGTAGTATTTGGATCGTTTTCTCACTGCCCCATTAACGCCGAGACGTCACTGCTCGATGTTTCAGCGGCATCTAGCCGCTCTATCCACGACTTAAAGGTCCAGTATGTGGGGTTTAGTGGCACCTAGCGGTGAGTTTGCAGATTGCAATCCACTGAATACTGCTGGCCTCACCCCTCCCTTTCCAAGCCGTAGGAGAAATTCACACTTGACAATTGTTTTTTACTAGGCGATTTTAACTAACTTACTATCAGAACTAAGATGTTATTAAAATAACATGTAAAATCTGCTCTGTACTGTGCATTTAGAGATGTTTATGGTTGAGCGGCATGTCCGCCCGCTGAGCCACGTTAATCAGCACGAGTGACGAGTGAATTTTAAATCCCTAATTATAGTTTGCCATCTCTTTTCCATTCGTCTGAAAATGCAGGGTGTCGTCCAGAAGTCTCGTCCACGTGGCCTCCTGTAGCTCTCCTGCTTCAGAGTTGGCTGTAAGGTAGCCTGTCGTCCTGGCAGCTCCACGGCGCAGCTCCTGCTCCTCATAACCTGGCAATTTTGAGTAACCATGATATAAAAAAAAAAACAATCACCATGATATTCAAGCTGCCAAAGGTCCTCTCTAGAGCCAGTTTGTCCGTTCTGGGCTACTGTAGAAACATGGCGGTGCAACATGGCGCACTCCCTATGTAGATATGGTGGTGTTTAATATTATATTCCATTTCTGCCAATAGATCCCCTAAATCTTACATACTGCTCCTTTAAATAAACAATGGCAGGCAGATGACCAGTACGACCCTTACCTGATGCCAGCCCATGCAACAAAACTGCTGGTCACAGTCTGTTAACTTAAGTCTGTAAACTTAATAATTAAAATACTTAGATAATAAGATAGATAATTCATTACATAATTACTTACGTAAGTAGATCACATAGATTTTTAGATAATTAGCCTACTGCAGTAGGCTACTTCTGCATATGTATGTTGCATTTTACTGCTGTAGGTGTTTCAGGTTGAACTCATTTTAACTACTTTATATACTGGGTAGTAATCTACAACGCATCATGCAGCATTTCCCATACAGGCTCTACTTGGGCGGCCTGCCCAGGTAGATAAATTCTAGATTCCAATTTTTTTTTTTAATCAAGACGCACAATTGTCATTTCATGCACACAGACCAGCGGACCTTCCCAAGAAAGCTGCAAGCAGCAATACCGAGAACAAACAATCGTCCCATTCCGAACAGGCACATTTTCAACAGGCGCTGCACTAGTTTATATAATTCGTCTTTGAAAGAATACAAGACGAGTGGCTACAATCGATACAAGCTAGCCGCTACTTAGCAAGGCAGCTACTGTCCATAGCTACAGTCTGTTGTTTTCAGTGTGACTGGCGAGTGTACACATATGCTAGACCGACGCGGACCCTCAATTGTTGTATGAATGGAATCGCATGCCCGTAAACAAGCCCGCAGCTGTCCGCGGAACGTGGAAAGTATGTCCAAGGCTTTAATCAGCACGAGTGATTTTTAAATCTTTCGTTAGGCTACAAAACCAGTTTACCATCTCTTTTCCATTGATCTGACGATCCCTGTACCCTCCATCCAAGTGTTCAACTTGTTTGATAACAGGATAAACAAATACACAATGCATTATTTTGTTTTTCTGTTTTTGGAAAAACAAAATAATGCACCCACATGTGTACTGGATGCCTAAAAAAGAATGCCATTAAATGTTACACATCTTAACTTACGAGGGTAGTTGGACTAACTCATGGACGGATATTATGGGGGCGCAGGGGAGTCCGGACCCCCCTTCTGGGAAAAAAAAGTTGTCTCCCTCAATGTATCATTGTAAACATAACTATATAATTTGAAATAATTTAATAATATGCACTGAAAGCACTTGTGATAACTACGTCTCACGCCTGACTTACACAGTAGTAATTTAATGGCTGTTTTGTATATGAGGTAATTACCCATCTCTGAATTGCACTTTGTACCCATGATGACATGGCGAATAATTTTACACTGTGAGACATGATTTAACTATTTTAAAACGTTTTTTTCCAAGAGTTTATCTTTGAACTAAGAAAATACACCTAAACTTGGTTGCTTATCTGGCCTTAATTTTGAAAACTGTGGTTTTTAAATTTAGTTTCGCCGAGATAAAGATGGAGGATTTCTACACAGAAATAAAACCATATTTGATAAATGGTGTATACCACAGCCTGATCATCACCTCTGCAAATCCTGACAGCAGGAAGGCAGTGATTGGAAAGGCATCCGAATATACCTGGAGAAAAGTAAGTCACAGTCTGAATAAAGCCTTTGTTAAGTCTGATATGTCAGGAATGTTATAAGTTGTCTTTTTATTATGAGATTCTATCTACATATACATGCATGATGTCTAGACAAGCGTTAAAGCACATGATCAGACTACCAGCAGTGGCGTGAAGGCGGCGTATATCAGAAATTCCCATAAAATATAAATTACAGAGCACCGGCATACGAACCACATGCTTAACATGCTCACACACCACACCTCGTATTTGTCACGCTGAGAATCCCAAGATAAGTAAATATATATTTGCTCCTGTGACGTAGTCTAGTGGGTTTGTGAGGGAGGGGAGTCTCTCATGGTGTGAGAGAGGAGTACCTGCACTGTGCCGCAGCCACAGAAAAGTACATGCTATTAATGGTAGTTAACTTTAGTCAGCCATAAAGTGTCTGGACACGCTCAGGCTGCAGCATCATAGCTACTGAAAGGGCGTGTGTTGTGTTCGCTGCCACAGAAGAGAAATAAAAAGTCTGGTTAGAGAAGGTAACAGTCCAGCACAGAGCAGAGCAGGAGAGAAATCAGCTGTGCAAAGAGTGACAGCGCAAAGTTTAACACCCCAAATAACAACCACTCAACACAGTGAGTCAGAAAAACGAGAGACATCCCGCAGATAGAAACGAATGAAAGAGCAGTTAATAGATCATTATCACTATAATTAGGATTAGTTCTCTTTCAAATCAAACCTCTTAAGATATGAGTGGTTTTGTTCTTGCAACTGCATTTATAACATTTTTTCAGTCAAACATAGCTTAACCATGTCACGTGATATTCCACCTCAGTACACTTTAAGAACAAATATTACTGGGACCACGACAGACAATTGCATATGAACATTTAATATCCAGGAATTCACATTATAGACGCGATCGCTGATTATACCTGTAACAATTTGGCCACAGTATAGCACATTCACCATACACAGTCCAGCCATATACTAGGTTTTGACTTAGTCTTGTTTAATTTCATGTGGCGTGATTTATGTCTGTCTTAACTTATCGGGACCATGTTGGAAATGAAAGTTTTTCACATTAACATGTTACACCTTGGTTTGTTTTTGTAGATCAGAAGAATCAGAATCAGCTTCATTGGCCAGGTATGTGCAAGGAATGTGACTCCAGTTTTCGTTGCTCTCAATGTACATACACAGAAATAGACATACAGCTAAAAACAAGGACAACAAAGCTAGATGTTAAAAAGCAGTGTGTATTTAAACAATGTGAATGTATAATTTACAGGTACAGTGGGTGTTTGTGTTACAGGGTTATTGCACAGGGATTGTTCCTGACACTCTGTGACTTGTGTTAACTGTTCATCATAGTGACAGCCTGTGGAAAAGAAATAAATAGATCCATAAATAAATCAAATCAAATTGAAAGTAGGGCAGCCGGTATGTTGCCTGAGTGGCAAAACTTTGGTCAAAAAAGTCTACCAAGCCCTTGCTGCTGCTTCTACTGTAAAGCTTATTACTGTGAGCCCACGGTAATAATTGAAGACGACTTGGATGAGTGTATCAACATTTTTATCAACATCTGGATTTTGGCAGCTGCACATTAAGAGGACTCTGTCAGAGAGATTTTAATGAGTATTATTAAACAGAAACTGCAAAATTTAGGGAAACAAAAGGACTCATGGTCATGGTTCCAACTGCTTCAGAAGTGTTTTGATCTTGATGCTGACCATCCAGGTTTAAAAAACATAATACACCTCCAGATTTCAAACTAAATAATTATGGTGCATTGTGAGGAATATAAAACATGAGCCACATTATTATTTACCTCTTATGAATAAAGTTCAACAAGTTCAAGGAGAAAAGGACCTCTGTCTTCCATTACCAATTTGTAAACATCCTGTCTAGTGAGCACATTTGACTAAATCGAACTTGATTATAGCTTACAAAGCTTTTCACTAGGGCTGCCCCCTGAAAGTCGATGAGTCGAATCATCTGTCGGAGACCCCCAGTGTTTCCCATACATAGGCTCTACTTGGGCGGCCCGCCCAGGTAGATTAAGACCTGCCCAGGTAGATAAAATCCAAATTCCAATTCCAACCAATCATTTCATAATGTATACAGACCAGCTGCACCCCCTACCCACCCCTTCTCAAGACAATGTGTGTCAGGCGTGCGTGACACAGCGATTAATTTGGTAGGCGATTGGTTTTTCCAACGCCGATATTGAGGCGATTTAACTAATTTACTATCAGAAGTAAAAAAAAAAAATCTGTAGAATCTGCACCCTACTGTGCATTTAGAGAAGTTTCTGGTAGAGCGTCATGTCCTCCCGGCTTCGCTGAGCCTAATCAACACGAGTGATGAGTGAATTTTAAATCCCTCATTACAAACCAGTTTACCGTCTCTTTTCCATGGATCTGACGGTCCGTGTAACCTCCGTCAAAAGCTGTGTTCAACTTGTTTGATAACAGGATAAACAAATATGCGATGTATTATTTTATTTTTCCGTTTTTCATGTGAATTAAACAAACGGAAACCCACATGTTTTTCGTCTTCAAATCGGCAATTGGAATAGAAATTAGACCAAAAGCAGAAAACTTGTTTTTAGCTTTTATAAGTTCACTCCTAACTCGATAATAAAAACACCACACTCAGCAGTTTATGTATTGGATGCCTAAAATGTCATATTAAATGTGTTAACGTTACACATCTTATTTTAACTTACGAGGGTAGTTGGACTGGCCCTCATATTGGGGGTGGGAAAGGGGGATCCGGACTCCCCCCCCCCTTCCTGGGAAAAAACATGAGTTGTCCCCCTCAATATATCATGATTGTTTAACTTTTTATCGATATCTATCAGACTTTTATCTGTATATCGGTTATCCAGTGCGTGGATCTTACTCGAGCAGTGGATCCTGCTCCTGCCAACTGAGTTAATACATACAGAACTCGCTCTAGTTTTAGCTTGTTTTGTAGCAGGCCTGCTACAGGTAACTCTACAGCTACATTTTTTCATCAATGCCACCACTCATCTCCCCTCTGGACTGCTCTGGATGCCTTCGGCTGAGTCAAAAAAATCACCGAACTCGAAGGTCGGATCTCCAAGCTCTACCAGATCCAAGAGGATGAGCGACTCCTGGACTCACTGGCCGCAGAAGCCTCCCGCATCACCGACAAAAACACCACGCTTCCCTGCTTGGTCCATCTGAGCCACAGAGCTGGAGCCGCCGGTCAGCAGACTGCTCCACGGTTCCCTGGCTCAGTCCCTCCGCAGCCACACAGCTGGAGCAGCCGGTCATCAGATCGCTTCACGGTGAGGACCTCTGGCCTAGGCTTGGAGCCAAACCCAAGGCACGGATCTGTTCCACACCTGCTCCTCCGGAACCCTGGATTGTCATCCAGGGTGACAAGAGACGAGGTAGGAACTCCTCCCGTACTCCACCACCGGGGTCCATCCAGCTGAGCAACAAGTTCGATTTGCTGGGGAAGCTGGAGCAACATCTGTCCACTGTCGGCCCGGGGCCCACGGCCAGTCCATCGCCGCTGACCACAAAGCCGGCTGGTTCCATGGCCTGTCCTGGTCTAGGGAATGGAGCCCCTAGACTGGCAACTGCATCTTCGGGTCCCCGTGGACTACACCGGCACTCCTCCAGGGTGACCAGCTCCATGTCCACAAGACAACTCCCACGTCAGGTAATAACCCTGGTCATAGGTGACTCCATCAGAAATGTCAAAACAAACTCTGCAACAACTTGTTGTGTCCCGGGTGCCACTGTCCACGATATTGAGGTCAAAGCCATTGAGATCCTCGCTAACGAACCGGACATTAACAAGGTCATTGTCCACTTAGGTACGAATGACATCCGCAAGGAGCAATCTGAACTGCTGAAAAGGGACTTTGTGCACTTGTTCTGCTCCCTGAAAAGATCTGTGAGTCACGTGTACATATTCAGCCCCATCCCTTTCTGTCACCGCGGTGTTGGGTGTTTCAGCAGGCTCCTGTCCCTGCACACCTGGCTCTCCTCAGCCTGCACTGCACACAGTGTCAACTACATTGACAATTTCAACCTCTTCTGGCAACGCAGGCAGTTGTTTAGAGGCGATGGCATACATCTAAACTGATTGGGGGCAAGACTACTTTCAGCAAACATTTCGTTCTCAGTCACCCTCCCACGTGCTCCGCTAACAGGAAGCCAGGTCACTCCCACAATGTCCACTCGCTCCACTCGCTCTGACCAGTCCCACTACTGTTGACATCCCCGAGGTCCTAGCACCAGCCTGATTGGTTCCGCATACTTCCGTTCCATCGTTCATGAGGAGCCAGGACCCTCTAACAACCCTGCAAATTATCTCACCACAGACAGTTCTAGCTACAGTTGGTCTTTTACTCACACCATTCCTGTTATTCATAAATCTGACCATTTAGCTAGGCATAGAAGTCAACCTAAGTGTGTCTCCTTCGAAAATCTAATTTATCCTCCTGTGTCTGTTGTGCCCACTTGTCCGCCCTCTGCTACCTCTAATGAGCGTGTTACACTCGCATCATCTCAAGACTTCAAATTACGCCACGGACTCGGTCTGTTACATCTGAACATCAGGAGCCTGCTCCCAGAAATGGACCATATCCAGGTCTAATTACGTGAAACCTCCCCAGACGTCCTCGTCCTGACTGAAACATGGCTTTCATCTAAAATCCCAAATAATGACATTGCTATAAATGGATATAATGTTTTTAGATGTGACCGACAAAGTAAGGGAAGCGGAGTTCTCATATATGTAAAAGACTGCCTCACTGTCCATGAAATCACCTTGTGCTTAGAGCCCACAAAATATGAATGCATTGTGTTGGACCTCTGTCTTGGTAGGGACATGCACGTGACCATTATTGGTATGTATCGCCCTCCCTCAGCACACGTTGATGCTCTGGAGGACATAACAAAGCTCTGGTCACTGTATGCCTCCTCTGAATTAATAATAATGGGGGATCTTAACCCGGACTGGCTCTCTTGACAGCTCTAACAAAGAACAGTGCCTGGAACTGAATCTTTTTCAACTGATAGACAAACCCACCAGACCAAATTTCAAAAATTCTACATTAACTCTACATTAATTGACATCATACTTACTAACAGACCACACAAATACCCTGCCTCTGGAGTTTTTGCCCTTGGCATTAGTGATCACTGTCCCATCGCCTGTGTCAGAGACACTAAAATTCTAAAATCTCATTCTCAAATTATCACCAAAAGAAATTGTAGGCATTTCAATCTTCAGAGTTTTTTAAATGATCTGTCAGTTTCTGACATTGACAATATTTTCTCTATTACTGATACTGTCATGGCACTGGAAAACTTTTCACAATCTTTCAATGTTATTGCTGACAGACATGCTGACAAAATATAGAATTAAAAACAGATATAATCTTTGGTTCTCCCCACAACTCTCCAAAGCTATCCACAACAGAGACAAAGCCTGGTCCAAGGCTAGACCCAGTGGCACCCCTGATGACTGGTTAGCCTTTAGGCAACAAAGAAACATCTGCACCAGCATGATTAGGAAGGCCAAATGAAATTATTATCAATCAGCTCTTTCTGCCTGTGATAGTTCCACTAAATTCTGGGACTCTTAATAACTCATCACAGTCACACCTCCCACCCCAAATCAAACAAGTATCTGGTCATATTACTGATAGATCATCCAAAGTGGAATATTTAATCATAATTTCCTTTCCTCTGGTCTCTTATTTAATATGTCTATACAGTTTCATCTGTAGACAATTACCATATCTGCTCTAGCAGAGGGAGTGCCTCAGCTTCCTCTGACTGTAAATGTTCTTTTAGTTTGGTAAGTATTGCAGACATTTACAAAGCTCTGCTTAGGTTAAAAGCATGCAAAAACACTGGTGCAGATAATCTTGACCCATATCTTGTTTATCTTAGTGCCCCCTTAATCTGTCCACATTTAGCTCATATTTTTAATCAAACCTTTTTAACAGGCATGTTTCCAGCTTCGTGGAAAAGCGCCTCAGTAGTACCCTTACATAACAACTACCGTCCAATATCCAAACTTCCTTTCTCAACAAAAATCCTAGAATCATTGGTCAATTTACAACTATGCACCCTTATGGACTCAATAAACATACTACAGCCACAGCAGTCTGGTTTTCGCCCGTGTCACAGCACAACAGCTGCAGCTTCAGTCATTGTTAACATTAGGCTTGTTCGAGATGAGCCAGGCCTGCGCAGAATCGATCACCAGCAATCACCGCACAATGCATGCCGGTTAGATTTGTGTCCGACTTGATCCTGACTGGGTCTGACGTCATGCACATGTGGGCAATGATAACCTCACGAGATCGAGGCGGCCGCGGGTTTTAGAGCCAGGCGCAGCAGTTGCTCTCCACCGACTGCAAGACCCAGTGCATGATGGGAAACGCCTGGCTGTCACCTGATCAAAGAGCTGATTGGCTCTTAGTTTTGACCACAAACACCACATTTTGTATAAAATCCTCATTTTCTGTGTGGTTGTAATATTTAACACTAGATTGTATTAGTCTAATGCTGTGCAATGAAGGTTTAATCTGTTAACAAACAGTGTGGTTGATAATAATAATAATAATAATAATAATAATAATAAAGGTTATTTATATAGCACTTATCAAAATGAGCAGTTACAACAAGGTAGGCATAAGAACAAAGGATAGAAAACAATGCCACACACATTTCCACATGTACAGAATTACAAACAATCAATAAATAAAGATTATCAGAAAGCCTAATTACAACTTGATGACACCGATAGTCAGCCAGAGAAGTGAAATATGTTTAGTCCAAGAAGTCCAGAGGTTATAACTATTGTGAAGCGACAGAAAACCTAGAGAATAACACAATTATTTGGAACTGAGTCTAATGATGTCAATCACTGAAGGAAACTTATGTCTTGTAGTCATAATTGTTGCTTTTCCTCCCCGTGCATAGTCGCTGTCTGTATCTGTGAGAACGTTTGGACTGTTGATTCAGTCGTTCAATTTCTTAAATTTAGGGTTGTATGATTTTTAAATGACAGGGCCTTTACATACATTTTCTATGTAGCCTATACTTATTCAATAAATATGACTTCCAAGGGCTAAAATCTGACCAATCTTTCTCTGATTCTCTCCTCAACTATAACAGTGGCATCGTTAAAGAAATAAAAAGTTATCATAGACAAATGAAAAGCAGATTTATTGTTTTGGAAAAATCCACTTTGTATGGCCTTAAAACCTTGAACCTAAAAAGCATAACCAATTCATTGGTACAGTTTTTTTTCTATTTACATTTGTGAGATTAAATATTAAACATCACAAACCACATCTCATATTCCCATTAAGATGATTAATACAGTGGAATTTATGTGCAAAGAGCTAACTGCTAAAGAAAAATGATTCACACTGAGTCAAATTTCAGTTCAGATATATTTATTGGTTATTTATTGGACAACTGCAGTAAAGCATAAGAAATACTTTATTGAGCGACATCATCAGCAAATCAGCAAAACAGAAAAAATACAAAGCACTAGACTAAATGAACTGTAACAGTGGCCATCTGTTCTGGTTCATTTTAAATATTTACATAAAACAAATCACCTTCTCCGTTCATAGAAAAGTAGGGGGATTCTCCTGCTTCAACTTCATCAGCGATCAAGAACGCATCCGCGATTTCTTCAGTCAGCTGAAGTGAACGTGGTCTGCAAACTACAGGTAGCCTACAGGTGGATCTAACAGGATGTAAATATTTCTGTGACTTCCTGTATGTTCTCTGAAGGCTGCTGGAAACTGTCTGACTTGACTGCAGCTTTTTGTCACCACCTCCTGCTGCTGCTGCCTGATCTCGTCCACTTTCCAGGCGAGGCGCAGTTCATCTCGAACGAGCCTAGTGTCTCCTCCCTGGATAAAAAACAGTTTTGTGCAGCCCTCTTCATTGACCTCTCTAAAGCATTTCATACCGTCGATCACAAAATCCTTCTCCACAAACTACAGTCTATAGGTCTGGATGATGCCACACTTAATTGGTTCCATTCTTATCTTACAGAGAGAACTCTGACTGTTGTTGATGGTACTCAGACAAGCCATCTAACCATCAGAAATGGGTTTCCACAGGGGTCTATCCTTGGTCCATTGCTGTTTACATTATACATCAACAACATAGTTACTCTGAAGCAAGACTTCAATGTCCATTTTTTTGCAGATGATACTATTTTATATGCCCCAGGCTCCACCCCAGCCCAGGTCCTGACTTGTCTTCAGTCTGCCTTTGATGCTTTTCAATTATCACTCCTTAATCACAGACTTATTTTAAATGCAGAAAAGACGGAAGTATATGGTGTTCTCCACTTCCACCAGTGACTCTGACTATCCTGCCATCAAAACTTCAAATGGCTCCCATATTACTCTAGTGAGTCCTACAAATACTTAGGAATTTGGCTTGACAGCAGACTGTCATTCAAGATTCATATTCAACATCTGACTCAAAAATTACAAATCAAGCTGGGCTTCTTGTACAGAATTAAAGGATGTCTGCCTTCTTCCAACTGTAAAAGTATTGTGCAGTCAACCTTTATGTCTGTCCTTGACTATGGAGATATTCTGTACTGTCATGCTGCCCCATCAACACTTCAGCTGTTAAAGCCTGTGTATCATTGTGCATTACGCTTTATTACAAATGACAAATTTTGTACTCATCATTGTTCTCTGTATCACACAGCTGGTTGGACCTCCTTACAGTCAAGAAGAAACAGCCATCTCATGTTGTTCATTTATAAAGCTCTACTGTTGAAGCTTCCAAACTACCTCACATCTCTTCTCTCATTTAAATCCAGTAACTACAGCACACGTTCCAGTAACCACTTAAACTTAGATATCCCTCATGTACGCACTAATGTTGGCAGAACTGGTTTCAGGTACTATGCACCTTTTAAATGGAATGAACTGCAAACTGCCCTTAAACTACAGTCTTACATTCTCCTTGGAGATTTTAAAGCTTTATTATCTGATGTTTTTTATGGTTCTTGTAACTGTCTTTTTAATTTCTTGTTTCTGAGTTGCTAAGTTGTTTCTGTCTTGCTGATTGTGTTCTGTGAATGTCTCTTGTTCTCAGGTCTCTCATGGAAAAGAGATCTTAATCTCAATGAGAATGCCTGAATAAATAAAGATGAAATAATATCATTGTAAACATAACTGTATAATTTTAAATACTATGATAATATGCATTATTGTGCTAATTATAGACGCAAAACAATGCCCGTCACACGTCACGCTGCCTCACGCTGCCTCATCACACGCTGCGCCACCCAGCACCACAAGTAGCCTAAATCCTCAACCTGTTGGAAACACTGAGACCCAGTTCAGTTTCAGTCAGTCAGTGTGCATTACAATAACAGGGCAAAACAGATAGAAGCAACATTTCCCATACATAGGCATAGGTTAAGACCCGCCTAGATAGATAAAATCCGAATTCCAATTTTCACAGCAGGTTGGTGGCCAGTGGCAGCGCTGGGTCTGTGTAAGCTGTGTAATGGCAGCAACAGAAAGTTTGCTGATCCGGTGGGGGAGTCAGGGCGGTCTGGGATCAGACTCCCAGCGCTTGGATTTGTGCTGGCTGAATTCAAGTTGCTACAGCCACTAACTGAAGGTCCGTCTCCGGAGCTCTCCTCTGGCCGAAGTAGCCTCCTAGCAGCAGGGAGTGAGACAGAGGGAACTGAAGGTTGTCGTCCTTAAAGGCCAAACAGTTTCATTTTTTTTTTCATTTATACGTTGTTTTTAATGTTTAAACTGAAAAAAAGGCTATAAGAGCTTGATTTAAACATATTTCTCATGTCTCATTATTCTGACAAATCCATATGGTAACCCGACATTATATGACGGCAATTTAAATAGGCCACAATTCAAATCTTGCATCATATGCAGCTGTCTTTTATTTATTTTTAAATGCTCAAAAATATATTCCCATGACTCTGTTGCATTTGACTATGTTAATGTGGTTGAAATCATCACTGAAACTCATGTCAGTTGATTTCCTGATCGCCAGATAATCTATATGAAAGAAAGGGAAAAAAAGGAACAAATAGTCGAACCTTCGTATTGGACAGCCAAATCCGATTCGACTGACGAAATTCCGAGTCGAGTACAGCCCTACCTTTCACAGACTCATGACAAGATGCGAGATGGGAGTCAGCTGCTACGTCTACAGTGCTGAAATACCAGATGAGATTCTGTACAGTTAGTAACAGATACGAGAATATGTATTGTGTCTGAAAAAAGAAGCCTGTCTTGTTTATGATGCCTTTGCAAGTTGCCACTAGTTCAGAATATCGCAGCAAGGATTCTTAGGAATGGAGCTCAGGCAAGCTAGTTTGTCATATTTGTTTGCAGAAAATGCACACTATGAGCAAGTAGCACACAGGAACACATTTACCAGACGAGTAAAGATAGGAGTTCATTGGTATATGTTCAGTTTCCTCATCAATATTTATCCTCCAACACAACTGCAATGTTATTTTTCAGCAGTTCCCCCTTTTCTCGCAGTATAGAATGTCCAGTTGTCTGCATGGCTGCTATTGCTGCTAATTCTCTCTGGTGGTCTGAGAAGTGTAGATAGCATGTTTCTCTTATGAAACACATGAGCCATACTGACAGAAGGTAACGTCACCAGGAATTCAGTGTTGAAGGTCAACCAGACCCCAATCCCCTCCACAAAGGCTCCCTGATCACGGTCCCTCTCCAGATGCCTATCTGTCGTTATGAAATTGTACTATTCAGAGTATAGCTTTAATATGGTTATAATCAAAATATGACAACAATCAGTAACTATTGATGCCAAGTGATCATGACAGAGATGTTGGCTGTACAGGAACAGCAGTCCAAGAGGACATGACACTATCAGAGAGAATTACATCAGCAAAGGGTTGAAGAGTAGAAGAATCTAAAGCTAACAGAGAAAACAAAGGAAAAGCAGTAGCAGAGATAGGGAAAGATGGATGTTAATTTACTTTCCCTGAAAGGGAAATAAAGCAGTATCATCTACAGCAAAGATATGAGAGCAAAAGATGGAAGCAGAGAAACAGCAGAGACGACACTGCTATTTTGTCAGTGAATTATGCACTCAGCTTAAAGAGTCCGTTATATGAAAGTTCTGATCCGTAAAATGATAAGATGGAAAATAATGACACACAAGGAACTGGGTCAAGAACAGAAAAGAATCGTTTCAGTTGATCCCAACCACAACAATCCCAGTTTAAATCACAAATGGATGTAGTGGAGGGCAAAGCCTTACCAACTCAACCATAGACTGTATATAAAGATGGACGATGTGACAGCTCCCCAAAAGTGAAGCCTCCTGGTGGCTAGCTCCAGTATAGGTCATAAATCCCGCCCCCTCCATGTTAGCAGATGGAACATGGGCCAAACTAAAAAGTACACGTCAAATAAATTTTTCCCAAAGATAGTTTCTGTCATTTTAGGGAGTTCTTATCACACTTATATTTGTTCAAGTGTTAGTAGGAACGTCGAGAGGACACGTAACTTTAACTTTAGCAGGTGATCATTAGCTAGCAGTCACTAATTATTGATTACTGAGTGAGTTGGGTGGGTGTATGGATGTCCATACCGTGGCTCCATACCCCCATCACTACTGCGCAGACTCCAGATCTTCCAAAGACTTCCAAATGACATCACCAGCACCAGATGGCAGCTCCCTTATCCGGGATATTTTGGCTTCAATTTTGTACAGTGGGAGGAAGTGGAGACGCGTCATCCATCTTTATATACAGTCTATCTCAACTCATTACACCCACCTTAACATCTGCAGAGTATTCACTTACCCCATTTAGTGCAAATGCCTATGAGGTACAAACAAAGTAGTTAGGATTACTTAGGGAATGTTAAGAGAAAAAAAGAGCATCACCTCATGTCCATCCTGAACTGCGGTGATAGAATAAAAGCAAAAAGCATCTACACTGTCAGGAATCCTGTCAGTAATTAAAGAAACTGAGAGCAATCAATATGTGGCTTTAATCACCATTTATTAGTCTGTTAGTGTAGTATATTATAATTCCTTTGTTTGAAGCTTTGTTTTAATCCCAAAGTAAAAAAATTTTTTTCAGAACGGATTCAGCTCAATATTATGTAGGTCTATATGTTAAAACACTACCATGAAATAATATGCTTATTTACTGTATATTTTAATTATAACACTTAAAATTAAGTTCAGTCGATATGAATTAATTGTGACCCGATAGTGCAGCCTATAATGGCAAAGTATATGCTTAAGTCGTGTAGTCTCACCCCACTACTAAACCTTACAATTCATACACAAACAGTCCGAGGCCTAAGTCAGTTATTAGTGCAAAACAAAGTCACTAAAACACATCGTGACAGTTGCATCAGCACCATGGACAGCACTACACAGCAAACAGGTAAGACTACGACAGCGTGCAGCTCAGGGGACATTTCATTCTGCTCTCTCACATATCTATTACTTGATATTGGCAAACATACCTTGAAAAAGACTCAAATATTTTTAACCACATAAAAACTGGAAGACTATTCAGGAAAGCAACTTACACAAAAATGATACGACTAATATGATTGTAGCCTACTTACTACACTTCGCTGGCTCAGGCTGGGCCTCATAAAGCTGCAGCCAGCATTTCCCAGAAGAATGGAATTTCCTGAGTAAACTGTCTTTCCACTCTGTCTTGCATTTCTTGGTCAGGTCCTTCTCAAAAGCAAGTTGAATTAAATGAGCTTTCCGGGGGTGTGACATGCTTCTTCGGTGCTCAGTGAACACATTTTTCAAAGTGGAAAGATTCAGATTCAGCTTTATTAGTCATATGTAGGTTAACACAGGGTCAACAATGAAATGTGTTGGACGAGAAAAACAGGCCAGCTCAGCAGTAAGAGCACTAAGATAAAAGAAAATATAAAGATAAGATAGATAAAATATAAAGATAAAATAAGATAAAATTAAATAAATAGGTAAGATAGAATGAAATATGCATATATGAAAATGAGGGTTGTCTTGAGTCTTTGAACCCCACCCAGTCCGACATAAGAGAGGCCCCATCGTAAACTTGGCTAAGTATTTTGTCTGTGCTCGGGCCAGCTTTTCTTAGTTCAGAAATAAGTGTCTGTGTGAGACTTTTTGCATCGCCTGCAGCGATTGTCAAGAGCCTCTCTTTTATGGTGTAGCTTTCATCAACAAAACGCAGTACAATAGAAATATTTTCACAGCCCGCTGGATCTCGGGTTCCATCCATTTTGATAGTATAAAAAGAGTCACCTGTTTCCTCAACAATATGCTCTGTCACCAGTGTGCCCATCAGTTCTATTATTTCATTTTGAATGTTATGGCTTATGTAGGTTGCATTCTTGGGAATGGTAGGGGCAATTTTTGCCAGCTCTCTTTTTCTAGGGTATGCTCAAACATTGATAAGAATAGCCCACTGCCAGACTGTGCCATACATTCCAAAGAGTCATGATCACCTCTGAAAGGGAGATGACTGATAGCCAGAAATGCCAAAATGTCATTGATGGAGCCCACATAATATCTGTTGCGAGCCAGGTGATCTTTGTGCACAAGCGTTGTGATTTCCTGACCAGTCTCAATGCGCATTTGTTTTGCTCTACAAAATTTCTCACACACTAGAAGGTCCTTAGAAGAAGCATGTCTGTTTAGTCCCTTATTCTTTTGTAAGCCTTTTACTGTAAACCTTAAATCAGATGATACATGAGCCCTAAACTGTCTACAAGGGAAACAGTACACAGCATCACCTTTCACAGAGTACTCAAGCCAGGGTCTGTTTTGGTACCATGCACTGGCAAAAGTGCGTATCTTCTCTGAGAAGAGCCGAACTGGAAAACTATCCGAGAGTACCTGTTTGGGTTTATCCACCCTGAGGTCATCTGGAATTACTCTGCTTAATTCTCCAAGATGACGGTTGGGAGAAGGGCTGCTAACAGATGCACAACTGCCATCCGGTTCCGCTGCTGGTGGCGAAAACGACGACCTGGGCCCCGGTAGTGGTGGTGGTGGAGGAGAGGGGAGAGGAGATGGCGGGAGAGATGGCACGGTGGTGGCTACACTTGTCCCTGCTGCGGTCACTAGCTTGGTGGTAACGTCAACGCTAGTTCCCGTTTCATTTAAACAGCTAGCGGTAGCTGACTTTTGCAGTGTGGCTGCACCTGCTGAGTGATTATCCTTATTAGGTGAGATTTTCTTGTTGGTAAACCACTTTCTTATATCCATTTCGACAGAGAAATACGATTACTAAACCACGCCAGCTGGCTGAAGTGAAGCATCATACTGACTTTGAAAAAAAAAAAACATGCAAAACTCTCGAGAGGTTGACGTCACTCACATTGTTACACACAACTCAAAACCAGTCTAGCAGATCACCAGCAGAGGGTGTACTGGGACCATATTATCAGAAACAGAGCCAGTTCTTTCAGAGTTTCATCCCACAATAAAAACATGATATTCCGTACACTAATGTTGCAAGATAGTGAATACAAAAGAAACATTTGGATAAAGCACATATATATCCAATAACAACAAGGATAATAATAAATCACAACAACAACAAAAAAATATAATAACGATAATGCTGATTTTCCTGGGAGGGCCAAATTCCTGGATGGGGTCTGTCCGGGTCTGTCCCAGAGTGCTCTCACGGTTTGGTAAAAGACATTTCTACCATCTCTGACATGATTATCATGGTACGCAAAGTAATTCTACTCATCTATAAAAATTTGCTTGGTGCTCTTTATTGCTTGTCACTTTATTGTAAGCTCAGTACTTTTGTCAATGGTAGGATCCTGTCTGAATGATGACTCCAGAGCAGTTTAGCCATGTAGCATAGCGTACCATGGTGATCTACCCTCTGATACCAGAAAACCGAAGTCAAATGTAAAGATATCTGGTTAACCAGGTAAACTCACTGTTGGTTATCTGGTGTAGCAATAATTGGCTTGAAGGATATTAAAATATGATAATTCTGATCATTCGTAATTTGTACAAAATTGAAGTTTGGACTTCGGCTATCATAAATAATCAGTATTAACATTAAACCACAGAATTTAACCTAAATTATATTCCCTTGAAGAAGGGAAAAACATAGCCAATTAATTCATCATTCATAAATCGTAATGTTTATTAACTACTAAACTGCACACAGAACTAACACAGAACTGATAACTACTAAACATACAAATGAATGGATAAATGCAACCACGAATAAATGCAGAATACAACAATGAATTATCAGTGAATAAATGAATGAGGGCCATTTTATACCAGATGACGCAGAGAATTAATATTTTAGCAAAGTATATTAAATTGTGGAAACACAGGAGACCAGTGAAATCACCTTAATGTACCGTTCAGCATCTGAGAGGTTGTTGGGAAGCACTAGTGAAATATTTTAAACAATTCCTGATATTGTGATTATACTGAAGGGAGATCCTACTCCTGACCTAACACTAAATTACTTTTAGTTATCTACAGCATCAACCCCAATATCACAGGAAAAGTAAAGTTTCACCTAGTGGTTCAGATGGCCAGGGGAGAAGGCAAGAGTCTAAGAGGTCACAAGAGATGTCCAAGTTCCAAGAGAAGCAAAGAGCAGCGAAGAAGCAGAGCAGAAAACAAAGAGTTCTGCGTTTCTTCTTGTTTATAGTCATCTGTAAAAAGAGGCAGGGGTAGTCCAGTGTCCGATGGCAACAGCACCAAACTTCATCCCGCCCACCCTAAGTCTAATTCTAATCATCCTAGTTATTTTATTTGTTGTATTACTGAAGTTTATGACATGTTTAATGCTACCATATTTAAAAGTTGGCCTCCTCTGCTGTTGAATGATACTAAACAGTATTAATAAACAGTAATAACTGGTACAAAGCATTAACCCAGGTTTAAATGTTATAAATGGCAATCACGTACAACATCTGATCCAGAAACAAATGTACATATACAGTATATGTCTCTCTCTATTTATATATAGATACACAGTATATGCTTATGTGTACATGTATGCACAGCAAATAAATGAGAAAAATATAGTACTCAATGCACATCAGGTTCCCTTGATTCACAGGAATGTTCTTTATCTTCTCTGCCTTGAGAGGGATGAAAAACACACACATACACACATCTTGTGTGTGAGGTTCAGAATTGGGGAATCTGTAGTTAGTTCCTGTTAGTTCTCTACTAAGTCTCTTTTATGATAAGTGACCATAAACTTACCCCATGCATATAGATCTCTACATATACAGTATGTATATGTCTGTCTCTACATAGGTAAATGAAATAGGTGATATAGAATTACTACAGGTCATCCAGTGACTCTTATCTCTGTTAAAGGTATGCAAAGAAGGAGGGGGAGAGGGAAGCCATCTCTGGTTAGTTGTGTCAGGCAGAACCTAGTACCTCACACAACATTTCCTATTATTGCAAGCCATGATCAATTTACTTGCTAAATAAATGTATATTCAAGTTTCCCATTTCATTTGCTATTGAACAAGACCAAACGTCCCATCTTTATCTTTTATCAACTAGTGGATTTATGTAATCTGTTCCTTTAAGTTCTGGGTCTATTGTGATTGCATCAAAATCAGCGTATTACAACAAGCATTGCAGTCTTACTGTTCATTAAACATGACATGTAATGAATGTAGTCAATTAAAGTCAATTCTGTATTGCGCAGATAGTTCCTTTGTTCTCTGAGTTCAGAGAGCGGGGCACCTCCTGGAATGGGGTTTTCAGTTATCAGTTTAGTCCTGCTGTAAATTGGCAGTTGTCCTCCTAACTTCTATTAGGGACGTCGCTGAGCCTTGGTGGGGTCATGTTTTATAACCCTGAGGTCATGTGAAGCCGGACGTTTGGGGAGAGTTTCAACCGAGTCTGTTTTCTAACTCTGAGGCCAGGTGGACAACAACTTAAGGGAAGATGCACTCTTTATCAGTAGAAGATGTAAAACTGTTCATTATCATGTCCATCACACTATCAGCTCATCACACTACACTGGAACACAACTCTTTGACTATCCTAGAGAGTTGGAGAATTTGTTTACCCATGCATCTTTCAAATTTACCTCTGTATTTCAGCATACAAACCCCTTTATGAAAACTGCAAGGAAAGCAACAGATTTTCAGGTAACAGAAAAATGTTTCTTCAGTTCAGTTCAAAACTAAAATTGGCAGTGAGCTGCCACCAGATGCAAGTGGTTAACATGTAAATAAATCATAAATTAAAATTGAATGGCTTATTGAACATTGAAACCACTTTGGTTGAGCACAGAAAAACAGATGAAGTCATCTGAGAAACTAAATCCAACCTAATTACTCTCTAAAATCATACTAATCAGAAAGTAATTACATTTCATAGATGTACAATCTTTTATCAACAGAAATTACACTAACTATGCCCTAATCTCTGGGAATGACTAATTGATAGGAAGCATGACAGTATATGACCAAGACTTGATTATTTGAGACTAATAATGGTAAATTCATTTGCATTTTCTCCACCGATGAGAGGATATTTTAAATAACAAAATCTGTTACTTGAAGTCGATCTTCAGCTGCATCTGTACCTCATGTTATTTTGCATTGGGTGAGCTTTCTAACTGTGCTAGTGTGTGTTAACATAATAGTAGATATTGTAGGTTGTAATGAAATGGTTGCCTGCCAGATAATTAAGTGAGCAGGACTGCCAGTAGATATGTGGGGGTATTAATGAAGTTGGAAGATGCACAAAGAGAAAGAGAAAGTCTGCCCTGTAAGATAGCCTGTCAAAGCCTACAAGATAATTATGAGCTAAATTTCAAATTGAACTTTTGAACTGTCAATTGCAGCTGAACGGAGTTGCCCCACTGCTTCTCTTTTCCTTTCACAGACACACACCATCTTTCAATTTTAGACTTTCAGAGTGCCAGCCAAGAATCCATTTTTCTATTTGATGCTTGTGTAGCATGATGAGCAATTTTACATCTTTAACAGAGAACTGATGAACTATTCCTAACCTCCCTGTGGGTCAAGAAGCAAGCCCTGCAAGGACTCACAGTGGACATCAATAGACGATGTAGTGACAACAGGCCAATTTATGACAGGATGGGCCTTGCACTAATCTGACAAATACCTACACCCCCACAGTCCAGGGTGCTGAAGTCTCTGGACTTCATCAAGAACGCATACAGGGAACAAAGGAAGTTAGTTTGCAATGCAAAATAAAGTGTACATTAATTGATATGTTTAATTAACCATATAGGAAAAATGGGAAGCTTTGTTTTAGCATGCCATTTTTGATGCACAAACGGCAGAAAGTGCACCAAAAAGGGACTGTAGATCCATTCATCTGGAAAAGATGTGTGTTTAGACTCTTTGCAGCGATAAATGATGAATGTGAATATATATTCATATAACAAATGAATTGATCATAGCTTGCAATAAGACAAAAAGCAAGTTGAAAGGCCAATTCTGACTCACGCAGACACACAGGTACGTCATGGAGTAGGGGAATGTCATGTGAGATAAGGTTGGTACAGCCAAGGTCACCCTCAAAAGCAGAGAACACTGACTCATGTTCCAAAAGCTGTGCTCTAACCTGGCCCTGCTCTGCCTCTGGGAGAACAGATCTGATTCCTTGCTGTGCTAACCTTCCCAGCTTGGGAGCTGACCGTTACAGTGACCATTACGCTCCCAGCCTCACTAACCCCTGTTGGTAGGCTTACGACCTCTGTCAAGAGCACTAGTGGGCAGCGGGGGTGAAGGGGGACTGCAGAAACACCTACATTAGCAATTGGTATGTAGGCTGTGCCCCGAGCGACATGAACAAGGGCAGGAGACACTAACAGCCCTTCGGGTAGATGATCATTGGTTAACGGCTCTAATAGGACTGCACCAGAGGACCCAAACTGAGCAGAACAAGGGGCGGCTACCACTTTGATAGTGTCGCCTGGTATGTGAACCGGTCTCCTACCACAAACCTTAGCAAGGCCTACCTGTCAACTAGGGGACTGGATCTCAGCCTACTAGCTCATACCTCCTCCACCCACTCGACTACCCTGATAACCATGGGCACCTCTGAACATAGGACATTTTCTCTCCCTGGGGAGATAGAACATGTGCTCAGGGAGAGCAAGGTTATTGACAGTGGGCCCGGTTGAGGTGCCAGGTCCTTGCTGTGCATCTGACCGTTCCTGCAAAAGATGAACCTTTTCTGCTTGGAGCTGTTGCACAAGCTCCCTCAGTCCCTGAGCCATGGCTGTGAAGTACAACAGTTAGGTGCACTTGATGAGCCAGGTGGAACGTCAGGTCCCTCATGGTGCCAACTGCTGCTTTGCCTTAAAAACTCTTTTCGATTGAACTTACTAATTTTTAAAATTACTTGTTTTTAACAACACCTGTCTCTTACTGTGGATCCTGCCGACAACGCCAAGTATTGTAACCGGAAGAGCCAGAAGAGGACTTGTCTAAATTTGATCACAGGTCAAATGTCAACAACGCCACCTTGGGACTTTCACCCAAAGAGTACACCCACACCCAATTGCTCACTTTTAACTTGTCATTCTCAAAACCAAGGGATTCTCACAAACACAGTCAAGTCCACAATTATCAGAGACGTGGATTCTTAACAGGTTAAACACATATATATATATATATATTTATTTTAAATCAGTAGAAATATAATAAAACACGTATCTTTAACCAAGATAAAAATAAAATGTTTTAAAGTACTAATGCCAAGAATATAAAACAACCATAAATAACTAAGACAGAATGTAAGCACTGTTTAAGATGGAGGAACTATTAATCAACCTGAAGAGGGGCAGCCTTGAGAGGCACCTTGGGTAAATGCCATACAAGATTCACACACACTGCAATAAATAAAACAAAATAAAATAAAACACAAAGGCACACTTAAGGTGAATGCATGCAAATATGAGAAAAAGAGCCACTTGCCACACCACACACCCAAGCACTAAAATAGCTGTAACCACTTCAATAAGAACGCATTTACAATTTAGACAAATGTTCATTAATAGTCCTCCCAAATTAAGATCAAGATTAAAAGCACACTAATAAAACCCAATAATATTAAAATACAATAAAATGTCAAAACAATCGAAAGGCCGTTCAATAAAAACCAGGCAACAGTCAAATGCATCAAAAAACATACCAAATAGTAAAATTTGAGTGAGTACCCTTTATGCACTGATCCACTTTTTTTGAGTTCCAATCCGATTCCGATACCTGAATTTGGATATCTGTTGATACCGATACTGACACCAATACCGAATTCTTTTCGCATAAAATCTGTATTGCATTGAAAATTTGCATTCAATTTAAATGTATTACCAAGCAATTTCATTTGAACTGCAGGTTAAGTAGGCTTCACATACAAACAGGTGTAGGAGTGCAAATTGCTACGGCAATGCCTTTAATTATTTTGAAAAACTTGAACAAATCGTGTTTAAAGTGCACAACAATGCATTATTAACTGCTAGTGAGTAGATTTCTATACACGAGTTCAAAAGTAATAGGAGAATTTCAAAGAGTGCAATGGCACATTGACAACTCCTTCGTAATGTTATCAAAAAGAATATTTGAAATAAAAGTCCAAGAACTGTGTAGAGAAATAAAAATATCTACACCATCAAAAAAAAACTATCAAATAAGTTCAAAACAACAAAATGCATGGCTGCTTCATCTGAACAGGATAAATCAAGTAGGGCTATATGGTAGTGCAGCAGCAACAACTGCAAAGAAACAACAGCATCATTGAAGTCCAAGAGAATGTGGTGAACAGGGACCCGGATTAACCTAATTGGCAGGAAAACACCAGAGTGAATCTCACTTAAGATACATTGGCAGGTTCTTCTTCAGGAAAATCAAGCATTTCTGTTCTCTCTGCTGTCAGTTCATTCTCCTTTTCATGCAGTGCTAAACAGTCTTTCACTTTCGACACTGGTTGAAGGGGCACTGAGGAACTTTACCGTAATGGTAGTAAGGATAGGAAAGTGAGCATGGTTGTTTCCCCAGTACCGGGGTTGTCACAACGAAGAGTCATTAGTTCTTTCAAATATATTTGCATTTGGACAACAGCACTCTTGGGACTCCCTGATCCAGGTTCGTCGTGCTCCTCCAGAATGTTGTCGTACGGGCTCGACGAACTGCTCTTGCTTTTGCTTGTGCTTGGATCAGTTGCTTCCATGCGAGGCACCTTTTCTGCTGGCTCTGTTGCCAGTGATGTTGATTCTTCAGCTGATGACTTGGCAGTGTCTTCACTAGTATCTGACACAAAAAATAAAATAGGTTGCACAACTATAGTGTAGCCAAGATACTCCAGCACCAGTCAATCGTGTAAAAATAAACATGTTCCAACAAAAATTGTAAATTCAATCTCTCTCTCTCTCTCTCCCTCTCTCTCTCTCCACCCCGTCCTTGCTTCTCTCTCTCCTCCTTGCTCCTCTCTCTTTCTCTCTCTCTTTCTTTCAGAAAATGTATTCATTCGGATAAACCCTTGAGATGAGTATAGTCATCAGTAGCATAACAATAAGACAAACATCACTAACAAACACAAAATATTAAATATGAGTAATGATGAGTAAGTGCAACCACTAGATGGGCATAGAGGCCAAGAAGACACACACACATGCACACACACACACTTCTCCAAATGATGTACATTTACAACATTACAACATTACATTTAGGCTAGAAATCAACATGTAGTTTTGGTTTAGCAAGATTTCACATTTACCATTCAAAATGTAGCCAACATTAGGGCATTAATAAAAAATCTGTCTCACCTGTCCTTGTATCGATGGTCCAGTTAAGAGGCAACCGAGTAGAAGGGATCACCTTCGATGCTGCTGAATCGTCTGTCTGACAGCTTGCAGGAGTGTACTTTCCATTGTTTTCATTCCGCTGTCAGCACTATTCTCCAGGGCAAGCAGACATTTTAAGATGCTGATGGCTGGGATTACATCAGCTGTAGAGGAGGTCGCTGAGCCGATGTTCCGGGTTAACTCCTCGAAGGGTTCCAGCACTGTCACCGTTTTTTCCAATAATGCCAACTTGTTGGCTGACAGCGTTGCAGGCAGGTTGTGGTCAGCAGCATAGGCGCAGAGGGCTCGCTTCTGTTGAAGAAGGCTTTTGATCATATAGCAGGAGCTGTTCCATCTTGTCTGAACGTCTTGATGTAGACGAGACTGTGCGAATGGCAAATGTTTAAAAAGCCCCACGATTCTCCTTGCATTTGTTATGGCAACGCACAACTCTGCTTTGTGAAAGAAGCCCCTCAAGCACAATGAGGGACTGCCATCTCTTCTTCATGTTACTCGCATTGTCTCGCAGAATCACATGTACTTTAGCCAGCAGGATCTTCCAGTCATTTAGCATCTCTATAATGGATGCTGCAATCGAACTGCTGGTGTATGCACCTTTTCACCTGAAGCACCGCACTCGGTAAGGCATACGTATATGTGTTCACCCAGTGTACAGTGATACTCACATCCGAGGTCCAAATATCAGTTGTAAAGCTCATGGATTTAACATCTTTTAACTGCACCGCTAACTGTGATGACACTCGGTTGTATAGTTTGGATACAGCAGTCTCTGATATATATTTCCTGGATGGCAAACTATACTTTGGCTCTAAGTGTTCCAACAGGCTGCAAAATCCAACATTTTCCATGACACTAAGATAGTGGTTGATCATCAAGTATGATGAAACTGAGCAACTTCTCTGTAATCCCTTTAGCCTTCGCGTTGTCTGCTGGAAGTTTACCGTACCTCTGGAATGCATCAGTGAGCGTCTGCTGCCTGGAGTTGTCTTTTTGGTTGAAGCTATCATGAACTCCTCGTTTTCTTTCACGTGATACTTAATTGCTTAATTAAATTGGTAGTATTGTACGATCCAGCACAACTTCCCCCCCTCGGAATGTTGGCTTTACACACATTACAAGTTGCTGTCTTGTTTTTCTCTGTTTCGAGACTAAAATATCTCCAAACTAAGAACATGTTGAGTTGGCCTGCTGTTACTAACTCACTCAGTTGCAGGCCTTCTGTACGTGTACGTTACATTATGGTGGGTTCATGGTCCAGCACAAGCTCCGGCTGTACGTCCAACTCATAGAATTCTGGGAGACAAAAAGTTACTGAGTTATTGCATGCGCGGGTGAGGGGAGCTGCTCGCAGCGTGTGCAGGAGCAGTGACTGACACTTTGTCAGATACTCCTCCTGGCTCTGATTGGCTGTTTTGATTCAGGCACGGTAGATTCTTGCAAATGGCCTTGGGGGCAGCAGGTGGAGCCAAAGGAGCATGATTTTTTTCACAGATTATCTGTCTCATGTACTACTGTCAGGACAGAGTGACAGTTTTAGCAAATATCAATAAAAGTTATTTTTATACAGGTTATCTACTACAACTTTAATGAAGAGACCCTCCACAGCCGCGAGTGTGGCTCCACACATAGTACACTCCATCACGGAGTGGGAGGGTGTAGGGATCGGATATCGGATTGGAATTGGGCCAATGTCAGATGGCATTTGGTGGACAGGAAGGGAATGGCAATTCATGGGTTTGAGGAAGTGGGAATGTGGCTGGAGGAAGGAACAGCGAGGCAGAATGTGACATATTCATTAATTTGTATGTTTTGTTGCTGTTAGTTGTGTGTGTAGTTTAGTGTTAATTCTGGCAACTGTTTTTTAATTTAGTCTTAGTCTTAGTCCTGTGTCAAATGTCCTTGTTAGTTTTTATCATATTTAGTCAACCTCATCCTTTCCTTTTTTTAAGTTCAGTTTTAGTTGACTAAAAGTCTGGGCATTTTAGTCTCATCTTAGTCAAAGAAAACTGTCACTATTTTAGTATAGTTTTATGAAAAATGTTGACATTTTAGTCATTTAGTCATTTCCTTATTAATTATTGTTATATATTTTTGGTGCTGCCTTTATGAAGTTGTATTAACGTTACATGTTTTGGTATTTGGCATGTGGCTTCAACGACACGGGCGAGGCAAAATTTGTCTGTATAGACGCACACACACATGGAAATGGAAAAAAACAGGCATATTATTTCATACCTATAAGAATCTAGACAAATTACTTCATGCAGAGAAACAATACAAGGAAAATACAAGAAAAGTTCAATTTCTCATTAGAAAAGCCAGGAAAGCATGAGGGGGTAAAACAATATTGACACTGATTTGCTCTTCCAATGTGTTTCTCTGGGGAAAGAAAACAGTGGGGGGTCTGAAGAAATTACACCATGAGAAAAGAAGCCAGGAAGAAAACTCAGTTTTATGTCTTTCCAGTCACATCATGCAGTTCCTGCCTCCATGTGGGAGATGCTGTTTAGGATTCTAGTTTAGGTGGTAAAAAGGCACACTGTCCCACAGGAGAGCATTTTGTGCTTTTATTGTCTTAGCATTCATCAACAGAGCAACATTGGCTCATTAATGAAAAAAAAATCCAAATACAGCTTACTTAGATAAATAAAAAAGATATACAGTATATATTAAAAAAGGTCAAAAATTTGCCAGTCACAAAACGAAAATAAATGTTTAACATTTAATTAATTCATTTTGCCAAGGGACAAGTAATTGCTGTCTGGATTATGTTCAGTCAACATTTTTTTTTCAGGTGAAGAAAGTGCTACATGTTTGTGCTGCACAGAAATAGTACGAAGGTGGCTGGGGTGAATAGAGGGTGCACAAAGCACAGGACTTTGACACCAGACACCAGTGTTTGCATTCTCCTACTGTATGTATGTGTGGTTAGGTTTAGACAATAAAATTTAAGTATATGTATAAAGGAATAGTTAAACATTGCTCTTATTCGCTTGCTGGTTAAATATGAAGCTACACCTAGCAGCCAGTTAGCTTAGCATAGCATAAAGGCTGGAAGGAGGTGGAAACAGCTAACCTGGCTCTGTAACAAAATCCACCTACCAGCACCTCTAAAGCTCACCAAAATCCCTTTTTACCCAAAAAGCTCCTGGAACTATGGAACCAGAGGAACTAATCTCAGGAACTAAACTAAGAACTAAAGGTTTTGACCATTCCCTGCGTTTCTTCCACATTTTAAGAACCGTGTAGAAGTTAGACCCATGGCCGGTTAAAGTGGCAAAAAAGTTTTTTGCTTTAACTTATCATTATGAAGTAGTAGTCAGTTTAGCTTGATTTTTTTTAAGGGCTGAATGACATCCAAAAAAATCATATTGCGATTATTCTGACAGATATTGTGATATGAGTCACGATTTTAGTGGGAATCTTTGAATTTCATTTTCACTGAAAAAAATGTAAAAATGATGATGAGGTAATTTTTGCTAGGGTCTATACTAAACAAGCATGTTCCCTTACATCTGGAGAATATGATATGTAGGCCGGGGCATCTCTGTAACACCACAATGCTTCATTTATAATGGGATGTTGTGACACATTTTACCTTTATCAAAAAATTGCAGCTCCTGCGATTTGGATAGTGCACTTGGCCATACTGTGATTTGGATAATTTTTTGATTAATTGATCAGCCCTACTTTTTTTCTTTATTATCCATCTATATGCTTTGTATGTTCTACACAGTCAGATTTTTTGTCAAACAGCTATACACAGCTTCCATTTGTCGCCAGCGCAGTTAGCTGTTTACACAACTTTGCTATTATTGGTCACAAGCGTTATTCACGGTCTGACGTCTATAATAATTAGTAATTAAATTAATGTCAGTTGTCATTTAATCACGATCGAGATTAGATGTTCAAACTACTCTGTTAACACAGAAGCACAGTAACGGCAATTATTTTTGCTGATGCAAAGGATACTAACAAGACTGAGCGTCCAGCCTCGCATGCTGCTCTGTGAGCTGTATATAGGTACACAGTGGTGCTTTGAGCTAAATGCTAATGTCAGCATGCTTACATGCTTTACAACGACAATGCAAACATGCTCATGTTAAGCAGGTACAATGTTCACTTGACTGTTAGCATGACCATGAATGTTAAATGACCATGTTTTCCATCTTAGTTTAGCATGTTAGGATGCCAACATTAGGTAATCAGCTGGGGCTGATGAAGTAGGCTATTAGATAAAGAAATGTTGACCTGATGGCGCTAGGTGAAACGTGAAGGGATCATGAAGTTATTAGAATTAATGAATATCTGTCTTAAAATTCATGACAATCCATCCAATAGTTGTTATTATATATTTTCAGGCTGGACCAAAGTGGTGGACTAACCAACCGGGCCTAATTTAATTTGACACTATAAGTTCCCTCATATGTTTGTGTCTATCTTGTCATAATACATAAACATGCCATTGTTAAATGATTGCATTGGAACATGCCAGGTAAAAGAAAATCAAGAGTCCAATTAATATTAATTTTGTATAAGGACATGGTGTTTGAGGCCTAAATATGAGCCGTCCTTCATGATTAATGCTTTTCTGTAAGATGCCCATTCGATTAATCTCAAAAGATAAAATACATTAAGTTTGTCATGAATTTACTTTGGGTCATACAGTAAGTCATATACCTGCCTCTAAAAAACTCATACTCAGTCATCAATTTCATATGATTTCATCTGAACAACAAAATGTTATCTCAAACCATGAAACCTTCTCTCTGCTTTCACACAACATTTTCCATCTTCACAAAAAGAAAGTCATTTTACAAATTACACATCATGTCTCGACCTTTATAAAAAAAAAAAAACATCCCATGAGTGTTTTCCCAGAGTAGGACTCTGCATGACTACAGTAGTGTATTGGTGAATTTGATGTGTACAGTCAGCGCAGTTCCAATTTAATTTATGTGCTATTAAATTGTTTAAAAGTGCTGTATGTTCTTATTTCTGATATTTGTATATCTATGTGAAGTGATTGGTTGAAAGGCCAGATGTTTCATCTTCAATAATGCATTTGTCCCTTTGTCTTTATAGGATAAGCGTGACCTTTATTTCAAAGAATTGTCAATTTTACTTGTCAAAACAACAAGGATACATTTGTTTAAACACATGACACAGCTTTTTCTGATCCTAAAACAAGTTAAATAAATGAATGAAAAGGAATTAATATGAAGCATTTAAATTTTGACAATGCACTCTAGTCCTTTTCCACAACACAACTCACTGGTCCAACAGCAGAGCACCTAAAGCTGTGCTTCACCATATTAGTCTGTTTGATGTTTGCTCCTGGGAGAAGAGACTGTCCTGATTTCCCATCAGCAATCATTACACAACCACAGACCAAGGGTGGTCAGACTTGACCAGAATCATAACACCATCATAAAAAGACCTCCTGAGATGCACTCTTTTGTGGTAGAAAGAGAGCACGTCGCTTCACTGCTAAAAAAGTCAAAAACACTGACAACAAACACCAGTATGAATACTGGTAAATACAAGGGCTGTGAGGAGAGAGCATTCACTGGCAGCTAGAGACTGATGACAATTTTTGAAGAACCTGTCATTCAATTTTTCTGCTTTAGGCACAAGGCTACTTCAGTAAGAGCATGGATACAATTGGAACTTTTTCAGAATGATTTTGGTTTCTCAGGGGATTTACTGTAGGAGGGCAGGACTTTGTCCATCCCTTCCCCTCATTCCTCTTAACTTGCCAGCAACACATTAGAAGTAAATGGTTTGTCCAACTGAGAAGGCCATTTACGACTTGGCTTTCCTTACGGAGTTAAGAGTGATGAGATTTTGATCCCTCGTGTGGCACTATTAGCTCCCCTCTACTCTACTTGCACAGATGGTAGTGCGCTCTTCACTCTCCATTTGGCCACAAAATGGGAGGCTGGAGGACAACCAGATGAAGAGGGGAAATTGCAGGCATGAGAGAAAGAGGCATAGAGAGATTACTTGCCTTTCTCCATCACCTTTGACATGGCAGATCCATCCACACCAATGGGAACATCTCCAAGGGAGGATGCTGAGAGGAAGCAAATATAGGCTGTTGTTAAGAGTGGCTCTATCATGTCATGGTGCTTTGAGCTTCCTTGTTAGCCACCCCATTTGTGTGGAATATTCTACTTAAAATGGCCAAGCCACTGCCAGGACTCAAAACAAAAACAAAACCCTGGCTAATTTATGGGTTTCATATGATACTTAAGTCATCTTTTCAACTACAAGCGGCCTGATACCTGCAGGAAAGTTGAGCTGGTAAAAATGGAAACACGTCAAATCTTTTCAGTTACTTATTCATCAAAAATGCCAAACATTTTCGAGTTCCAGCTTCTCAAATGTGAGGATTTGCTGCTTTTCTCTGTTTTCCATAATTGTAAATGAGATATCTTTGGATTTTGAACTAGCTTACCACACCAGTCATTTCAACACACCATCTACTGAGGGCATTTTCACTGTTATCTGACATTTTATAGACTAAATGGTTACTGGGAAAAACTATAGACACATCACACAGACAACAACCAAAAATAAGATAGTTGCAGCCCTAATATAACTTTCTCTGCCTGTTGGGCTGTAACAAAATTTCAAGTGTTCGTAGTCACTGCTGAGCTATGAGCCTTTTTCTTTCCACTTTCTCTACCTCGATCACTTCTCTCCTCTCTGCTACACTTGAGGATGGCGGGCAGTAAAACTCCACTGACCACATTGCGTAGCATTGCATCATGAACGACACCCTTAGCACGCATTGAACGCAAAGCAAAGACAGAAGTAGTAGTCAGGGAACAGTAGGTGAACTGTGCCAATCAGGGCAGATAATGTGATGAAATTGCTGCTTTTCTGGAGAAAGCTCAGATGTTGTGACGCGCATCATACGCATACATCCGCTGCAGTTCCTTGAGAAGCCAATTGCTTGCTTCCGATACAAAATAAACAGGGACAAACTTTGCTTCGCGATACAACACGTTCAGTGGGTTTGGCGCTGGGCCAGACAAACACCACCATGTCAAGTAACAGCAACCGAAACCAAATGGACTCAGCTCAGTTGCATCACAAACGTGGTCAAGCATCAAGTCAAACCCCACTCGCCCACCCCAACCCCAATACACACAAACACACACAAGAATCACACGGCTGGCATCATTTCTCCAAAAGGTGTGAGTTTTCAGCTATGACTGATGCTTCTGGACTGCTAAATCAAGGGATATATGGATATATTTTAGATTTGTAAAAATGAATACAGTGTAGTGTAAAGGTTGCAAAGAGAAAACTAAAGAATATAATGATATTTCTATTATCTACTGTAGAAGATCATCATTTTGACCGAAAAATTAAAAAATGTAGGTCTTTGATTTGTATTCAGTTCAGTTCTTTATCCATTATGAAATAAAAATAGAGGCCCATACTTGAACCGCACAGTCGCTGTCAAAGTTTAAAAATAATGCAGCTATATTTGCCCGTTTCACTCCTAATAAAACCTGTGCTTTGCACATGAGACTCTCATTTCACAATTCAGTACAGCCGTTTGTGTATGCCTGCATCCAGAGCTTAATTGCAGTCATTATGGTCATTTATTCATAGGGTAATTCATTAAGGTGTGTTATGTCTGTGAATAATGATGCTCAAGAACTGCTTGAGCACCGATGGGAGACGATGGGACACTTGACAAGGAAAGTGCATTTGGAGGTTATGCCAATTTGCGAACCACTGCTGTTATATTCACCTGAGAATTTTCTTTTATTTCAACCACAGTCACTTCGAAGCATTTGACATATTTGCTTTTCTTAGCTGTGCCAGTGCTAATCCCTGAAAACAATATCCTCTGTTTCTCGGGACTCAAGAGGTAAGCCCCCCCGCCACAATGATTCACTTCAAAGTCAGTGATGTGCTGTGCTTGTCTATGCTTAATGCTATTTGCTTTGCAATTTTTATATAAAAATGCATGTGCTAATTGAAGAATTCAGTGATGAATAGGCATTTCAGCAGCCTGACTGTGGGAATTGAAAGGTTATGGGCCTTAAGCTCATTTCTTAAACATAATTCCATGATGTGCATTTTTCAGAAGAAAATGCTGATGATGTAAGTGACATTTCATATAGCGTGTATTCATGGTGCTGATAAATGGTGAATCTACATATCTATTCAGATATTGTAGCCATATGAGTGAGAAAGATAGGACTGTGTATAGTTGGGAAAATGTGAAGCTCCTGTGACTCAGACTGACTATATTGATTGACTAGCTGAGGGGTTAGTTCAGAGCCTTTCTAATAAATTCCCTACTCCCTTAACCTTGTGACTAATGATTCATATATGTTTCCACTGTCACACATTGTGAATAATTCAGCTGGCACTAGACAGTAAATTGGGACTCAGACAGACATCTCAGTTTGTCTGAATCTCAGCTTATTAAACACGAACACAACCCTTAGCTAGTAAAGTACAACTGCATTCGTTAACAATCTGCCATTATTTAAGTTTTAGTGTGAAATCAGTATTATTACTTCAGCTCCAGTTCACTGACAGATGCTCAACTCATTCTTAAGTTAAGTATTTTAAACAGTAAGGCAAGACAGACAGACCAATCAACAGGTCTAGGGTCAAATTCCAACTCTGAGAGATTTGCTAATTCAAGTTAACTATTACAAAAAAGTTGTAGATTGTATATGGGCTTCAGTGACTGGAAAACACATACTTCTGTATATCAGTACACTTCAGTGTTCGAATGTGACCACACTTAGCTTGAAATGACTCAGACACTTTGCAGTACATAGTTGAGAGGAAACTGTAAACAATGTTTTGAGTTATTAGATCAGCTTAAAACCATATTGCTTGTATTCCACTTGAAGTTAAGCACAAACACTATTTTTCCCTCTCTAATATGCTAAAGACATTGTTCAAGATGTTCAGGTGAAAAAAAAAAAAAAACTGCTTCTCGTACATAAAAAATAGGCTAACGCTCAATTACACTATTACGCTATGTGCACAACATATGAATCACTGCACCATGTAATTGACCTTGCCTGCTCAATAAAGTTTGGGACCAGCCTCTATGTTGAATGTGCGCAGAAAGAAATGCCTGGTGGAGCGCATTTGAGGGGATCCTTACATAATTACATAAGGTTCTGCAACCAGTAAAAAGCTATACAAAATCCCAAACTAGCGGTTATTAATTTGGATACAGAGCACAAGGCAGATGGAGCGGGTAATTGTAAAGAGTCGCTGAGCACACAGCAGAGTGTTTAATGGAATCAAAATGCGATTTTACCCTGTAGGCAATAAATCTTATCTGGTTTCCACAATATCCCCTTCTATCAGTAACTGCAGTGATGCTGCATGTTCATGTTTGTGTTTCCTTTGCAAAGTCCACATGTAATGGAACAGCAGCAGCCTTGTTATCTGTCTGGCATGCTGTTAAAAGCTCAGTGGTTTTAATCTAGTGAAGCAAGTGTTGGAAGAAGTATCCAATTCCTTCACTCAAGTAAAAAGGTATCAATGCCACAATACTAAGTACAGAAACATTAACAGCAAAATGTAAATTAGCAATTGTAAAAGTAATCATTATACAGCAGAATGGCCCCTCTCAGTATGTTATGGGATTATTATAACTGATGCATTAATGTATAAGCAGCATTTTAATATTGTAGCTGGTCAAGGTGGAACACTCTAACAAAAAACATAAGGTCATCCTTGTGTTTTGAATGTAAAATCTTGAACTGCTAAAGTAACTAGATAGATACAGATAAATGTAATGGAGTAAAAAGTACAATATTTCCTTTTGAAATGTAGTGTAGCAAAAGTATTAGGTGGCAGAAAAAAGAGATCCTTTATAGTGAACTGAACCACAGACCAAAAACAAAGGTGACTGAAGGTTGCAGAGGGTCACACCAAACTGCTAAAAGCTGCTTGGTTGTTGTGTACCCTTACAGAATCACATCTGATTTTTGTTGTGCCTTCCGCACAATTTTTATATGAGAAGGAATCATGTTATACTTCTAATTTGTTATTACAATTATGTGTTGAGGGGACATATAATTGCTGCCTGGATTATGTTCAGTGGCAATGGTTTTTTTTCCAAAGTGAAGGATGTGCTACATTTTTGTGCTGCACAAAAGCATAGGGAAATGGTCTGGGTGGATGGTGGGCATACTGTATGAAGTACAGGTGACACGACCAGACCAGGGTTTGCAAGTCCCATATGTGGTTGGGTTTAGGTAACAAAATCCCTTTGGTTAAAGTTAGGGAAAGATCGTGGTTTCGGTTAAATGTTAATAAAGTAAACTGGTCTTAAACCAAAATCTTTCCCTAACCTTAACTAAGTGCTGTGAGTGCCTAAACCATAACCATAAAATATGTTAATCATGCTTTAGTGGCTAAGAGTGGATGCTGTATTAGCTCTTGGATATCTTTTAGCAGATATGTACAGTATACATGTAAACGTTTTGTGACTTGGCAAATATGTTAATTAAGAACATGTGCTCATTATGTTGATAAAAAAATGTGATGCAAGCACAGTTCTTGCAACACAGATTTGTTATTGCGAATTTCTAGTATATAAACATAATTTGTAGGTGACAGGGTTGGGGAAGTCAGACCTTATTTGTTGATTTTAAATTTTGTATAATGCCTTGACAGTTGGTGGTTATTGGTTCAATCCTATTATACCAAAAAATTATTTATGAGTATAAATTTATAAGTAAAAAAGTAATAATTAGTATCAAAAAAGTATCATTACCAAAGTGTTTGTAACACTGGTTTTACAAACTAAAGTACGGACTTTCCACACGTTTAGCAAAAATAACAGAATGAAGTTATAAAATATTCATTCACCTATGATGGTGAACGTCTGTAACAACATGGGAATACATCTGGACCTCTGGAACGCCTGAAGCACATACACATACCTCGACTACTGCAAGCGACCATGCTGCCTCCCCATGAGATGAAACCCAGAACAACACTAGAAACTCAGTGGATTATAGCTTGACTTGTTTAATTTTTTAAACCAATGATATGTGACATCTGTTCTGTCTGTGTGCATGCTGTAATCCAATAACATACAACAGAATATCATCAACCAGAACACTAACAGACACCCTTCAAGAAGCTGTTTTGGCCGAGAGTGAGGTCTGTAAAAAACGACTGTAAAAGGACTGGTTCAATGTGAGACATCTGGGCAGTGACTGCCATACTGTGTGCTTCACTTGATATTTCCCAGTAGACACCTTGCCTTCGCTGTCTTCAGCAGGAGTGCGTCTCTTCTCGGAAACATGAAATGGGCATCAAGCAGCTGAGAACAGCAGAGATTCCTGAATTAATATTCAGGGCCAAGTCACCTTAAAGTTCTGTATGCTAAACATTTTCCCATACAGCTCAGAGGAGCCTTCAGTAGTCTGGGGGAGGAGCTCAATGCAGAATTTATTTGAAGCAAGACTTTAAGAGTTATGAAAGCACTGTAAGTCACAGGGCTGTTTCTTACAAACCGCTTTTCTCTGCTTTACTTTAATGGGCAAGTGAAGTCACTGGACCAGGACAAGATTTTCATAGAAGGATTACTACTCCAAAAACTAATCTCCAAAGCTTAAATCAGCAAATTAAGATTTCAATTTGTAATGAAGGTATAACTTGGAGCTGTTCATTAATTACCTTCCAGCTGAGACCACTAAATATATTATGGACATCATTTGTTTATGAGAGAGATCCCATTATGTCCCATAACTGCTCCTGATAACTGAACACTGTATGCATACTGTATTATTTTGCTTGAAATAAATTTACATTTCATTTGAGGATGGAACTTATCAGTTAAAAAGGCCATACTCCTTTTATTGGTAGTCTCCTAGGGTACTTAAGCTGACAGGTACAGGCTCAGCATAATGCATCGGTAACGTGTCCTGCATGAGTAGTTCTGGAACAGGAGTCAACACAGAGAAAAGCAGCAGCAGGGGGAAGGTGCAGGATGAATGAACTCCACACAGCCCTCTACAGTACCTCGTTACAAAAAAAAATTCCACTGGAAAATGTGTCAACCCACAGGTGCATCAAATGAAAGGTTATCTAAACTGAGATATCAAAGTCCCATGCCTCGCTATCAGCAAGCAAACTGGGGTACAGTTCCAAATTAACACTGCGGCACGTTGACAAAACATGTTAATAAGATCTATTTACTTTGAAGAGGAAAAATAATGACCGTCCTGGCCCATCAGATAAATAAAAGCCTACAAACCCAATTAGAGCTGGCTTTTATGATGGATGAAAGGCACTCACTGTAATGCTTTGTTAATAATACGTGCAACTGCCGTTTGCACAACAATGGTCTAATTAGGGGAGACTGTTGGGATGTGACCCATTTGTATAAAACATCTGCAGCCGCTCAATATCAGTGTGATTCACTGGTATTTGAAGTGCTCAAATTGTGACAAATGAGAGGAAATAACGGTAGGTAGCAGAGCAGCCCTGTGACTGAGTGCTTGGCATTGTGGGTAGGCAGACATGTGCGTGCTGTGGGTGGACAAAGTGCTGACATGCCTGGGGTACAATCAAGAGTATAGAGAGCGCTTTGTGAAAAAAATTCTTGTGGCATCTATCAGCTGCCTATCAAAGCTAGTGACTAATCAGTCAGCATATGGAATAACTGGCAATATGTCATTTGGTCCTATTGTGATTCATGGACTTACAGCAAAATAATGAAAGATGTCAACAGTGTAAAGCCACTTCTGGGATGTTTGTGCCATTTGTGTAAAGAAAAGAAACAACTGAAAATAGGGAAAGTTACATCACTCTTGTTAATATGAGTTGATCTCCAAATGGTTTTGCTCAACGTGCCACGCAGTCATGTTGCCTTCTCCAGCTGGGAACATGCGAGAGCATTTCGGGACGCTGAGCAGACTGCATCGCTGCCTGCATGAGTGGGGTTGAGAGTGCCTCTGTTACTCCTCAAGTTTTCTCTCTCTTTGGGTTTATGTCAGTTTTAATATCTTAGACCAGACATGTACTGTAGCACTCACATCAAGTTTGTCCAGATATCCTCTTTGGTGCAAGACAACCATTCAGAGCATGCTCACCACAGGCCCCCAACTTCTGTGGAGTGGAAATAATGGAATGATGAAATGATTAAGGACAGTTCATATTTAAGCTTTGGCTGCCTTCTTGAATCTGATTTTACAAATCCTACTAATTCAAACTTTCAAGATGTAAAACATTTCAATGAAACAATTAGTTTTTAAAAGGAAGTAAAGCAATGTCAGTACCTCTATATATCTCTATCACTTCTAATGATGGTAACTAAGCTACTAGAATAGATAAATTCCAGTAGCATTTATCATTTAGAAAATATTATACTAGTTACCTCTTGGTGTATGCAGTGGTTTGATGTACTGTAGGTGCAATTTACTCTTGGGGGGTCTGAGACCCCTTAATTGATGCTTGAGACCCCCTGAAAGCCTCAACAGCAAAATTCTGTGGAAAAATCTTTAAAAAATTATTTGTCACTTGCAATTGTCACTAAAAATGTCTTTTAAAAGTTTACTATGTCCAATATTCATTATTCAAATTGCAAAACATTTATTCACAAATATGAAGACAGAAAAATATAGTTGTGGTGTTTCCTCTTATATTGCCATTGAATACCCTTGTTTCTGTTACTAATGGTCTACAATCCAAATGTTGTGTAGTTTAGAAAACTTTACCCTGTACAACCTGAAAAGCAGTGGATTTTTTTTCTGCTTCGACATCATGGTTATAGTTAAAAATACAGACTCAGTACACATCAAGTTGGGAAAATATGTCAAAGACAAAGCAAAGTTCATTACTTGTTAACTTTGGATTCACTTCATTCTTTTTTAAGGTAAGATATTATATTTTCTTTAGCCTGTGTTTGCTGTGACTGAATTGTGACACACCTGTTGTGCATACGGTAAGGTGAAAAGCTGTACAGCGACACACGAGTGAGAGAGAGGCGAGTGTGCTGTGTGGATTCTGATGCAGGGCATAGTTGTGGCGTGGTTGTGTAGTTGTGTGAGTGGCCTTATTGTTAACGATATTATCCTTGGTGATGTGTGTGCAAAGCGTGTACAGCCTAGTTGATTGCCTTGGCTTGCATCCATGAAACCTTGTATATTGCGTATTGAGTCTGTGTAAGACTTCAACATAACACTGGAGCACTAGGTAGGGGGGACCCCCTGATTGCCAAAGGTTAACATTAAAGGTATTAATTAAAGGTTAACATTCACATGCTAACATGATCCCAATGACAATGGTGTTCAGCAGGTATATTGTTTATCATGTTTACCATCTTAGTTTAGTACTATTACAGTTTTGTTTAGTACATTCACTAATTAGCAGTAAACACAAGTACAGCTGAGGAAATAGTCATTAATTTTGCAGGTATTTGGTCATAAACCGAGATATTGGATATATTATTCCATGTTTGACCTGTGAAGGTGGCACTAAATGGAAAGTAGTCCATTGACAATAGACAACAATCAATAGACATTTTACTCAAAACCACAAATGTGAACCTCATGGACCAAAGTCACCGTCCAAATTAAGTGCCAATCTACCCAACAGCTGTTGAGACATATAAGTGGTGGACCAACCTACTGACGCCGACCACGCCACTGGCATGGCTAAAGAAGACACAGCTTACTAGGGTTAAATTACTGACTTGATAAAATTTTACCCAAGAAATGACAGTAAGTACTAGAGAGTTAATACTATCAGTAACATTTGATCAATTCATACAGTGGAGTACACACATTGTTACCAATAACAGAAAGTATAAACTTGTTTTATGTAATTTTTGTAGAAACATAAATATAATGTTGTATTTACTTCAAGAGTAGTACCAAGCTATAACGTGTCCGCCAGTAAAACAACATCCCTCCACACACACTCACACACACACATTGATTGAAAAAGTTGGCTCCAGCAAAGTTCTTACACTCCCCTGTGCATACACTGCTGCCATGTTCACTGATCCTGGTCTTGAAACATCTGCTGGTTTTAACTACGCAGGCAGATCACAAGGACATCTGACTTTGTATATTACACTGGTTGACGTACAGGTAATGAGGCCTGTACTATGAAAAACTCTCCTGCTCAAACTACTCTGGAATGTTTGGTAATTCCCTGGGGTAGATTTCACCACAACACCCTTCACATTAAACAGTGAGCAGAATAGAGAATGTGGGCATGAGCTTGACCAACTATTCATAGCTGTTCATTAAATGTTAATTAGCAATTTTATACTCCACTACCCTGTTAGTTGAACTCTGTAAGAGGGCCCATCTGAAGTATATCAAATTATCATAGGAACCAGGACATATACCATTAAAATAATAATGTGAAATATGTATCTGCAAAGCAATGTCAAGTGCAAACAATAAAGTTTATAAATTGCTGTAAATTACATAACAAAGCTGCTGCTCAGTTGTATTATCTGTCACATCACATCATCACGCTGTAGCCATGGCATTATTCATAGTAAGCAGAAGGGTGAATGACATGAAAGGACAGAGGAGGACAAGCGTATCTCCAAGTGAAAGCAGTTTCTGCCATTTGGCATTTGGTTGACATTGTCATCAGCTCGGTGTGCACTCCCACCATTCATCTGACATAACTCCTTCCCATATTTCCATCAGGAGCTGAGTGCTGCCTTCTCATGGACTCTTTAAATGCCACATTTATTATAAGCTCCCAGCTATGTCCAGATGAGATCCCAGTGGCTGTGTTTTTATCTGAACAATCAAATTCTTATAGCAAATAGCTAAGGAGGCCACCACTCATATTCTTTGTGATACATTGCAATAAAAATGCACTCTCTGCTAATAAGATGGCCCTGGCCTTGCCCTGAATTGATTCTAAGAAGAAAATCACAAATCCCAATAATGGCTCAGACTTGAATTGTCCCTTAAGGTCAATTTATAGTAGGCTACTGTATGTAAGGTGAATGCAGCAACAAACCCTCAAAAGAGAAAAAAAGAAAGAAAGATAAGATAGTTGACTTTGGGTAAAAGTAAATGAGAAGTGTCTCATGCTTCAGTTTTTGGTGCTCGTTTGACTACCCTCACTAGATGCTTCAAAAATGTTTTAAGCTATGGATGGCAATGTTTCTCACTCCACTGTGGTAATCCTTTGACCTTTCATGTAGTGCCACCAGCACATCAAAGTTTTCACTTATGGATTGCCACATTTTGCACATTCGCAGATGATGCATTTTAATGACTGGTGATCCCCTGACTTTTCCTGGTGGACATTTATGGTGAAATGTCTGGAATCTACTCCAGGATGGGTGCCATAAAATTTGGTCAAGACATTCATGTTTCCCACAGGATGAATCCTACTGACTTTGGTGATCGCCTGACTTTTCCTTTTAGTGAAATATCTCGACATCTACAGAAATTTAAAAGGCACCCAAAGGCTCTACAGGCTAAGTTGAGAAAAGCTCAACTCCACGCATATGTCCTCTGATGAGCAAATCACGCTACTTTTGATTCCCACAGAAACTCTATAGCCATCTTGCGACGATGTGTAAGCACAGCAGTGCTCAATTACATGTGCAGCAGAGTTCAAATTGCAGTCTCCAAGTGTTGATGTGGTAATGTCAACACATAACAGCTAGCATCTGAGTAAATACCTTAGTTTGCTGAAGACATATAAACCCTAAAGATGGATGAGACTGCAGAGTTTATTTCAGACCTTGTGTGTGCCTGAAAGTTTTGCTGTTCTTTACTGGATATATATTGAACATTTGTTTACCCTTGTTGTTCGAGCCTTGAAAGAGGAGATTATTCAGGGTGAACATCAATAAAGGAGTTCCATTCACTACCAAAATGAATAAGCTTTAAGATGATCAAGTTTTTCTCCAAGGACACAGGTTCAACAACAAGGAGACTGCTTGCATTTCTGGCACATACCCTCTTCTACCTTTACTTTATCTGTATTATTCTCATGTGTAGGCATTTGGAATTCAAGATGCAATTTTGCTATATGGAAATCATCTACTCTAGTCCACTCTGCTATCTCTTATGCCATGCTAATGAGAAATTGTGCTCAAAAAAACTGATTTACCTGGGTAAGCTGAGGTTGGATGCATGGATAAATGAAAACATTGGTGGTCCCAAATGGAGAAGATGAATATGTCTTTTTTTCTGACCTTTGCCTTTGTGAGATGAAATCCTGATGGGTGATACCTTGAGTAACAGCTGAACACGAGCTTCATAACAGCTCCAAGGCACATCTCTGAATATGTTTTGTCAGCTTTCAGTAGGTGTGCAGAAACTTTTTATATATTTCTCCATTTAAATAAGTTCCATCCATGCACTTTCAAAGAGTACGCTCGCCCACATGTAATGCCACTGTACATTTATTGGGATTATCTAACGATCACCAGTGTTTGAGGTTTCTACTGTAAAGCATATGTCAGGTATGTTTCTTGAAAAAAAGATTTTTAAATGGCAAAATGTTAAGAACCGCTTCTATTTTACCAGAGTGCTTAGAGAGAAAATAAGACCGAACTTGAGTGGAAAGGCAAATGTTAATTACACACACATAGAGCAGGGGCAACAAATCATTTAAATCTAATCAAGCAGCTGAATTATTTAATTAGATATGCTGAAATGAATATTGTGTTTTGCAGATTTAATGAGCTTGATAAGGACTTCGGAGCAACAAATCATATTTCCTATCTCCATGCTAATAAAGCATACAAAGTAACAGCACATGGTATGAGAAGTTATCATTCTAGGCCAGTTAAAAACAAATAAATACGTGTTAGCTCATTTACTGTTTTGTGTAAAACTGCTGTGTTTTCTCTGTGAGTAATGAAGGGTGGTATGCAGGGCTTGACATTAGCATCCGCCCACCCGCCAAATGCGGGTAGAATTCGGCAGTGCCGTGTAACACAGTCACTCTTACTAGACACTTTGGCAGGTGGCATCCACACACATACAATCATATGTGTAGTGCTGCTGGAGTGCACCTGAAAGACGCTCTGCCACTTCCAATAATCCAATCCAATCATCAATAAAGCGTATGTCATGCAAAAGAGCTAATAACGGAATAACGCAATGGTCACAAGTTGTCATATTGACATTTAAGGTGTGTTGATTGATTCACAACGTCCACTCATGCATTGAGTAACATGCAAGAAAACATTCCACCTTAAAAGTTCCCAGTAGCTTCCGGTGTAGCTTTTGAGCAGCACAGTGAATTATTTTTTCTCCAGTCTATAACGAGCTAACATTAACTAGTGTGCTCACTTATAGTTGACTAATGTAAGTAAACTTGCCACCGTAGGAACAGTGGTTACATCACCTTCAAAACGAGCCACAACACACATACAGTACAAATATTGACAGGAATAAATGTGTTTAATGATTCATTGATTAGCATCAAATTCTGTTGGACATTCTTTAGAATTTGGACTTCTCTGAAAGAAGAAAATTAATGCAAAATCGGTTTTGCCATTTGGAACTGTATGTTGGACAAGGGTCAGTCTGTTAGCTGTTGAGTGCTAAGAGAATTTTTCTTGATGACTCAAGTCTGACTTTTCTTTGCAAGCCTTCTTAACCATGTTCTTGTGGCAGCTGTGGCTCAGGAGGTAGAGCGGGTCGTCCACTAATCTCTGGGTTGGCAGTTCGATCGCTGGCTCCTCCACCTTAAGTTGCTCCCGATGGACAGGCCATGGCCTCTGTTGCCATCGGTGTGTGAGTGTGTGTGAATAGGCGATTGAACGGTCAATTGTAAAGCCTTTTGTCCGTTAAGGTAGCGCTATATCAGTGCAGTCCATTTACCATTTAACATCGATCACTGAAAATAACGTTATTGTTTGGGTTTTCAACCACAGTGAGCTAGAGCTTCTTCTCAGTTCCCACGAGTATGCTAATGTTTGCAGACAAGACTGAATGCACCTTCTTCCATCAACCATTGCACAATACACAATACATAGCCGCTAGCAATAAGTTTTAGTTTGCAAAGGAAAAACAGCACCCTTTTCAGTGTGTGCTATAATTCAATATGCCTTTGTGCTGTAAAACAAATTGACAGCTTTCCCACAATCCCCCAGGGACTGCTCTGGTCTGTGCACATACTTTGGAACTGCTGAAAAAAAACTATACTAGAAAAAAACTAGAACAATAAATTGGCCAAGTTTGATATTAGCTTATTGCAGACATATTGGTTTCGGTGTTAATGTTGGCCAATAAGTAACAAGAAATTAAAAAAACAAATAGGTTTGAGGTAATTTAGAAACAGTGTCTCAGCTACATAGTTTGTCGACCAGAGAGCACTCTCAAGAATGTAAAAATTATTATCAGCAGATACATTGTTATTAGATTTTTTAAATTCCCAGATATCTACATCAAAAACCCAGTAGAAGTCAGGCTATAGCAGAAACTACTCGAAAACTATAATTTGACTCACTATCAATACTAATATCAATATCAACCACATATCAATGATTATTTCATTATTTCATTATTTCATTATTTCATAAATACTTGAAAATAGTTTTTATTGTTGGAACCTTTTAAGACTTTGAGTCTATAATAAAAGAAATGACAAACACCCTCTCTGATTGCCACACAGACACTCTGTAAGAAAGCTTTCAAAGAAGCTGAGAAGCCACCAATTAAAGAGACAAAAGAAGATGTGAGTGCTATTTGTTTGAGCAGGATGTCGCTGCAAATCAAAGTGTCCGGCGCCATCCCACTTTCTGTGTACAACTGCAGAAAGTCTGACAGAGAAAAGCTGTTATTTGTTCTTTCCAAAGTTCCCAAATGACAAATCAGCATTGCTAATAGATTTTTCACCCAGCGGTTCAAAGCAACCTCCTGCTGGGTCTAACGTACCATGGTCAACAGTCCCTGCAGTCTGTCCACCACACTCCCTCCGGAGATTGTCAAATTGCCTTACACTGCATTACACAGGGTTTTCTGAGAGAAGGAGTCTTCTATTTCCTTTTCTTTGTCAATCGGGGGTTTGATACAAACATAAGTACACAGTAATCCCTCAGAACAGACAAACAAGGTTGAACCAAATGATTCACTGGCTTCTGGGTTGCACACTTAAGAATTAAATCGTGAGGGAAATTACAACAAAACAAGTCGAGATGTTTTATTTTCCTGCTACGTGATAATGTGATCATAGTAATCTGCTCTATCTACTACTATCTACTTTATCATTTGAATCAATTTCAACATTGCTGCTATTTTGTTTGATAGCGTAAAGATTTACTTTAACAAGTTAATGAAAGCCTAGGTTTGCTGTTACAAATGCTCAAGCTGGATTCTCAAGTTTCTGGACTGAATACATCAACACAGGCCTTTGGTTCTTCTATTAACCATGACCACATTATGTAACTAACTTTAACCATATAGTTTTTGTGACGAAACCTAACCAAACCTTAACCATGTAGGAGGCAGACCAGAAAACAGTCATGAATCATTTATTGTAATGGTTTTGGAAAGGCACTGACAAACAATGTTGCCCGTTTGATATGGTCGTCAGGTGAGAAAAGATCAGAAAATGTCATTTTCGAAAGCAATGGCAAATGGCCTGTTTTGTTTTTTAGGTTGGAGGACTTAGGAAAAATCCATTGCCAAACACAAAGTGGTTTTTCAGTTTCCTGTGGAGGAAACAGTGGTTTGTGTGGAATATACAGGAAAAAGGTAGAGAGAGTAAAATTGGTGTCACCTTGGCTGAGAAGACAAAGAATTGAACGCCGCCCACAAAAACTCCACAGAAAAATTACACCAATAAAGACACAATTTATCACGCATGAAAAGGACCATATCTGAGCCAAATATAAGCACGTGCATTGCTGTCCCAAAGATAAAAAGCTCTCCAAGATAAGAAGATGATTTGGCTCATTTTTCTTCTTTTTAACGGCTAGATTTCACCATCACTATCTCTGTTTTTATTATTGCTGTATAATGGTCTCAATATGTCTCAATTATGGAATTGACCTTCCATCAAAATTCAACAGATATATTTTCTGTTATGTGTATCCACATACATTATGTGAATATGTTGATGGATTCCATTCACTCGTAAAAGGGAGGAGCACATGAAAACTACAGTGGCAGCATTGTCTCACTGGCCAATGGACTCACAGTAGACATGGTTGGACCATTTTATGAATGAGACTATGAATGACTATGAATGAGATTATCACATTAAAGGCCCAATGAAAAGAACAAATATTTACACCCAATTTGATGTATCCCTTTTGGGTTGGATTCAATATCAGACCAGTAAACCAGAAGGATATCAGTTAGGATGTGACCAGATTTGATGAGGAGGTACAGATTGCTCAAAAATCCGTGTTGGCTTAATTGGTTTAAATTTCTCTTACACCTCCCAGTAAAACTGATGGAATCAATATACAGTTTGAGTATCATTTGATCAAATTTTGCCCCACAGTTTCAATGGGGTGAAAAATTAAAAATCACTCAAAGCAATGCATTTTTAGGGTTTCTGATATACAGTATTTTACTATGAGAAAGGATAAACCTTTGAATTAAACACTTTCATATGCACAGGGCCTCACAATCAATAACATCAACTCCATAAAAGCCTCTGTCATTTCCCTGTCAGCTGCAGTGGATTTACAAAGACCACATTAAGTCAAACACGGTCAATTAGCTTTCTAGCGAATTAATATGTGCAATCATCCTGGCTTACATTGTGTTTACCTAACGTGATATGCCACTTAGCACAATATTTACAAGACAAAACTGAGTGTACAGCCCTGCACTGTGTCTCATATGCGGACCAGGATTTTCAGCGAGAAGGATGAGGGCAGCAATCTCTTTGTCTCTCTAATGTTTGAGTAGGCAGTCATCTTGGATGCATATTAAAATATTTGACAAGAGGAACAGCCTGGAAATGACAACGCCAAGTGATCCTGCGGTCTTTAATATTCACATTTGGAACGGAACTGCCTTCGCTCGGCTGGAGATATTGGTGAAGAAAAATTAACGTATTCTCTTGTAAAAATCACGATTATAGACTATTGATTGAGATTAATGCCCACGCTTATGGGAATGAGCGCTAAAACAATAACCCATTACACTGGGTAATTGATCATTTGAAAAATCTATAGCAATCCTTTCCCCAGGCTAGAATTAATGTCTCTGTGGACCATAATTCATTAACTGCTTGGCAAACTAGTTGGCATTTTTTCAAGACTGAGAAGTTAAAATGCAAAAAGAAGAAAATCTCCTGCTGACCTGTTACATAAAGACTTTCCCTGCTGTTTCACAAGGCCAAGCTGCATACGATGCTTTTTTAGTCTCATGTAATGTCTCATGTAATGTAATGTCAGGCTTAAAAGGTTGACAAATTGTGCACTATGTCTAGTGTATTCCAGAATGCTATTCAAACTACAGGAAGGATATCATTTTAGTGAACTATATATAAGTATTATTCTTCCTGGTTAAACTCTGCACGAAATATATTTCCAGACACTGCAAGTCTTATTCAAGGAGTAATGCGCCCTATGATTAAAGTACGATGATGGCATGCACAATTTGAATCAGTGTCACAGTGGAAGAAATTTATAATCATGTCTGGTCAATGGTCAGTTTCAAACTATTTCGTCGTGGACTTGGATGACCTGCCTAGTGTGTGGCGCTTCAGGCAAATTTAGCTCACCCAGATTTTGTGTTCTCAAGGCAGTGATCAAATTTCAAATGTGGGGCACATCCTTCGAGGGTGCTGGAAAACATGCTGATGACCTAGCAAGTGATATTACACTGCCACAAAAAAAAACTCAATCATGTCAGACCTCGTGTGATGATGGTGAACCCAGTTCAAAAGTTCAAAGATTGCACTGTGTGTTCTACTGCTCCTGATTTGTCTATGACCTTCTATTAAAGCTAACTTACAAAAGGACAGCACAGTCAAGGATAGCCAGGCTCCATGAAGATGGAGAGAGCTAAGTGGCCTCATTTGGCAGGAGGCAGGCTGGGATTTCACTTCTGCAGGCAACAACATTGTAATATCCAGGATGTCAACACACCCTGCAGGCACAAAGGTCTTTTGAAATCTGCAAGCAGGCAAGACACTAATCATTAGAGGGGGGAGATAAACAAATGCAGGCTCCATATCAAAAGTGGACACTAATAACTTGCTGTCAAAGGTTGGATTGCTAATAATATTAAATATGATTAGAATGAACCAAATTCATCTTGTGCATCTTGCTTGGTTGATGAATATCTTAGGCTCTGATGGAGGGAGTTGTTGGATTTAGAAGAAATTGCTATCTTACCCTTGTTGCTGTCATGTTGTGTGTGTGTGTGTGTGTGTGTCAGTGTGTGTGGGCAAGGAGGCTCTGTCAGTCTCCTTCTGAGGCACAGACAGAGCTGAGACTGACGTGAAGGACGGAGCAGACTGAGCGACAGAGAAAAACTAGTCTTGCCAGTAGTTCTTGACAACAACACCACCAGACTGCTACACATTGAGAGAACCATGTGCTGGTACTTTATGTAGCGTCCAAGCAACTGACATCCAAACTGATTCGCTGGCCAAGTTTGAGGTGCTGAATTGTAAATTGACTGAACCCAAGCAATCCTTTTACAAGGGGAGAACATTTAGGCCAAGTTGACCAGAATGGCTGAGGGAGCAAGTAAGGAATTTAACTTTCAAAATAACACATTTGCCCTTCAAGTTTGTTTTTTGTATTTTTGAAATGAATAGTTAAATGTGCTCATGCAGTGTATAGTCAGGTGGATTTGTCTTATTTTACTTTATCATTTTTATATTATACATTCCAAGCAGTGCAGCTTGAATTAAGCCTTTCACTCAGGTATTATGTCAGGGTCAATAACAGCTAAAGGACTGAAGGATATAACAGTTTTACCCACTGTAAGGTAGTATGACAGTTACCAATCCATTTTCCTTTTGCACACGATCTGCTGTTATATTCATATTTCTCAGTAATTCAACACATACATGATCCAATGCATTATTTGCAGATTATTTTGATTAAGATCATTGAGTCTTTGAGCTGCAATTCTAAATGTCCTTAACCTAATGCTTTTGGTAACAATCAATTTATCATTTCACATTTTATCCTTTTTCATGTTACTTCATGAGGCCCGATTTAAAGTTTAACTTTAAAGTCATTTAAAGTCTTGTATATATTTATGGTTATTAATCATTTGTATAAATCTACCTGGTTGGTTCTTCAACATGGCTTTAATGTAACTTAGCATAAATGAACATCCTGCACCACACGGAGCAGAGGTCCGCTCAGAACCTATTTTGTTGTTATTCTTCTGCATGGCTTTACTTTTTAAGATCTTCAAATTGTTGATTGTAGATTTTAAATCTTTTTTGATTGTCCTGTTCTTGACAGTCTATGTGGCTTCACAATACTATACGATTTTTTGTTCCTTAATCACCATTTTACCTCTCTGGATTATGTGAAAGAGGAATTATACATTGGGATTATACCACTGTTATATCTGACCTTACACTGTGAATGTCAGTATCACTCCACCTTATTTACCGCTTTGTAGCTGCACATAACGACGTATCAGTGGCCACCAGTTTGGCCACACACACACTAATAATGTGTAGTTCATTTTCTAGTGGCTTTCGGTGACATTCCTATTAGGATAATTGGTTTTCTACTGGTCCAAACTGGATGATAAAAATTGTCCAATTATTAACTTAAAATTAGGAATTTCTACAGTCAGCTGACTAGAAAGGAACCCAGCACATAGGTCACACCAACCTCAACATGCCGTGCTGTCTGCCACAGTATGTATTTTGATACCACCACTGGGGGAAACCAACATGAAAACATATTTGGGCTTTACGAAACAATATTGGAACTATCACCATGTTTTATGTTTCGTAACTGTCTCCACAGCTGATCCTAAATATGATCTCCAGAACACAGCCTTGTGCCTGTAACTGCAAGACACTAGGGCCAGTACTGCATGGTGTAGCACTTCAGGTCATGTATTAAAGGAATAGTTTGACATTTTTGGAATTTGCTTTCTTGCTGAGAGTTTGATGAGGAGATCACTGACACTCACATATCTGTGCATTAACTTTCATATTAATCTTGATCTTTAAATCAAGCTGAACTTTGTGGCATTGTCTGAGGTTGTAGTACATCTATTTCAATCTCTGGCAGTTAGTTTAGTAACATATAAAAGCCAAGTGGGCAGGAGAAGGCGAGAGCTTTTGTCAGTGTCGGACTCAGAAAGTGAGGCTGTGGTTATTTCCTGGAAGCAGTTCACATTAGTGCAGTCCCAATACGAACCACACTCAGAAAAGTCTCAGTAGAATAGATTTGTTATTTTTTTGGAAGCCCTGCATAGTTTAATAGTCTAATTCTTAGCATGAAGACAAAGAAGCACATTTCCCAAAATATTGAACTATTTATCTAATGCTTACTTAATTATGTAATTATGTTATGATCATACAGCCAATTATAATATATAATATAAAAATATTTGTGAGTAAATAAGGAATCTCCCTGTCCTCTATCACAAGTGGAACTTTCAGTTGATGAAAAATGTTGCAAACTCAGTCTCAGTAGATACACAGTTTTGTACATTTATAATCCACCACTGACATACTTACTCGTGGTCAGAACATCATTACTCCAGGAGTGCATTTTCTTTATACATTTTGTAAGACATCATGTTTGAGAAAAACAGCAAGAAAAAGCAAAGCAGGCTGTTGGCAGAGGAGACAGGCCAGTGTTACGACACTTGAAGAAAATATTCAAAGTCAGAAGCGGCAAAGCATGACCCAGATGTGCATGTGTATCTACAGAAACAGAAGCTGTATTTGAGAAAGTCCCACATGGTGTCATTTTGAGGTTTCAGTCAAGAGAAACACCAAGACTGTTTTCAGCAGAGCCAGTCTCCTGCTGTTCAGAGTCACTTGATAAATAGCCGGATTGACTAGAGGCCAAGGGCATGTTATCAACATAAGAGAATGTGCTAAGGAACACATGACAGAGGCAATAAGCATCACCTATAATGCCAACGTGTACAAGTATGTTTAATTCTACAAACCTAACCGCTGCCTAATATGGGAGACATGCCTCACAATGAATATATACAGTGCAAACATCAAGGATTCGACACTTGCAGGGTTTCCGGTGTTCTGCTTTTCTTGTTGGCAGGAACAGACTAAATCCCTTGGCCCTTGAATAATGTCACATAATCAGTAAAAGTCTGAACAGATGCACAAACTGGATGAGGTTCTCAGTTATTTTGGAGAGGCAGTGCCAAGGAGGCAAAATGCAGGTTCACCTTGAGAACCTAGATATAGTGAAAGCTTTTATGTAGCTGATATATTCTCCTTAAAAGTCAGCTGTTTGAAGTCAGTCATGGTTTAAAAAAGAGAAAAACTGTGAGTCACATTGACTCTTTAAAATAAAAAAAAACAACTATACCATTACCTCTACCTTTTAAATAATGCTGTACAATCCAAAGTGTTCTTGAAAATCTTCCACAGGCTTAACATGCAGGGTCCCTGAAGCCTTTAATAGCTATTTATCCCACTGATGTACTAAGATATGTGCTTTGAATGCAAGGACATCAATCAGAGCACATGAGTACGTACCTCAAGGCAGCTGTCTGTCTACCACCTTATACGCATAAACACGCCTACATGAGCACACACACCTCTCTGGCGTGTGATGCATCAGGACTGTTGACAGATGAAATAGATACAGATGGGCCCACACTCGGCATGTTTATATCAGTCTTCCCTTCTCTCCCTACTTCCATTTCTCTCTCTCTTAAGCAAGTTATCAGTCAACATGGAGCTTTCACTCAGCCGCATCAGGCAGACTGCCATGATATTTGTTGTACGGAGGCAACATGCAACTAGCACCACATCTGCCCCCCTCCAGTCGGTACAGGAACCAAACTGATTTCTGTAGCCCACTTTATTTAAACCACAACAGTGGAACCTGATGTGCCAATAAAATCCCCACCATATCACCTGCTCCTGCAAGAGAAAATTAACTGGTCAGAGAGCTTTTCATGCGTGCCTCCCTCGTGAGTGGTGAGAAAAAAAACGCACAAGAGGACATGGAAATCCAAACAGGTAAATGCCTTATCTTTTAGTGCAAAAACAGAATAGCAACCCCCCAGGCATTCCTATTCTTGTAGTCATTTTCAGTCACAAAGAATACAACTTGAACTTCCAGCACAATAAAACCCTTGAAGCTAAATCTACCAGGCTCCATTTGGGCGTCTGGTATGAACACATTATGCCAATGGGGTTTGCCATTGTGCATTGGAAACACTGAAACTAGATGGATGATCTGTAAGCAATGCCTGGAGAATTCAGCAAATTGAGAATCAGGAAACAGCAACACTTGCAGTAATGAGAAGAAATATTTATTAGCAACACCAGCCTGTTTCAAGATGTGGCCTTCATCAGGGGTTTTGAAACAATTCATTGAAAAGCAAATATAAAACAATAAGAATCACTGAATTCAACATTAGAGACATCTGAAATAAGAGTCATACAGAAACAAAGGACAGGATCATGTGACAACACAGACAAAGATGGGTCGCACACTCTTCCCAGTGTGGACATTTTTCCAACACTTAGCAGCCTGTGGAGAGAGCACAGAGCTTATAAAGTGTGAAAAGAGTGGGTCAGCCTTCAGTCAAGGTGGCCTGCATGCAGCACAGACAAGGGATGTGGTGTTGTGGGTTTCACATAGCTAATTAATAAATCTTTAGAGGGAGATCGTAGACTGTAAACAATGTATGAGAACGATGCTGCAGCCTGCAGTCTGGTGGAATAATATTGTGCAGAACAAGCTGATAGTACAGCACTAAAACAATGACTTCTCCATTTCCAAACATAAGATGCATCAAGACAATACTGTTTCTATTGACTAACTGTGCAAGTAGTTTGCATGGCATGGCACACTTGAGGCTATTTAGATTTTGTGCAGCTCCCCATGGAACCACAAAAGACTTTATGCAACTCTTTTCACATATGCAGTAGTCTTCCCTAACACCTGTAAACAAACTTTGATGTGTATAATCAATGGAGCTCCCCTTTAAGGGAATGCCTATTTGCGCTACGGGGCGAAAAGTAGATTCAGCACCATGGATAGAGCTTGTGACACGCAAGGTCCTTATCATGACAAAGACCTTGTGTGTTTGAAATGTCAAATTAATAAAGTTATTGTTTTTGAGTTGGCAACAGCTCATAGGCCTCCGTAGCTCATCATGCCTGTTTTTGTCATTTGACAAACTGAAGCACCACCAACCCTATGAACCCACCACAGCTTCCCACTGGCTGGTCAGAAGTCTGCCAATGGTCCTCTTAAGAACCCAGTGAAAGGGGAATACAAGAAAACCAGTAAAAAACAATGGCACACACACACAAATCCCTGTGTTTTCAGTGAGTTCACTGTGCAATGTGAGGTCTCGGATAAATTGGTTATGTTCTTTCCTACTGATACTACTGGACACCACAACTAATTGAATTTGCAGCTACAAGGCAGGGGTTAAACTGTTTCCAAATGTTCCACTCATGCAAATGAGTTTGGGCCTTTGAAAATGCTCTGTCATCAAACTGAACAGATCTGACACATTCTCCGAGCTCGAGATGAGCTGTATAACCATTTACCTGATTCAACATGAGCAGTTACACCACCGACGTATAAAAACTGAACAGTACTCATTTGAAATTTTACTGTGATGTGTTGTGTTGTGTCTCTTACAGAGATTTTAAAGCCTTGTATTGTCTCATTCTGTATGTGTGATATATTAGACTCTTACAATGTCAGAATTTAACATTTATACAAGTGTTGATGTAAGTTATGTGGAATTTGGCACACACCACCTGTCCTTGCACTACAAATCTGTCTCAAGTTCCATCAACCTACACCAATGGTGTTTGGGATGTTTTTCACAGCTTTGCCCTGAAGGCATTTCATTGCATTTTTTGATCTTTCTACACCAAACTACACATACCATAATATCATTTGCAGACACACTAGTAAAGGTAGTTAAGGAGGTGGTGGTGAGTAGGGATTTTTACTGCTTGATTGCAATTACTACAGACTGACACTAAGCAGTGTGTGGGTGTGGTGGAAGAAATGTGAATTACCAACACGTATAATATCAAATAAATTGTATTACTGCTGCCAAGAAGGTTATGTTTTCACCCATCACTTAGCTTGTTGGTCTGTCTATTGGCAGGGGATGTCAGGAGCCATTTCCAATTAAGTCTGGTGGACAGATTGGACCGATTGATTGGATTTTGGTTGTCATCTGGACATGGAATTTCCGCCATTTAGAGAATTACCATTTTCTAGTCATAATTACGAAACTAACAGAAGAACACTTGGTTCCAAATATAAAAATATGTTTGCAGAGTCCAAAAAGATCAGCTCAAGTTAAAAGATTAGAGATGGGGATGAAGGGTTTGAGTGCAACAGCAAGTTGGAGAATTGTTCAGTGTTGGTGCTTCTTGGCTTAAAATGCATTTTGTACAGATGTCTCAAAAGAGAAGTTAACAAAAAACAAATTGATGTAGCATAATCATCACACCACCAAAACAAAGCATATAAAAGAAGAAAGCCGCAGCAACATGCAGACAACATCAGTATTACAGAGTTGCTTTTGTCTGTGTGTGCATCTTGTCTCAGCACTTGTGCTCACTAATGTGATGTCAGTTGTTTTCTCAAAAAAAAAAAAACAGCCTATTATTCTGGAGCATGGGATGTAAAGGACTAAATGAATAAATAAGCTGAAATGATACGGTAGCACTCGTTCAATTTCCTACAGAAGTGGAGTAGAGAGGTGATATATCTGCACCTGTCAGGACATTATCAGTGTCAGGAGTTGACAGCACTGACTGAAATACAATGTCAGCCCCCCTTTTTCTGTGTCATCCCACATTCTTACCTGCTGACAGCTCTACTTGACTTTGACACCTGAGGTAAGCAGCTTGCCACTGCTATGAGTCAGGAATGAAGGGTGAACTGGAGTCACAGTGGAGGTCAGACTTGGAATGGTGTTCTGTAAATGCAGTTTCGATTACTTAAAGGGTTCATATAAGGTGGCAATCTGTGGCTTTTTAATATGAATATAGTGTATTTTATGTTGCACTTATTCATTTGTAGATATTAAAGAGCATTTAGGAATTTAGTGTACTAAAATGGCATCATCATTACAATCACTTAAAAATGATGAATCATTCAAAGACAAAAGAGATCCTTTTTTTAAAAAAAGGTAATATGATTATTTCAATATTCTGTTTTTAGTGGCCTTTTACAAACAGCATTCCCCACAAGACATTTGTTAGAACAGAGTAAAGCTAAAAAGTTGGAAAGATAGAAGAGAGCGTGGATATCATGAATATGGGAGCTGTTGTTATTTGAATACTAACAAAAAAATTGTTGTATAACTTGATTTAAATAATGAAGGATTAGATAATGTTTCTGAAAAGGAGATTCTTTTATCTCCGATCCAATAAGTTGAAAGCAATCAGGCCACAAATCGACTCTTATGTAAGCCTGGTTTGTCCATGCGTGGTCAGACTTCAAGTAGAACCAAAGTACAACCCAAGAGTCTGCAATGAGACAAAGCAGACCAAACCCCTATACAGTGTGCATGTACACAATTCCACGTGACAAGGTTACAGTGCATATACATATACAATACATGGGACGGACAAGAGTACACTGCATTCTTTGTCCATAAATGGAATGGTGGTCCAAAACTTACACAATCTTATAAAAGATATAAAAGATAAATGAAATGATTATAAGAATACAAAAGCATATTAAATGTGCTTATTTTATGTCATCACACAAGGATAGATGAAAGAAACCCCCTTGAGGTATAGCACTGAGTTACATTGCAGAAGGTAGTGGAACAGCTCTGAAGCGATTTCTATAGCTTTCTGCAAAGTTAAGGCTAACATGTTAGCAAGTAGTTGCCTACTTACACTTTCGGCAGACATGGATCAACATTAGCATTCATTTGGGGTCACGTCCCCGTCCACCCAAAAGAATGTAAGTCCAATATTTAAATTCTTTTGGCTCTTTTTTGGCCCCTACCTACTCCTGAGAAACACATCTGGGTCTTCAGGTTGCTAAATGCTTGATTATGTTCGTTAGACACTCGATTGTCAAAGCTATTATATCGATGAGAGCAGCTCAGTACCTTACAACCATACAATAAATGTGTAGAGAGATTCGTAATAATGAGCTGAAAGACATGACAGGTCTATGGTTATTTGGATTTAAGACCAAATGTGTCCTTCAAGAGACAAGCTAACCAGGGGGAAAGATCCTCTGAGACAGACCTGCTGCAGGTCCATATGTCCCCTTTTTATGATTCCCTGTTCAAAAGTCCTGACCTTTGTAGCGTTCGACAGAGGTTTATAATCCCGGACAATTCATGTAATTTGTTCAGCCTCACTTCACTGGGGAACAGTTCTTGTTGTTTTGCTTCCAAGGCCATCTAACTAATCAAGGTGATCTATCTTGTGCTTGATATGTCTTCTTAATGTTCAGCCTCAAATGGTTCCAGATCATTGCATTATTGCTTTCTCTTGCATATGCTTTATGAGTAAAGTTGCGCTTCATAGAGAGAGTGTAAGGATTTGTAGATATTTTACACAAATATCAGAGATTTTGAGGAATGAATCCCCAATAACTCAGTGCAAGAGTACATAGATGTTTTAAACTACAGTCAGTTCATGAAAGCAGCTGTCAGATAGGTCTTTTTAATTCAGTTGCACTGTTTTGCATTCCCTGCAGCAGCAACATGGCTTTGTGTGAAGAGGAAGGACTGGGTACTTAGCATTGGCGGTGTTAGCCAACATGGCTAAACAAAGAAAAGAAGGCCACTCAATTCGAACTTGATGAACAGAAAACCCCAGGAAAAGAGACACAGATTAGTCACTCAGAGGAAGGGAAGCATGCTTAAAAGCTGTGAGTCAAATGTAGAGTGAACATTTATTCCACCCTCTGATGATGAAGAGCTCTCCATGCTGAGAGGGGTCAATGAGGACTACTGCAGATTTGGCTCTTTCTTTTTGTACAAGTTTCTATAATTAGCCACTATATTACTGAGAGTACTCTGTAAAAGCACTGAAGCAATGACGGCTTAAATTATTAAAGATGTTGTTAAAATCTATAAGAAGCTGAATTTTATTGTTAGCTTTTGGTAAATGCTTTAGGTAGACTTATCATCTTAAGAAATATGTCCAACAACTTTTGTTGAATTTTATTATATGTCCCACTATAACAGGCAGCTATGGCTTTTCAAGGCTCCTCTAATCACTGCAGAAACAAAACAAACTGCTTGTGTGTGTGTTTTCTGCTCACTATGGCCATCTCTTTTAATTTAAGGCTCTGTCTTCATTACATGGCCATCTGAACAAGGAGGTGAGCTACAGTAGATCAATTGTGTCATGAACTGGAGGTCACCTCAACTGTACTTAACAGTTTACTATCAACTCCTGTTCTGCATGCTGTCACCACCTTAAACTCACCTTAAATTCCTCAAGAATCTGATCTGTATGCATCTGACCTTGACTCCTTTACAGCCAGCAATCTAAATGGCAAAACGATATTTGTAAAACCACAACACAGAAGAAGCTAGCTGTATTTCAGGTAGCTATTCTGACATGTACACGGCATCAGCCATCACTAAAAACCACCATTTTCCTCCTCAGTTCTAACTAGATGGTAGTGTGGTCAGTCTCAAAGCAACACAATCTCATAGTGAAATGCAGTTATAGCCCCCTCCATGCTACACACACACACATACACACAAAATTAATAAACAAATCTTCAAACATTTTAATTAGAATACACTAAAACAATAAAATTGAAGAATTGAACAAAGTATATAAGTAGCACAAAAGGAATGTGTACACATACAAGGAATTTAGGAGGAGTAGTAGTAGTGGAAATGATGGTAATGCAAAGGTTTTGGTACAGTATGGTAATGTGCATAAGAAGACCAACATAACAGAATAGTTCAATGCAACATATAGAACACTGTGCAGTCTAGAACGTGTAGAGCTGAAGTTTGTGAGAACAATCATTTATTTACTGTGGTGTGCAGAGGGTTCCAGGGTTCATTTATTTCTCATTATACAACACAGGGTTGCATAATGAAATGCAAGCTGTAGTCCCTTTATACTACACACGAAAAAATAAAAATTAATTATGATGGAGTGCAGAGGATGAACTGAGTCTCCCAGCCTGAGGAAAGAAGCTGCTCTGGAGTCTGGTGGTACAACAGCGGATACTTCTGTATCGCTTGCCAGACGGCAGCAGGGTAAACAGGCTGTTGCTGGGGTGGGTCTTGCTTTTTAGTATCCTTTCAGCTCTGCACAGGCACTTCATCTCACTGATATCAGTGATGCTCAGTAGATGGGTACCATTGATGTTCTGGGCGGTATTATTCATCCACTGCAGAGCCGTCCGGTCCTGGGCCATGCATATCCAATGCCAGTTTATGTTTTTAGTCACGATGCTTTCTATTGCTCCTTTATATCCTTTCCTTGGGATATACAGCTGTTTCTGAGCTTTCCTTATCAGGGTGGGGATGTGTGATGACCATGACAGGTTCTCTGTGATGCTGATTCCCAGGAACCTAAAACTGTTCACCCACTCCGCCTCAGCTCCATTGGTGTAGACAGGGGTGTGTGTCTTCATTACTATACACATTGGAAAAAAACATGATGAATGCAAAGTAATTGGATGTTTCAATCCGTTCCCATCACTAGATTTGTCATGCATAATTGAGGAAAAAGGTTAGGGCACAGAAAGTTGTCAAACTTTATATCAGTACAAATTCAGTCACTTGGATCCCACACAGAGCTTGCTGCTCTGCTGTGAGCTGCATAAGAGTTATGTAAACCCTGTGATGATATCGCCCCAGCATTGTTTGGATGTAACAGAGTCATCACCATTATCCAGGCAGGCAGGAATGACAGTGTAGAGCAAGCAAAGGACGCCTTTGATCTCTCATTTCACTCAATCAAATCCTTCTTTAAAGCGTGGGCATTATGCTCAACATTTTGGGAAACACTGAGTGCAAACAGTGGTAGTTGGTGTCCGGCCTGCTGACATAGCTGAACTCAATGAAGATTGCCAGCAATTTCTTGATTCCAAAAGGCAGTGCTCCAATCACAGCCACACCAGCCTTCTCACACTTACTGACTCTGGGAAATTGGCTGCAGCACAGAAGCTTTTACAGACTCTGGCAGAGGAGTCTGGACCTGGTGAACGCCTGATAAGGCTGATTTGAATGAGACTGCATTCTCTTTCGTTTTGATTACAGGAATTATAAATATCAACAGTGACCCCCACTTGTGATGCAGCTCTAAATTAATATATTGCGGAGATCAAAACAATGCAGACGGTCTAGTTTCAGCATGACTCAATGATGCCCTCAAGTGGCCTGAGCCAGCCATCAGCAGCCAATATAACAACAACACGACAGCAGATCCTTACAAGTTTTTGCCTTTGTGTTATGCTCTGAATTAAAGTTGCTCCTATTCAAAACACACAGTTGAGAACATTCATAATCACCATCCGTCTGCTTTTTTCTTGCTCTGTGCCAGATGGATGATGGAGGATCGGATTTGATGTGCATGACTTTTGATGACAAGAAGAATCATCAGATATTCTTAAGTTTTAGAGGGGAGCTGCATGAAAGCCATTATTTTAGCAAAGAGAATATCCAAGAGCTGAAAATGCCTTTACTATGAAGTAGTCCATGGCCCATGACTTCCTGTTTCAATAATACAACACAGTACATTAAATGTAAAATTCTGCAAAAACACACACACACACACACACACACACACACACACACACACACACACACACATCCTTTGTAATTGGACTTCCAAAGGGGGCACTTGTTCATTATAAGATCTGAGATCTACACTTCATTCCTGCTGTACACAAATGTTCCCTATTACCCACCAGGCAACTTGCATGCCTTTGTGTCTTCAACTACATCAAAATAATTGCATTCTTTATTCTGTGGATAATTCACTGTTGCTGCACAGCAGTAAGTCTGGGCTCATTCGGTAGAACAGTCACACATGGTGACACAAGCAGAACAGTTTGCCACATATATTTTTTTGCCAAGGCTGGTTCATGTAAGAGTGGGTGGGCAGTGGGTCTCTAATTTGTGTCCAGTGGGCCTCTCCTCAGATGGCTTTTGGTCGCTCCCGAGAACACAGTTAATGGTGGATGACATATGTTATTGGTTGCTTGCTGTATCATCTGGTTAGTAATTAGCAGTTAAACATGAATTACAAACACTGACCAAAAGCAACTCTCAGTCAACTAATCGCTGCGTTGAAATGCTTACATTTGTACAACTGCTTTTTCCCCCTCCATGCCTCACTCTAATGGATGTAATAATACAAAATTAGTATTTTTGAATAAAAACTTTAGGAAAGGCATTTAATGACTGTAAATACAACCATGGTGCCAGTGACAACATACAATAATGAAAACAGTATAGAGTATAACCTATCAACTAATAACATTTTAAGCCTTTTAAAAGCATTAACTATGACCTTAATGAGAGCTTTTTGTCTATTCAATGTCTGCTTTCTCTAGACAAGTGTCTGACATTTGTGCACAGAAACGGCGGAATGCTTAAGTCCCTCCAGCTCTGAAATTGCATGTACTAAAAATAAAAGCACTAAAAAGGCGAGTGGCTCTCTGCTGTCCTTAAATGGATAGTTCAGTTTGGCCTTCTGATGTATTACATTGGGAGCTTATTTATCAAAAATTCTGCTTTGTAAATGTAAATTGTACAACTGCAGAAATGTAAACTTATAGTTTAAGTTTACATAGTGGATTATTGAGAATATTGATGAGGGAAACACCAGTAATTACACAAACTTCATTTATTTAGAATAACATAGAATACATACTTTTTTAATTCACAGAAAGACAAAACTCATTTTATTCACTGATAAAGTAAATAGCAATAGAAGGAAGAAAAAAACAAAGTGAGTACAACAAATACAATATTGTATACGTTACCTCTTATTAAATTAATGAACAGAAAATTACTGACACTGGAATCTATAGCGATGCTTTTCTTTCTTTCGATTGTACGTACTGTATACTCTCAGAACTTCACACAAATGCACAATCTAACCAAGTCATGACGACAAATCTTTTTTTGGTATATGCTCATACTTTACTCGTACTTATGCTTTGCGTTCTTGCACCATAATTACAACAGCCACTTTCACTTGCATGCTCTCCTTTGACTACTGTCCATCACTAGCTTCCTAAAAAAATACATGAGACCAAACAAAGAAACAGACAGAATGTCTGTGGCAGCTGGACAGATGCTGAAAATGGATAAATCCAAATCCATTGACATTTCCAGACAGACCAACTTGCCCTGTAATTCTAAAAGAGGTTTTTTTTGTCTTCAGACCACAGAAACCCTTGATTGGTGTCCACAGTCTTTGTGGGTACAGTACTCTGGAAGCCCCCCACCCCAATTGTTATCACATTGATTCAGTCCATAGGAGGCCTAGTAATGACTAAATGGTGCAGTCTCCTTCAACTCATGGTACCCCTGGTGGTTTGGCTCTGTGAAGAGATAGAGAGGGCAGTTAGGGCTAGGAAGTACCACAAATCTATCTCTTCTACATTAGCCAGTGATTTTAAAAGACTCTTTTAGAAATATAGGTGGTTCAGTTTGAACAAAAGCAATACAGTTACAGACAATAAAGAGAAAAAAAAAATCTACAATATTATTTGAAGTTACTGCCTACAGTTGCAAATGTTTCTGAAACTGCTTCCCCAGGTCCACTTGGATATGACCTTATTCTGTATTCAGTGACTGTTCAGTGAGAACTGCTTATGCTTATATTTAAAACACTTGCTATCCATTTTCAGAGCCTGTGTCTATAGTCTGGAGGTCACTTAATAATTTTCTGCACATCCCAAATGATATAGATGAAAATAGCCACTAGCAGAATGCGTTTCAGTGTGTAGATAAGTGTTACGGTACCAAGACTCATATTCTCCTCCACCAGGGGCCTCTTCTCGTTGCAGTTTACCACTCTTCCCTGTGCTGCTCCCAGAATAGTCATGATATCCACTAGGTTGAGCTTCCCTTCTTCCTTAGCCTCCTCCACCTCCTCTGCCAGCTCCATTGCAGCCTCTTCACGCTCTTCCATCTCCTCTTGGGTCAGCATTGCGTTCAAGCCCTGCCCTGCAGTGGTGTTGCCAACCTGTGGTGGTGCCAACGAGCACAGCGCCCTCACCTTCCCATAGGACTTCAGGTGTGATACGTTGGCGCGCAAAAAGAGCAGGAGGACATTGAGGTCATTCAATGGGCAGCCAAGCCTACGGTGGTTGATGAGATCCAGGGCTGGGAGGACCTCGTAGACAGAGATGAAGGTGGTGTCCCAAACAAAGAGGCGGATCAGGCTAAAGAGGACGATAGGAGCCAACAGGACATAGATGGCACCGTTGGCGACGCTTATCACCTGAAAAACCAACTGGCCAATCATTTTACACTGAACCAGCTCAGGAACCCAATTCTGATCACGCAGCATGCCCGTGCGGACAAAGCAGCTGAACTCGTCCTGCAGGAAGGCAGAGAGGTGGAAGTAGGCCAGGTAGAGACAGGCAGCAGTCATGAAGGTCAGGAGGAGGAAGCCCCGCAAGAAAAGCATGCTAACAAGGAAATAGGAGTTTTGTTTGCACTGCATGTATCTCTCCAGTAGAGGGTACTCAAAGTAACGCTTCTTCTTGGCCCTGCAAATGGACAAGGAGAAGAAACTCAGCACCATGTTCTCCTTCGCTGGGAGTGTCCCAACCCAACCACAATCTTCTACTTTTGGCTACTAGGAGCTGCCCAACACAACACCCACAACAGTCCTTCCCTGAGACTGTTGGAGGCTAACAGCCTTGCACAAGGGTATATCAATGGTAGTTGCTGAGGGAGAGGAGAGCATAACTCTTTCCCAAACCACAGTTTATTAAGAGATTCAAACTGACAGCATAAGATGACTTCTGTAACCTTTGAGCAATGTTTCTCACTGGCAAATCATCTTTATTCGCTACTGCAATGACCCAATTTCTCTACGGAAATCATTAAAGTTGAATTTAAAACAGCGTATTCTAGTTTGGGGGAACATCAACACTCATAAGATCGGGTTACTCAAAACATAAACATGGATATGGAAGCATTTTATTTGAAAGATACATAATGAGCAATGGGCATTGTGCTACAAGCCAACAGTCACTGGTCTCTTTACCTTTGCAGTTCAGCCTGAAATGTGAGGGGGTTCTTAGTGCTCTGGCGCATATCCAGAATGCTCTGGGCCAGTCGGATGGAGCGGTTGTACGACTTATCCAGTTCGTCAATTATGAAGAGCAGGTCTGAGCACAGTGTGGGCATGACGAGCTGGCGCCAGATCAGAGCCGGCAGGTACATCAACACCGCCATGGCCAGAAGAGAGTAAGGGAACATCTGGACGGACGATGAGAGAAACGTGTGACAGAGAGGAGATTCAGATGGAGAGAAAGAAAAGACAAAGTGGCAGGGGAGTTGCAAGAACCAGATGAGTCACATAAATGATGGCTTCACATCCCAGTATGACAAATGAACAACCACAAGTCCTGAACTACTTTCTTGTGTGTGGCTGGGCTTTAAATGTCAACTGCACTGGATCCGAATACTTTGCAAACGGTTTAAGCATCAAAACAGGTTCTGCTTCTTATTAAAGGGGTACACTGACATTTTCAACTCAAGTTTTGCAAGTTACAGAAGGAGAAAAAAGGTTTCAGCAGTTTAACATCGTCAGTCACTCTAGGTGGGAATTAAAAGTCAAGCAAGAATCTCTTAACTTACTTTGTGTACCCAGAGCGAGCGCTCCTCAAAGTTCCCATCGCTGTCAAACTCATGATGCATGAGAGAGTCCCAGCAGTATGTGTCTACATAGCTGGCCTGCTTGATGGTGAAATTGCTGGGAGGGAAACAGCTGATCTGAGGCCCTGCAGAATAAACAAATGTTGATCTGTAACATTATCTGCTAATATGGGGAAATTACTTTCTGAAGCCTCCTTTGATGCTGCTTTATCAATTTGTCTGTAAGCAATTTCTAAGCACACACACACACACACACACACACACACACACAGTAAGGTCAACTACCAGACACGTACATGTGAGCTTCTGCATGCCCTTTTCTTTTCAGTGGTACAGAATTTCACTGGAGAAATCATATGTTTCCAAATGGCAACCTGGCATTTAAAAACCCTGGGAGACTTCATTCCAAAATTGGGCTCATCCACCTTATATTTAGTTCACCTTGATATAACAACACATAGACCAACCACTTAAATCCATGCTCCGCACCCGTCTGTCATTTCCTAAGGGTGCTCCACCCTTAGACCGAAAGCTTGGGAGGAAGGGTGTGCCCCACCTAATTCAGAGCCTTACAACAGAAACATGGAGCTTCTACTTTTTACAAGCAGCCTCCACATCTGCCCAGCTTTCTGTAAGTAGAAACATACTGCCACTAATTTGGGATGTGATCCCTCCTGCCAGTCCACCATGTTCCAATTATACTACAGGCATGTATGTGTGTGTGTGTAATTAATCTGCCACATTTTAACATATTGACAGTGACACATAAAACATAATTATGGCAGCTGAGGTTATGATGGGGTATATTCATTTTAAAAGTGACCTTGTATAGATAGTTATAGAAAGAAGAGGTTACTGTACAGCTTCTATTTCAGACTGACACTGAACTCAAACTAAACATGTACAGTATGTTGGTTGGTGTCTCATAAGGTTATCCATGTTAATTTGAACATTTATATTTGTTCACATGCTGCAGGTGAAAGAAAAATGGTACTGGTACAACTAGCTATTCTACTCTTCAAATGCCACCTAATCATGAAGAAGAGAATAAGAAGAGCTATATAAAAAATATATGGACATTGGCCAAAAAGTGTCCAAGAAATGTATGTGATGCATTTGATTTGAGATTTAAAAAGCATATATTGGTCATTCAAAAAAAATCTGGAAACACTCTACATACTTATTATATATTTTGGGGCCAATTTGTAATGGCATGCAACAGATCAGTGATTTTAATGTGATTAGTACGTATTTGTAGGTTACCAAATGAACCAAGAGAACATAATGTCACTGAATGGTCTTGCTGAACATTATAATGATGGAAGCTACATTGGTATTTGCTTAGGTTTAAGCTACCATGAGTGCTGTAGTTATAATACCACACCACTGTATGTTCCCATGCAGCGTACTGGGGGAATCTATTTTTCCACTTTGCTTGTGAGTGCAAGTGTGGGTGCATGCGTTGACAAGTCACCCTAAACAAAAAAATGACAGCACATGCCTTCTCATGAAATCTTGTAAAATATTCTCCCCCTTGGCCCCCACCCCTGTGAGCCATTTGGCAAAGTGAGGGAACCTAAATTTCTGCCACTGCTTCTATTTCCTACTCCCACTCCCCAATTAACATTGGCAGATCATCCCCACATTTGTACTTTGTACAAGAATTCTTGGCTGAGAGTCCAGGTGCAAGTAAACCCGACTCCAGACAGCAGCGCAATCAAGCACTGTTGTGAAACTGACAACCCAGCAGATAGGCAGCCAAGATCCATCGGTTGAGCTGTGTACCCCAGCACCGCATCATGTTCTACGCCCCCCCTCTGGTTAATCAACATATCCTCTCATTTGACTCAAATAGGGGGGAGCTGCCACAGAAGAACTTCGCCTTGTAATTACAGCGTGCCAGTGTTAGTGAACACCACTCTCAATCATCCCCCATGGCAATTAGCATCAGGAGCACCAGGCTGATTGCAGACCAGCTCTGGAGAGACAACGTTTAGTTCAAAGTCAAGGGAGTCAGCGTCCTCAGCAATAGACTTGTGCTGTAGACTTGCCACGTATACTGTGGATTGTCAGCTGGGCTCTTTGTGTTCTCTGAATGACCAAGGACAGACAGGTTGTGGGCATGTTTCATGTGAAAAACCACCTAATTTTATTCAGAACATGTTTCCCCCCTTGTCTAAAACACACCTTGCGGTAAAACAAACAGCAGCACAGTCAATAAACTGATGAACGGAGTTAGAGCCCATTGTAATTTTGTGTTTTCAGTAATTTTGTGTTGTCATATCATTATTGCTCCAGTGGTATCTATTATGCTGAGGAGGTCTTAATGGAGTCAGCAGTTAATGTATTCCTTTTATGATAGGTGTTGTTTAAGTGTTTTCTCCCTCAAGCTTCACAGCACCCTAATTTTGTTAAGGAAAGTACCTTGTAATTACAGCTCTCATTGTTGTTGCTCTTTATATTTAGTTTCCTCAAGTAGGAATTGTAAGGGATGAGGAGATGTAAGATAAAAGCCTGCTGGGTAAGAGCACAGATAACCTCACTTGTCATGGTTCAGGACTTTTAACTCAGCGCTGAAATAAAACGTATTTGGGTCACTTCTTCAGTACATGAGAAATGAGATTTTTGTCTAGACCCTAGTGTTAACTTTGAATTAAAGACCATGGGCCACAGGAATAATAAGTATATTTACATTAGTATGTATGATATTCCTCCTTATCTGCAAGTTCCACTAAATGCAGTTTAGCATGTAAATAATAAGCAATTCAAGGGCAAACAGTACACAATTACTTTACAGAGGACACTGCATAAAAGTGCAGTTGAAACACAGAAAGACCACAGAGCCAGAACACAACCACGGAATAAAAAATAAGCACTCATGAATACAGGGTATAATTAGGGGCAAAAGCAAGTGGAATACAAAACAACTGTCCTAACAGGGTTTTAAAAAAGGATGGAGACAGAGAGTTGCTCACCCAGGGAGATCTCGCGGGCGAAGGCCATGCACACCAGCATCAGTGGAAGGCCGACAGACACAAACTTGATGACCTTGTCCAGAGGAAGCTCCAGCTCCAGGTGGTTGATCTGGTTTATCCCGGAGCTGTCCTGCAGCAGGGCATCAGATAGCATGGCCTTGGCCGCCGCCTGGGCGATGGACATTTTGAACACCTACCCAGTGATAAGAAAAAAGGTTCATTTTTTTACATAGTCAACTAGGAAAGGAAGATATCGTGTGCTTTCAGTGCTGTAAGTACAAATCAAATTTATGACCTTTGTCACATGTCACTGCTTGCCTTTCTCTATCTTATCTTCTCTGTCATTCTTCACTTTAGGTGACATAATAAAGAGGAAATGCCTTTAAATCTACAGTAATAAGAAAACTTTAGAGTAATTGATTGCTTTCCAATTAGGAGGAAATTCAATTGACATTATTCCAAGGAAATGTCTTCAATATATGATGAAAGCCAACCAACTTACCTTAAGTCTTCCAGCTTTCTTTGGTGATACTATTAGAAAATATGTTTGCAGAGCCAAAGACTTTTTCTCAAGGTCTGCGCGGTGTTGGAAAGCTCCTTAAGTATTCAGGGAGGGCCTCGCTAAATGAGAGGTTGGATCTGGGCAGGACCAGGCCGAGCCGGGTCTAGCTGTAATTACAGAGAGGACATCTGAGAGCGCATAGGCGCCCAGATGGTACTGACTGTAGCAGACCTCCAGTACCCAACACTGGACTATGCAGTTGTGTGTGTGTGTGTGTGTATATATATACAGTATGTGTGTGTTTTTCTGGTCTGTGCACACTGTGAGGCACGGTGGCTGTGGCCCACTTCAAACAAGTGAACCATCGCCAGTGGCTTTTTCAGCCTCTGTCATTCTGAGACTATTTTTACTGCACCTCAGCCTCAGAGCTACTGCGAGCTGAGATACTGTACCATACAACAGGGATGGTCATGTTTCTGACCTTTGCAGTACATGTGTTTGAGAGAAAAACTGACTGTGTAAAGATTCTATTGGATTGAGTGGATCTGATATACAGGACCTCTGTGGACGGGAAGAACTCTATTGTGGTGTTTCTGAATCTGAAAACATGTGGAACACAAATTAAACAAACAAACAACAAAAAAATGTTGTAGCATTTGTCCACTGCAGGGATCTGTATAATATGTATCTGTAGTGTCTGCTTAAATGGTAGGTTCACACCTTTTTCAAATCTGTTAGAAAACAGTAGTCGCAGGTTCATATGTATGTTAAAACAGTTTCTGATCGCTGTAATCATTCCTCCTGTCCATACTGGCTTGTGAAGCGACCCCTTTCTAACCTGACTCAAATGTAAGTGAAAGGGGACAAAATCCATAGTCACAGTTCTTTTAAAGTTCAGCTGAAGCTAATATGAGGCTTCAGCAGGGTGAGCTTGACAAATCAGGTGGCAGCGGCAGGAACAAGCTTTACTGTAAACACAACATTGTCATATTATCACCTTTTAAATCATTATGGCTAATGTGTTAACAAACACTTATTTACACATCCAACTGAGAAACACTATCATTCATTTGGAGTTGTGTTTGTGTCCACTTTATGAATCTTTTAGCTCTGTTTTTGGTCTCCATCAACTCCTGAGGGAAATATCTGGCTCTTTAGCTGCTAAATGCTCCACTATATGTTCACAAGCAACTTTGTCTGTCTTCTGTTTGGACATGGGCAGTAAGCATTCAGTGGGCTTTTGTTGAAAACAGCTGCCTGCTGTGGCTGGCTGACTGATGAGAGCAGTGAGAGTGAACCAGAACAGTAAAGTTGCGGGCCCTAAAACCAAAACAACGAGCTGAAAGATGCTAAAATGCTCCGTAAAGCTGAGCGTCTGCAGATGATGATAATGGTGACAATTCTGTTTGTCACTATGAGCGACTCCTTTCACATACAAGTAGTCTTTCCATCCTTTGTTAATAAAAACAATACTGATTATTGCAGCTTTAATCATAGAAGAGGCAGATGAGAGAACACTTGTCTCTCTGCCCTCTCCTTTGGCATCATGTGTGGGCTGTGTTTTTTCAAGCAGTGCTACTGTGTGTCTGAACATGGCTCTGTGATAGACTGCTGACCTGCCCAGGGTGTATAACAGATTAAAAAAACATCTAACCCATCTTATACATCATATTACCACATATTCATATGTAAAAACAATGTTTAGCTGACCATTCTTGCATTATTAACTATTGTATTCATTGAACCCTGCTGGCCTGAAGTAAACCACAGTGTACAACAACAACCTGGCTGTATTAATAAAAAAATACACTATTAAATGATTTATGAGCAGTTCTGCTGCTGTAGCTAATGCCACACCATGATAAATCCTTAGCTGCTGTATGTGATAGATCATTATATTTACATTTTATCCTACTTGCTCTCAAACTGTTCTTACTGTTCAGACACTGGCCACTGGCTCCTCTGCTCCTCTGACCTGCTGTACAGAAAGTCCTGTGTGGAATAATTATGGAAGAAATGTTACATATTCTCACACAAGTTCTTTATTAGATCACTTGTATAAATATGGGTAGTTTCCCTCCCACATAAGGAGAACTTTTGAGCATTGCTTCCTCATGGTAATATCAAGTGCCTAATCACCTCATCACATGTTGCCTACCCCTAATATACAGCATTATTTGGAAGCCCTGCATGGCCACTGCTATTCAACTTCTTCCTGACAGAGAGTGTGGGTGAAGGAGGAGAGAAGTAGCAGAGGTAGACAAAAACACATATTTAATAAGTGTTGCTGCAATTAAAGATTGACCTTTTTAGGGGGGCAGAAAACAATGCAAGGATTATACACAAGTGTACAAGCCATGTAAAAACAACACAATGTGGCTCGTGCAGCAAACACCCACAGGAGTGATTACCATTTACTCCGAGGCAGCAGAATCCACATGTCAGAGTTTGAGACCCCGTGGTCGAGCGCTCTGTTGGATTCTTTTATGGTAGTCGATTGAAAAGGTGGGAGAGCGTTTGGGTGGGCGTCTTCCAGCAAGTTAAATCACAGGCTAGAGCAGAGCAGTAACCAGTGGGTGGGAGACAACACATGTGACAGGAAAATGAGGACGTTAATGAATGTAGTTAAACCAATATTTACAATACTAACTCTGTAATCTGGAGATGTGTTAGAATGAAGGCCTGAGAGGGTTTGGAAGTGTCACACGCACATAAGTTTTGCTCTACTGTGATCCTGGCTTAGATATATGTAGCAGGGAACAACGGTCATGTTAATTGCCTAGTGTTTTGTTCTTTTTGTTTAGGGCTTTTCTTCTTTAAATATTCTCATGAATCAAACTGCCAACTTCCTGTTTGGGAATTTGTGGCCCTGGATGTTTTTGTCCAGCCTAAACATAAGTAGAACGTTCATATCACAAAGTCAAAATCAGTACCTTTACATGTTTTAATTATTAAAATTGGTCTATTGAAACACAATAGATTATGACAACAAAGTGTACAAATGAAATAGAAATATCCCCTATTGTCTGTCACTTGCTCTGGAAGATCCATTTAAAAAAGCAATCGAGAAAAGAATATTAATGAGCAACGTACTTCACAATGAACAATCAGAACATTCAATATAACATGTTTTTTCTTTTTTTAGACATCTTCACATTAGAAACGAGCGACTCCATTTGTGTGTTTTAGTACAAAACAGAGAGCTGAAATTGTTTCACAGTTTCTTCAAAATCCTTCACATAAAATTGAAAGAGACGTTACTACTGAGTTTTTTTTCCCTCTTTCTCATTTTCCTCAAAATGGTCTTCTTCCTTGAAAAAGTTTGTCAGTAAATGACATTGGCTCTGTCGGGCGGGGACTCCAAAGTCATCGGCCGTCTCTGTGTGATTTCTGTCCATGTCGAGATGTCGGTGAAACAGTTCGTAGTGACTGGTAGTGCTTGCCACGCTCTTATTTTGTGACAGTCACCCAAAGGTCACAAAAATACACAAGCAGTTTTCTAAGAGTTGATGGTTGAAGTCAAGTATGTGCATGGCCACCAGCTAGTACAATAGCCTGATTCAGAGAGTCTGCAAAACCTACAGTATCTGCATAAGCAACTGTCATGTTGTTCCGTGAGTTACCCTCTGAGGCCATACAAAAAAATAGAATAAATATGCAAACCTTCAACACCAGAATGCAAACATATGAAAATTCCAATATACATACTACTGTATATGTGCAGTCAGTATACACCAGTTTACTACAGTTTTTTTTGCTCATGGGATAAGAAAAAAATAAACTAAGATTGTTTCAAAAGTCATGCTCGAAAAGGTTTCCTGCAGCAATGAATCAAGTGTTTCGCTCATGAGGAAGAGAGACATGCCGAATGAGAGTGTTGTTCGACCTGAGAACCTAAGAGTCATTTAAAAGGCGTGAATGATGTCCCAGCAGTGGAAGCCAACATATATAGTCACTTCTGCAGATATCTGGACAGCATTACACCTTTTTTTTTTCTCTCCCTTCTTTTTTCTCCTCACTCTTATTTTAGGAAGCGAAATGACACATTAACTGTAAAGTTAAAGCGCAGGCTGTCAGTTGAAAATTGAGAGTATTTTCAGTCACATGAAATGAACTGTTAAAAAAGCTGCAGCCCTTTTTGTAACTCATTTCATGGTGCCAAAATATGTGGACAGATTACATTCAATTAAGTAGCTGTCTTACACATACAGTCAAAACTTCTCACTGTGCAAAGATTTTTTCGTTTTTTGATGCATGTGTAACGCCTCAAGACTCTTCGTTCTCCTGTCCAGCATTTCCTTTTTCAGTTCACTGTAACCTGAATTGAAAACAGCCTCAAAATGTCACGGCTCTCTGAAAGCATCAAACGCAATCGTCTACTTTTTTAACTGTTGCTGTAAAATGGGTAAAAATGTCCTCAATTTAAAACTGGTGGCGGCCTTCTCAGCCTTTTAGTTCTTGTACCATTTCTTTCCACAAATAACAAGAGTTATAGAGTAAAAAATGTGCTACTATCCAAATATTCCAAGAGCTCACTGCATGAGAACATACTATATCAAAATGAAACAACACATAGTCATCGTTAAACTGATATTCCTTCTCTATAATCATTATCATGATTGTTGTGTCTGATTAGATGGTGGCTCTGCGGAAGAGTCTCTGATGAATTTGGAGAAAACCTAATATGCCCTTGAATGCTCTCAAAGAGTCACTTAGCATTAGAGTTGTCCTAGTTGAGTTTGTATGAGGCCGTATTGAGGGGACAACTGAAGTTCACATAGTCTTTTCCTCTATTCGACTACTCCAGTTCCTCTCTGTGCTCCATGCTCAGATCTCTCCTTCCTCCCCCTACGCTGGACATTTGCCTCCCCCTGTCGTTTTCCTCCTCGGCGTCCTCCTCCTCTTCTTCCTCCTCCATTCCTTCTTCCTCCTCCTCCTCCTCTTCCTCTTCGTCCTCTTCCTCGGTGCCGTCCATGGAGTCGTCAGCTCCCAGCATGGCTTGCTGCATGGCCAGGGTGGCTGAGTCTGATGACAGTGACTGGAGGCTGTCCATACTCAGTGGGTCTGAGGGGACGCAGGGAAACAGAGGAGGGGTTAGGAGGTGGCACGCATTTCTAAACCCAATAACAGACCAAATCCATTCCAACAAAAGGATATACAGTCAGACAGATTTCTACTGGACCGTTACCATGATTTCTTTTCTTCTAACTATTCTCAAGAGAGTTTGAACGCACGTTTTTAAATCCAACTTATGATTCCTATAGGAAAAATGCTGATTTTATTCAAGTTGATACTCTTTGTTTTTGACTTGTGCCTTCACATCTTCTCACATAAATCAAATAAAAGTCAATAGTGTCACCTAGTGGTTAAAATTTAAACACACAAGATTACATCTTACTTCTTAACCTTGCATGCATGGGTTTAAATGACAAGTACAATTTAGGAGGTTTTGCTTTTTTTATTTCTCAGGAAATGTGAGTGTTCATACTGTCTGAGTTGTTTCCTGTTTGAGATCTGTGCGTCTGAAGAACTCCAGCCACAATGGAGTCGGGCCAGAAGCGCTGTGTCGGACGGTGCTGGGACTTCATCTTCTTTGCCTTAGGAGCTGGGTCTGGGTTACTGGCATCCAACATAGGCTGGAGGATACGCCGACGAGCGTTGATGAACCTGTGCGAACGAGAAAGGCACAGACATACCCTCAAGATACCCATCCTTTTAGAAAAGTAAAAACACTTAGAGTGTAACATAATTGATATAGATCATCATTATCATTAAAAGGCTTTATTGGTAAAATAGTTTGTAACACCAGAAAAAATTTAGGGAGGAGTGAATGCACAACAATTTATAACTTTGAACACTCAGCGAGGTCCAGAACAGCGTGAGCTTCAACTCCATCCAAAATGATTCACCAAATATTTTAAATATCGTGTCTTCATCAGAGTGTCTGAGGTTGTTTCTGGTTTCCTTCTATACAGTCCACTGATCAGTTATGTGACTCATACTGTATATCATCATAGATACCAAGTATACAAAACAACATTACCATCATGATTTTAAAATAGTTTTTACAATATTTACAATATTTGGTCTTGGTGAATACAAACATTACAAGAGAAATATAAATGTTCAGAAATACAAAACACAAACTTACAAGCAACTTTTCAAAATATTCTTAAATAAATAAATTCTACTCTTTCAACCATCAACTTTTGAAAAGTATACTCAAAGCTCTTTGAGTTCTCAAAAAGTGTACTTGATATAGACGACCAGGAGATGGCGCCACAGTGTCAGCAATGTGCTGAGGAGCAATCTGAGCAAAGCCTCCAGTCATATTTCCACTATAACAATATGAAGTGGTGTGTTTCTGTCCGGTATCTTACCAGTTGTTCACTTGCAAAAGGGTTAGATTTGTTTGTGCTGCAATCTGCCTTTTCTCGTCTTCTGTTGGGTACGGGTGCTGAAAGAAGGAGGAAGCACCATCTCAGTTTTCAAACATTTTGCTGTAATTCATTTCGTCTGACTTAATACTGACTTTGACCATTAAATGAAGCCTCTAAACACTGACATTCCCTACTCTGACCATTCAGTAAACCTCGTCCTTCAACTAGTTTAGTCTCCGATCTCCATACACATCCCATACATCATCCTTTCCTTCTCTGCATCCATCCATTAGCTACCACTTCCATTGAAAAGGCCAACAAATGACCGTTTCAGATTAATGCACACACATCCACACACACACTAGGCCTCCTTCTCTGCCTCACCATGAGATGCTGAAAGAGCCAGGAGCGCATGATGTTGGTGGCATGTTTGGGCAGGACCCCCCTCTTATTCTTGGACTTCTTGTCTTCACTGTCCAATAGGGATGACAGGTCCACGTTTACCTTTACAATAAACACCAGGAAGGGAAGAGAAAGGAAGAAAAGAAAAGGAAAAAAAGGAGAAGATGGTAGGGCTTAGTTATTGTTGCCAAGGAAACAAAGGGAGACTACCAATTACCTATCTTTTTTTCAGTTGCAAGGGCAGAAACACCTCCTCAAGTGTCACCATGGTAACTGAATTTGAGTAATGATACTTAAAATATAAAAAAAGCAGCACCCTTGACTATGTGGAAACAGAAGAGGGTCAGTAGTCTGTTTGGTGCTTCAACGTTGAGTTTATAGAGCAGAGGGTCGGGCAAGCCTTCAGTCGAAAAGTTTGGATTTCACAGTTTGGTGCTAAATTAGTGAGGAGCTGGTATAAAGTGTGACTGTGTTTGGCTTGGTTTTTCATTTGTGTTGACCTAAGCCCGTCTTTGTGTTCAGTGAGAAATCATTATTCAGATGTTATTGTTTGGAGTACGAGTGCTGAAGGACGAGATGCTGTCAGACTATTGACAGTCTTTGACAGCCTGCAGTCCATATGGATGTGTGTGTGTGTGTGTGCGTGTGAGCCCATGCCTTCGGTCTAGCTAAGCTGTACTTGTGAGGACTGACTCTTGAGAGTCGACTATTCTTGTGAGGACATTTGGGGTTGTGATGGTCATCAAGGGATCTTTGGCCAACATGTTCAGATTATTTCTGTGGTTGCAGTCGAGGTTAAGTTAAGGTTAATAAAGGGTTTGGATGTTCAAGTTAGAAGAACATATTAGGTTAAGGGTAAGGCTCAAGGGTGTTAAAGGAGAAGTCTGGTGATATTTTATATTTTTCTTATTATCAACAAATCCAATAAAAGACTCAAACCAACAATGAAAACTAACTATGTGGATGAGTCCATCGCTGAAAACAGTCCTCAACACATGAACCATTTCCTCCTGTTTGAGTAACATTTGCTAAAAACCAAAGTGGCCAGCAGGTTTCGGAAATTACTGTGCCATTTTTAAAGATTTATGTATTCAGGAGGAACCGACTGGGGCTCAGTGCTAGAAACATTAATTGACAATAGCAAAAATATAGAATATTAGACTGTTTTTTTAATGGTACTTAATGTGATGTCTTCTTAACTTTAGCAAAACAGCCCATATTTCTTGTGTGTGTAGTAAAATCTATTCACACAGTCACATGTGGAGACTCACCTCCCATCTGGGGACAAAATCCTTGTTCCCCCCATGGTAAACCATTACATTTTAGGGCTAAGACTTGGTTTTGGTTAATTTTAGGGTGTTGGGTTAAAGGAGAGCCAGCCTGGTGAGGGTTGGGGTTAGGCATGTATTGGTTATGGTTAAAGGTTATCCCCAGATTCCCCAGAGACAGGACCCTAAGTGGAAAAAAAAAAAAAAGTATGTGTGCGTCTATGTGTGTGTCACTATTACAGTATGGATGTGTTCATCTCATCGTGGAGATAAATGTGCACATGTGCTCTGAGGCAGATAATATGAAACACAATGGGCCCTCAATAGCAACCATTACCCAGACCCCTTTGACACTATCTGCAAAGAGCTATACTTCATATTCTGAATAAAAAAACATACTACATAAAGATGGATACGGTACAGATGCCCTGAATCACAGCGCACACTGTTTTTTGCTGCCTGCATTTTCAAGAATATGTACTATGTAATATGAGACTAATCCTTTTAATCTGTCATTGTCATTGTACCGAGCAGTACCAGCTACTTTGAGTCTTTTTTATGATTTTTTTTGAATGAGGTGCCCATTTGTGAAGGCTAAAATACTTCAGAAGGGAGCATACATATGAAAATTTCATATGCATAAGCATGCAGGACAAAATGCATGAATAAATAAAAAACGCAAGTCTGCTAAAGAATATAAAATTGATTAATTTTATGCAGAGCGTAGTAGTGGAAAGAATCCCGGCTGTATTGGAGATAAATAACAGACAACCCCCCCTTAACACACAATGTCCATAAATACACATTCACACACTGTCAGATCCCCCCTTCTTACTCCCCACACAAAACAAGACTCATTACAGTTGCAGCTGGGTGTCACGTGGATAACCCTCCTCTTATTCCCCCTCAGCCTTGGGAGCGAGTGTGTTCCGGGGGAAGGTGAGGTTGAATTAATTGGCGGCACCAAGCTCGAGAGTGTGATTACTCTGGGCTTGTCGGCAAAGTAGCGACAGGGCTGTGTTCAATTCCCAGCCCACATGTAGCACTCTGGCTCAGCTGGGTCGCGACTATTCACCGAGGCCTCCTCTGACTGTCAGGCACAGGATTACCTGCCTGAAACGGAGCTGCTCTTCAGGCCACTGCTGCTGCACATGAAGCACTGTTTAAACTCCCCTGCTCCCAGTTTTTATTTATATCTGTAGGCAAGTGTTGAGACTGTCAAGGCCAGACAAAGACTGGTCTCACCAGTGATATGTTAAATCTATCCAGCCTGGTGCTTTTCTGAGTCACGCATATGTTTAAATTGTCTAAAAAATAAAGAGAAAAATGCAGTGATTATGAAACTGAATCATAAAAATGAATTTAAATTCCGACTAAATTGAATCTGTAATTCTGAATTGTACTTTCCCACCCACTTGGATCGCAGTTTTGTGGTTCAAAAACTAGTTATTAGTTAATTTTCTCATAGACTCCCCCTCTCAGAATTAAATGTAAAAGGAAAGTAAGTTTTAACAATTTCAATTTATGTTGCATATTTCAATGATGAATTGTCATTCTGACTCAATAAAAACGTGGTTTCTTGGGCCCTGCTAAAGAGCACATACACATTCATACAACTTGCTTGAGCAATCTTACATGCACAACTGACACTAAATGAGTTGTTCTTTATGTCTTTTTACATTAGTGACACTAAATATATTTAAGACATTGCCATTGCTACAGCAGATGACAAACCTTTTACTTGGAAATGGAGTTCTTGTGTGTTTTTATGTTAAGCCAGCTTCCATATAGACTATTTTGTCTTCTCTACATTTGTCAGTCTCTTTTTTTGCCCTCAGTCTGGTGTCTCAGTCCTGTGTTGTGTCTTTTTATGGGTCGGCACCAATTATCCAGGTCAGATTCCTTGCGCTTCCTTCGTTTACGCTTTTGAAAAGCATTAGAAATAGCTTTCTGATGGCTTACCGCTTGCCTGAAAAAAATCAAAGCAACAAACATCGCATCATACGTAAGCTACAGAATATATGATGAAGTTGTCTTTTTGTTTTATAATTACAGAACAGAATGTCCTATTGCAAATGTTTTAATATTTTATGGTTAGATTCTATATTCAGCTCTGATGACATGTTAAGGTTGGAGCTCAACTCATTTAGTCCAAGTAAGCAAGTGTCAGATCAACTCTTACTCATGATTCAGAGATAAAACGGAGTGAATGATTAAAATGTACCGTATTAACAAATGAGACAATATAGTGGTGCTTTAGCTGGTTGTCAGTAGCTAAGTTTAAGCACAATTTCAGGGAAATCGCTGTAGCTCTTAGTTGTCAATAGCAACCATGCAGCTCAGCTAACTAATGTAACATTTACTCTGACCAGCTTTACTAAGCTATTGACAGCAGCCTGTAGCTCTAATGTTCTAGATGATGTTGTGTCACTTTTCATTACTATTGTTTGAATTCATACTCTCTGAATCTATAGATGCTCTGGAGGTGTCATTTTTTTGGGTTGACTAAAACTGTTACAAATTTAGCTGAAAGCTACATCATACAAAAGAAGAGATTGTAATTGATTACTAGGAATAGGTATGAGACTCATTCGTCTCAAAACAATTCCCAAAACAACTGCAGAAGCCGTTTGGGCTGGAAAAAAAGGAAATATTAAAACCACAAATGTATCCTTGTATCATAAAAAAACGATTCCAGGCATTCATGTGGTTTGACTGTTCCAAAGCCTTTGATGGAAAGTAGGTAAAACATCTGTGTAATATTTCCTGTCCATGATAATTCCATAATACTTTCTTTCTTTCTTGTCTCAAAGTCTGTGGCACTTTACAAAGACCAGGTTTCAGTTCTATTTCCTGCATCTGCGTAAATCAAAAAAATATTTGATCTACAGTACAAATGAAGTTAGTCCAAAGTGCATGCCCTTACATGACTTTCATTCGCAGTCAAACCTGACAGGATCATGTAAACGCCCTAAACATCATGGGAATAAACAATTTCCATTTTGTCTGTCAGCGGGGGGCTGTGTTCAGACAGAGACGATGAAAAGGCACCCAGGGGGATTTCTGTGAGATGTTAAGAGGCCCTTTTAATAATAACAAATTTAGAGTTGGTGGTGAGGGCACAGGGAGGGAGCAAATGTGTCGGCCAAAGCATCATCGGTCAGACCGTATTACCTGTGAGTTCTGGATCTGGATGGTTCCCGGCGGCAGCGCCTGCGTTAACACTTGCCCTTGCGATGTCACCATGGCAACCGGCTGGTACAGGGTCCCACCTGAGGGGATAATTTGCCGTCATGAGTATCAAGTGGCTTCAGCAGCTACTGGCAGCCACATCCTGCACTACCACCAGAGCCTTATTAACTTCTTGTCAGCCCCACAAACAAAAACTCGGCAAACAAGAGACAAAATTATTAAATTCAAGGTGCATTAATGTCCTTTAACCCAGAAAAAAGGAGTGCATTTTTGCTGCTGGGTTAATTAGTCTTGATCAAGACACTCTTATCACAGTCTGTTTGAGCTCTTCAATGTGTAGTGATCAAAGGCAGAGACATTGATTTATTTTGGGTTAAAAGGGATTTCCAGAGGGCAGGATTAACATTTCACTGTACAGGCTTGACATTATAAGAGCTTATCAGCCAAGCACCCTGTGAAGGACACTATGATGGCTCTCTGATACACATATATACAAAACACAGTCACTACAGATGTACTGAAAGATAAAATTGAAATAATAGCATTTAAATGTTACAATTAATTGTAGAATGTTGTGTATTGTATGTGCTTATGCTGAGTGATATCGTTGAAATAAAACACATAACCGTACTGATTATTTTTCATTATATCTTTATATGCACAGATGGGTGACAAATTTAAGGAAAAACCTGAATGCTTGACCCCTACAGTGAGAGGATCCAGTGGCTCTGTTATGCTGTGGGGGGCATTTTGCTGGCATGGTTTGGGTCCACTTGTCCCCTTAGAGGGAATATTAATAATAATAATTTTATTTATATAACATTTTTTAAAACACACAGTTACAAAGCGCTTCAGTAATAGGATAAAATACAATCACACAAATACCGTATACAACATACATACATGCGCGCACACACACACACACACACACACACACACATAAACATACATATGCATGTTGCATAGACAAGCGTTAAAGCACATGATCAGAATTAACTTAAGTCAACAAAAGGTATTATAAGAAGGCTAACCTATCGAAATGAGTTTTCAGCAGCTGTTTAAAACAAAACACAGATTTGGCAGATCTGATGGAATGGGGAAGGCTGTTCCAAAGTCTGGGAGCTACAACCGCAAAAGCACGGTCACCTCTGGATTTAAAGTAGGAACGGGGAACAGATAGATAGAAGGCCTTGATCAGATGATCGGAGTAGCCGGCGGTAGAGTAGGGGCTCAACAACGCTGCTAAATATGTGGTAGCAAGGCCATGCAAAGACTTTTATGTAATAAGTAAAATTTTAAAATCGATTCTGTATTTTACTGGAAGCCAATGAAGGGAGGCAAGAATTGGGGTGATGTGGGACCGACGATTAGTGTTAGTCAACAGCCTAGCCGCTGCATTTTGCACCAGTTGAAGACCAGCTAGAGAGGACTGAGTATTGCAAGTAAAGAAGGAGTTACAGTAGTCTAAACGAGAAAAGACTAAGGTGTGCAATAGAAGTTCCATGTTTTTCGCTGATAGCATGGGTTTGATTTTTGCAGTGTTTCTTAACTGAAAGAAGCAAGACTGAATGACTTTGGCGATATGAGTTTCAAAGTTCAGATGTTGGTCAAAAAGGATACTGAGATTTTGATGTCTGAAGTCTTGATGTTGCCAGCGAGGGGGCCAATATAGTGACTGACCTCCTTGGTAAAACAATCAGGGCTGACCACCAGGACTTCAGTTTTGTCAGAATTGAGATGAAGGAAATTTTGAGACATGCAATTTGTAACAGAAGCTAGGCAGTCATGAAGGGAGGTAAGGTTATTGCGGTTATTAGGTTTAACTGAGAAGTGGGAGATACCACTGGAGGAGTTAAGCAGATTGCCCAGAGGTAGCATATATGATGAAAAAAGAATAGGTCCAAGGATCGACCCTTGTGGGACCCCACATAAGAGAGGAGCAGAGGAAGACACGTAATCCTTGAAGGCTCACTGCAAATCAATATCCTATCCTAATCAATTTATCCTATGATGAAACATTTCTATCCTGATGGGAGTGGTCTCTTCCAGGATGACAATGCCCTCATCCATAGGGCACGAGGGGTCACTGAATGGTTTGATAAGTATGAAAATGATGTGAATTATATGCTATGGCCTTCACAGTCACCAGATCTCAACCCAATTGAACACCTATGGGAGATTTTGGACCGACGTGTTAGGCAGCGCTCTCCACCACCATCATCAAAACAAATGAGGGA